>CM076575.1:2053706315-2054173538 GCA_034641835.2 Pinus albicaulis
CCATCCATCTTAGCTTCCACACCTTTCTTCAAACTGTCCATCTTCGCTTCCACGCCTTTCTTCAAAACTTTCATTTCATTTTTTGTTGCTCTTTGTGAGAGTGAAATTTGTTGCACTTGATCTTGTAATTTTGATAGATCATGTTGCAATTCTTCATTTTCATGAGTCATAGTAGAGCCTTCTGAAGGCTTAATGGGTGTTGAATTATTTTTACAAGGCATCTTTTAGAACCCAATACTGATATATATTCTACAATATGCCCTTGGAATCAATTCAAATTGATTCTTAAATCAAGACCTATGCAATTTGGTAAAAAATACATACCTTTTTCTTGCTTTTGAGGATCTCGATATTGAAATTGGATTATATTTTTTATTGTAGCACTTCAATATTTTAATTTTGATACCAACGTAGCCCTCTGAATTATCTTTCGAATGCCACAGGTCTGACCTTATTTGGATTCTCCAAGACAAAGTTGTGTCCAATCTCCCACAATGACATAATTATGGACTGGTTCTGTAGAGCGAAATTGTACGACTTTCCACATGTCATTGTTTCATCCTTCAGCTCTGAAATTCATAGAAAAGAAACTTCAGTCAGTGTACTTGCGACCACTTTTTACAGCACTCCAATCCAATGCTCAGAGAGAAAGTTATGAATATTTCCCCACGATCACCTCTTTGAGATGAAATTTAGGAACCTAAAAAAGAACTACCTTCCAAAGATCATATCTCCGAAGATATTGCAAACCAAGCTGTAAAAGTTTTTGAAAATTTTCCTTAAGATTTCGGCTTCGAACCCTAAAAATTTCAGCTTCTGAAACTTCGTAGAAAACAATTTATAGCGCAAATGCCACGATGACCTGTTTAGGAGCCTGAAAAAAGACCTAAATTCCACAAATCATAGCTCCCAAGATATTGAAAACCAAGCTCTGAAATATTTTGAAAATGTTCCTCAGGATTTATTCTTCGCACCCTAAAAATTTCAGCTTTCGAAACTTCGTAGAAAAAAATTTATAGCAAAAATTCCATGATGACCTGTTTGGAGCAGTGAAACCCTAAAATCCAAAGCTCTGATACCAAATGTTGTGTAACCAGCTCCAAAAATATAATAAAAGAGATATCAACGCCTTAGAAATAAGCCACTTCGAGGGGGAAACCTCCAATACATTACATAAATGAACAATTCTTGGATGATACAATTTACAAGACCTCCTTTCTATACATAGGAGTCCATGTGGCCATAATGTAATCCTAGTGGGCCACATTGTAATCCTAGCCGACCTAACAATAATAATTTAAGGGCACAATAGTAAAAAAATGGGGGTTACAAGGGTACAATAATTACAATAAGGGGGTTACACTAATAACAATAAGGGACTATACTAGTAATATAGGGACCTAACACATATGGAGTAATATTTTAATCTCCATAATGTGCAACACACACACAAAATGTACACATTACAACTTTATATTTATAACTCAATCAGTTTATATGTTATCGATGGATTTGTTCTCGTAAACCACTTGTCACTTGGTAAAATTTTACGGAGTAAATGATAACACAATATGAGGATACAAAGAGCAACACCTTCTTTAGCCAACTGATAAATCTCAAACAAAAGGGATCAATGGCAGAGCATATTGAGGACTTCCAAAAATTGAATATAAGGGTAAATTATATTTCAAAAGAGTATAGGATAGATGTCTTCATAGGGACTTTAAAGGATAACATCCAACATGAGGTGCTCCTTTGAGAATTTGATTCATTGGAGAAGGCATTCAGGTTGGTCAGAAAAATTAAAAGAAAAATTATGGCAACAGCGAAGCCTACCACTTACAACTATAAATATGGAAGTGTTGTTTCTCCTAGCCTTCCACAGCCTACAAGGTTGACACCACAACAATTGGAAGAAAAAGGAGGAAAAGGGATTTGCTACAATTGTGATAGAAAATACACTAAAGGTCATAAGTGTGGTGAGAAGAAATTATTTTACAGATATTGTGAATGGGAGGAATAGAAGGAGCAAGAAACTTCAAAAGAAGAGGATATACACCAGGAACCAACCCTAGAGAAAGAAGAAATGAATCCGACCATATCTTGTAATGCATTTTAAGGAATTACCACTCCTCAAACTCTCAAGATATAAGGACATATCAATAAGAAAAAGGTACTAGTGCTGTTTTATTTAGGTATTACCCATAATTTTATTCATTGTAAGGTAGCCAAGGAATTGAATTATTTCCTATACCCAATACCAAAGTGTCGAGTGATGGTTGCAAATGGAGGAACTATAAATTTCTCTAGAAATTTCCATAATATCAAGCTAACCATGGGGTAAAATGTATTGAATGATCTAATGCTCTCCATTCTAATGGGTGGTGTTGATTTTGTACTAGGAGTCCAATGGTTACAATCTTTGGGTACGATAACTTTTCATTTTCAAGAAATTTTCTTGAAATTTTTTGGGAAGGAAAGGAATTTGAATTAAGGGGTATCGCAGGGAAACCAAGAAGTATAATTAGCTCTAATTTCATGAAAAAACTTCTAAATAAATAACAATGTGGCATAATTGCACAATTATGCTCACTACAGGTTCAAACATCGAAATCATCTATTTCTCCATATCTCCAAAAACACTTGGACAATCATTCCAAGGTATCTGAAACTACCAAAGGCCTCCCACCTATTTGTGATCATTATCATGATATTCATTTGATTCCAGGAAGTTTCTCCAAACATCAGGCCTTACTAATATCCCTATTCCCAAAAGAGTGAAATTGAATGTATGGTTGCAGAAATGCTAGAGGTCGGTATAATTCAACCTAGTCAAAGTTATTTTTTGGCTCCAATGATATTGGTGCAAATGAAGAATGGATCATGGCGCATGTGTCTAGATTATAGGGAGCTAAAAAAGCTTACTATTAAATATAAATTTCCCATTCCCGTCATTGATGAATTATTGGATGAATTATATGGAACAATTTACTTCACCAAGTTGGATCTTCATTCATGATATCATCAAATTAGAATGAAGACTGAAGAAATTATGAAAACGTCATTTATAACTCATGAGAGTCATTATGATTTTTTGGTCACACATTTTGGCCTTACCAATGCACCTTCTACATTTCAAGGTTTGATGAATTCCATTTTCAAGCCCTTCCTTAGAAAATTTGCGTTAGTATTTTTTGATGATATACTAATCTATAATAAGTCTTGGAAGGATCATATTCAACATGTTGACACAGTACTCAAAATAGTGGATGAGAAAAAATTATATGCAAAAACCTTCAAAAGTTTCTTTGGAGTATAAGAGGTGGAATATATAGGTCATAATGTATCTCATGAGGGTGTTAAGGTAAACCCTAAAAAAATTAAATCCATTAAGGAATGGAAAATATCCATTGTTGAAAATTGTAACTAGGTTCAGTCTTCATAAATTATATTCTATTTAATGTACTTCTAAAAATAATAAATAAAAGAATTTATATTATTAGTAAATGATTTATTAAAGCATAGTTTTCATGCTTGGGTCATATTATTTTAGGTCAAAGTCCCCGTTGTGAAATTATAGGATTTATTCTGAGTTTACAGAGTAATTACATATTTAAATTGACCAATCATAGGATTTTTAATCATGTAATTAGATTTAATATTGAGTTAAAAATTAATTATGGAACCTCCACACCAAGTTGACCTTAATGTAATCAAGTCGACCTCAACACCAGGAATTCGAGCTCATCACAAGCCTATATATATACAAGTAGATAAAACTCATTTGGAACATTCACTCTCACACACAAAAATTCAAAATCTACTATTGCATATGGAAAAAGTGTGAAGTCAAAGAAGAGGTCAAGAGGAGTGCAAGTTTGGACAAGCTAAAGGAGTGAAGAAAAAATGAAAATTTGGTCTCTCTCTCTCTCTCTCTCTCTCTCTCTCTCTCTCTCTCTCTCTCTCTCTCTCTCACGTTTTCTGTATTGGAAGATCAAAGTTCCTCATTGTTTTGTTGTTGTCATTGATTGAATTTTGTTGCTTCCAAGAGAAGAATAGGTCAAAGTTGTTTTCTTTAGTGTTTATTCCTTGAGAAGTTTTATTGGGTCAAACTCAATCTCCTAGAAGCAATATCAAAGTATTTTCTCCAAGATTGAAGTTCCAAAATCAAGGGAAAAGTTTCTAGGTCAGAAAAAGTGTTGCATAATGGTGTTGCTACTCCTGCTGCTGCCAGATTGAAAGGAGGATCAAAAGTAAGGATGAATTTTTGTGGAGGAAGAGTGATTCAAGGTCTAGAGTCTTAGGAAAACTATTGAAGGAAGAATTATTGTCCGAGTTTTCCCCCAGAGTGGTATTTTTCCCTAGCCGTTGGCCTATATCCGGTGTCCTTGATCTATGTGATATTAATTTGATATTTTCTTGATGAACTAAGAAGAAATAGGATAATAAGAAACTAATAAGAACTAAGGAGCATCACAAGTAAAATATCAAGAAAAAAAAATATTTCTGCCTTTCTGATTTTCTAACATAGAATCAAAGCTTTGGTGAAGAAAAAAGGAAAAGGCAGTCTTAAGGAATTGAGCAAGGAAGCATAAGAGGTTCATAAGAGGTAGCACTTTAAGGAAATAAGTTTCACTATCTTAAAGAAATATGTATAACGCTATCAAGGGAGATAAAAAGCTTGAAGTAGCTTCAAATTACAGATCTTGGAAAAATAGGATTGACCTCATCCTTGAAAAGAACAAGGTATTAGATGTGGTAAAGGGAGAAGGGAAGAAGCCCACAAAAGACTCCAATGATGAAAATAAGGTGAAATATAGGGAATTTTAATTGGTGGCTATGACAAATGGTTGAAGGAATATAGGACGAACTTTAATCATACATAGAAAAAATTGACCATGCTCAAGATATGTATGATGCCTTATCAAAAATATTTACCATCAAGAACATTGGAAAATTAGCAAGCTTCAAAAATGAACTAAGGACCACTAAGATGACTAAGGAATATATTGTAGCCACTTTCTTTGCAAAGATAACAAGATTAAGATATGATCTTCTTACCATTGATGAAATAGTTCCAGAAAAAGAACTTGTGATCACAACCCTACTAGGGTTTCCACCTTCTTGGAGTGCATTTTCTTTAGGTCTAAAAACCTGGAAATAAGCTCCCACTTTTAAGGAATTGTGGAAAACTTGTAGCAAAGAAGAGTTAATAATATCATTAGTAACCAACAATGAAAAAGTATCAAATCATTGTGTTTCTCATAATAAGGGAAACTTCTAGAAGAAAGGGTCAAGAAAAAAGGTTGATATATCCAAGATTGAATGATATCATTGCCATAAAATGGGTCACTATAGAAGTGAGTTCCCTGAAAATCCTAGAAATAAGAAAAGAGAAAGTGATGATGCAAATGTGTCTGAAGAAGAAGCCTCTCCCAAGAGTGTGAAACCCGAAGAGAATGACATAAGGTACTTACACAACTAAGCCCTTTGATATTAGCTTTAGATAAAAACTTATATTTATTTTTAGGTTTTAATATATTTTTGGAAAAATACATTTTATTTTTTTATAAGTTTTAGGTATCCCTCAAATCTTTGGAGGGAGCCCATAACAACTCCTCAAGATAATTATCTCAT
The DNA here is from genome assembly GCA_034641835.2 of Pinus albicaulis. Lineage (NCBI taxonomy): Eukaryota > Viridiplantae > Streptophyta > Pinopsida > Pinales > Pinaceae > Pinus > Pinus albicaulis. The sequence goes on from CM076575.1 coordinate 2,053,711,953, forward strand.
TCCCTCTCAATTTTGGTTTCATATGCTTGTTTAAAGTTTTCAGTATATTAAATATTAATCACCTTTCTACCTATATTTCCTTGTTTAGGAATTAACTTGTTCAATGCTCAAATATCATGATAGAAATCCTCAAGGATTAAGAAATAAGGCTACACAAGACAAATAATTGGAATGAAAAAAAAAATTCAAGAAAAAAAGGTATGTCTTAGATCATAAATCTTTGTTATTCTCTTTGGCATATCCATTCTACATTACTAACTATTGTTATGTCTAGATCTCCTGAATCTTAAAGATTCTTGCTTGGGATGATTCATCATCTAACGAATCTACCCACCTTATATCTCTGATTGTTTGTGTTATCACTCAGATTGAACCTCAGGCTGAGAGAGGCAATTCCGAGGTAACCTCAAACCACGCTTAGCCAAGTAGCTAGCCCTACCAGGCCAGGAGAGGGCTCTCTCTATATGGATCATAGTCAATATGAATTAGGAAAGAATTTTAGGTTAGGTATAGTAGCTCAGGGTTTTGATTTTGATTTTGTAAGGTTTGCTGGATCAGGAGGAGTCAAACAGCCAGGGCAAGGAAATTAGGTCAAAATTTGCAGGGGTTCCAAGGGGCAAGGTAGGTAGAAGTTTTTGACATTAAATAATGATTATGGTGAGGTGAAGAGACTGGTGAGGAGCTAGGGAAATAATTTTGAATGTATTTTCCCTAAACTGATGAGAATGAACACATTAAACTAAATTTCCCAAAATAGAGCATAAATAAATATGGATTCTGCCTTTCAAAATTGAAATCTAGTATATTATAGACATGAAATGGTTTATGAATTAAAAATACATTCAAAACAAAATTATAACAGAGATGAAACTATTTCTAAAACTCATACCACATGTATCCCAAAGAAATAGTTGCAAATTTCTATTAATATCCAAGCCAAATTGATATACAAAATGTCTCTTGAGATGCCAAAGCTCCAAGTGAGTCCAACCTTTACAATGACTGAGAAAATACTTTAAATAGACCTAAAAACCACTCTTCCTATCCTTATGGAGTATAATCCATGAGATAGGGATCAATTTAACCTACTCCCAAACAAGAAACTGAAGACTAGGAAAACTCAACAATTTGCCTCTAAAAAAGAGGAAACTGATTCATTTGACCTCTAGAAGACTTTATCCAATGTATCTACCCTAGATGAAATTAAAACATGTCATTTACATTCACCATGAACATTTAAAACATTAATTTCCTCATTTTCCCAAGTAAAAAGTCAAAAATTCAAAATTTGTTGAAGATGGTGAAAATGACAATTTCCTGGCGAAAGCGCAACACCATGACAGAAAAAATAACCTCTCTTGAAAGCCACTTTTGGAGGCCTTCCCGGTGTCAAAATTAGATCCATGATAGCTCATTGGAAAGATCTATGAGTCTAGTTTCCAAATATGCCTCCATATTTCAAATTTGTGTCTATATTCTCTATCAAAAATCATTTATCCCAAAACTGGTATTAGCGCAGCACCAAGGTGAAAAAGGAGGCAAAAACATGAAATTTAGGAGGTTTTTTGTACTTTTGAGGGACTATTCTGAAATTTTATAAGGTTGATGTAATCATCATTATTAACATGAGGATTCTAACCATTTTCCATTTGTATGCTCCAAGAAAAATCACAGCGACAAGGGTGCTGCGTTTTTGGCAAGTTGGGTATTAGCGTAGCACCCAAACATTAGTGTAGCGCCTCTACAACACTGTTTTGAAAAACACTTTTGGAGGCCTTCTCAGTGTTTAAATTGGGCCCAGTATAGCTCTCTGGAAATATATTGAAGTATAATTTCCAAATATACCTTTATTTTTCTTATTGGAGTTGATCTAACTTGTCAAAAGTGGATTTCCCCAAGACTGGTCAAAACGTTCTGAATGAGGGTATAGAAATGCAGAGGGTCGATGCAGGAAAGTGTTGGAGACCTTTCTCAACTAAAAATTGAGCTTGTGATATCTCATTGGAAATATATTTCTGTCTAGCTATCATTTTACTCATCAAGCATGTCAGTTGGACACTCCAGCTATTAGAAAACATGATTTTCCCAAGGTCAGTCCAGAAGTGCAGAAACTCTCCCATGGCACCTATATTTTTAACATTGATCAAAAGCCATGATACCTATGTAAAAATGGAAGGATTTTTTCTTCCTTGGCCTATTATGGACACAAAAATCTCTCACGTTTGTCAAATGCATATTTTTTTGGTCGGAAACATAGTTTGAAGCGAAATTGGCCCTGTGTGTGGAAAATGATTTGTCCCTTAGAATGATTGCTTGGAAAATGATGGAGGCATGATTTTTATGAGTTAGGATGGCTTCATACTTGCTAAAATTACCTCCCTTATTCCTCCTCTACTCATATATCTCTGATTACATAGCAAACCCTATCTCAGTAGGAGAGGAAATTAGGGTTTGGTGTAAGCAAAATAGGGGATTTTAAGACTGTCTTGTAGAGGGAGAGGAATGAAGGGGTTAGGGGATCTCTAATTTCTTGGGGAAATTTTTGGGGATAGGGATATATGTTAGAGACTAGGGGAAAGTGGAATTTCAAGGACTGAGTGAGGGGAAGGGGTCCAAAATGGAAAAACGCATGCCTAGTCTCGAAAAGTGTCAAATTATAGCAATAGGCTAGGGTTTGTGGAAAATGATTATTTTGACGGAGAGGAGTGATGGGAAGTGTTTTAGAAGGTATATTAATGATATATGAAATTTTAATAGCATCAAGATACAAGTCTTGTTGATTATTTAGCCATGGAAGTCATGAGACCAAGAAAAATTCCCTCAAAACCCTAGGAGAGGAAAATGAGCTTTCCAAGCAGAACTGAGAGACAAATATGGTAAAAAAAAAGCCACTTACTTGGAAATGATAGTTTAGAACCTGAAATTGTTGAATAAATTTTACTATTACTACTCCTTCAAAATATGAATTCGATGGTGAAATGACCAATTTTCATGATTTTGATCCTATGACCTAATGTGAGTGCTTTTTGACCTGACTTTTGAATGAGACTTTGACTTTAAAGACTTCCATGTGAACAAATACTTTCCATAGGTGTTATTATGCTCAAGGAGACATGAAAATGAGTCATCCAATATGATCTTCTAAGGGAAAAAGAATCTTATTTGACCAGGACAACCATCAGTGGAACAATTTTATATCATGACCTAAGGGAATGATGAAAAATTTATTCAGAATGGGACAACTTAGATGCACATGCAAATGTGTTTTAATCCCTAGTGGAAGTATGCAAATACTGACACTAACATTGGCTCCAACTGGGGATGGTAGCTCCTTGGAGGTGCCAAGAACACCTTAGACCAAGTGCCTATCCATTGGGGATGGAGTCAATAGCTAAAGACTAACTAAACACTGAAAATTTGACTAAATAAACTGACTCAAATTGACTTTACTTGAGAAAAACAAGACTCAAAAAATGACTTACCCTACTTATTAATGGAAGTACATCACCGAGACTTGAGGGCTTCAAATCCTGTTGACAACCACCTGCCTGTTGAAGACATATGTATAATCATGTGAAGTGATCCTTCTAGTGTAACCAATCAAGCAGGTGGTTATTTGCTTGAATTTTGATCTCACTTTCCTTGATCAAGCAAAATGATGTACATTTAAGAAACTCACAATAAAAACTGAAACCAAGACTTATGCTGACAAATGAGACAACATTCATCTTCTCCAGTGTTTGCAGAAGACTATCAAAGGGATATTGAAAATCAAGAAAATTTACCTCTCGCTGATCTGAAATAAACAAGGTACCCTTTTCTCTTGATTCTGATCTCTCTTCGTAATGTACCTTAGCAAGAGTGTGCTCCTAGTAGTCAAAAACTTCTGAACAAGTAGGTGAGAAAATTTATTCCTGAAATAAAAATTCTAAACATGTAACATGAGAAGAAAAATCTGAATGACAATCCTCAATGCCCTGGTCCTCTACAATTTGAAAACATTGTTGATCATCTTCATATGACATGGCAACTAGATTTTCATGTTTCTCATCACACTCATCAGTCATAAGAGGGAAAACTTTAGATTGTTCATAAACCTTAAAATTGACATTTCTATCATTTACTGTAGAGTTATCCAAAGAAGATTTTTCACTTAATTGAACAAAGTTCTCGTCTTCTTTTTCACAAAGAAACTGGATTACCTCTTTCTGAAGATTTTGTTCTGATGGGATGAGAACACTTGGGTCAATAAATTTGTTTTCTTCTTTCGAGGTGATCTCGATAATATATCTCTCCCTCATGGGATCCGGAACAACATAATCTTTATCATTATAATCTGAAAATAGATCTTGATCAGCTAGCTTGACTTTACCATAATATGAAATTGGAACTTGATTTTCCTGCATATCATCTTTTGCTGCAATCAGATCTGAAATAAGACCTCGTCTTCCATCATTTTCAACTGTACAAAGATCTTTAGCCTGCCGCAAAATTTCCTGAGCATCTTGATAAGTATCCTCTAAGATTTCTTTATGCTGCTGAAATGGATTTTCATACAGGGCTTCCATGATCTCATCATCCATGAATTCATCATCTCCATAAAAATTCTCAAGATTTTCAATAAAACTATCAACATGTTTACAATAGTTCTGGACTAATATTAAGGATGGAAAAGATTCTTTATACCTTTCAAAGAATATGGTATGAAAATACTTTAAACAGTAAATACAAGTAGGTGGCAAACTTTCATACCAAGATCGAGCTTCATCTTCCAGAGTGGCCATGAATATCTTCATCAAGTAGTCTTCAGGAAAATCAATCTTTAATCTAAGCACATGCATGTGAAATCTCACCAAATGAAGAGCAGCATCATTACCTTTCACATTTCTAAACATAGGCAAATTCCTTTTCCAATATACCTTAGGAGTTTTATTTTGGAAACCTGGAATGTGATCTCGGCTCATGGGAGCATACCTTCTTCCAACATTTTCCATCTTGAAAAATCTTGAAGCTACTGATCTTCATGTAGTGGAGTCACCATAAGGTGTCGATTTTCTAGATCTTTCAGTGAATGGAGTTTCCAGGTGAATTGTTCAGCCTTCATATGCATCTGACCGGTGTCAACCATCAACAATCAGATCTTAACTTTGATGATATTTCCCAAGGAAGATCTGATCATCCCTAGTATGGTCACCAAAATTTTATCACTCAGATTGAACCTCGGGCTGAGAGAGGCAAATCTGATCATCCCCAGTATGGTCGCCAAAATTTTATCACTCAGATTGAACCTCGGGCTGAGAGAGGCAAATCTGAGGTAATCTCAAACCATGCTTAGCCAAGTAGCTAGCCCTACTAGGCCAGGAGAGGTCTCTCTTCATATGGATCAAAATCAATATGACTAAGGAAATAATATTTTAGGCTGGGTACTCGAGTTCAGGGTTTTGATTTTGATTTTTTAAGGTTTACTGGATAAGGAGAAGTCAAATAGCTAGGGCAAGAAAATTAGGTCAAAATTTGTAGGGTTCCAAGGGGAAAGGTAGGTAGAATGTTTTGACATTAAAATATGATTATGGTGATGTGAAGAGACTGGTGAGGAGCTAGGGAAAGCATTTGGAATGTATTTTCCCTAAACTGAGGAGAATGAACATATTATACTAAATTTCCCAAAACAGAGCATAAATAAATATGGATTCTACCTTTCAAACTTGAAATCTAGTATATTATAGACATGAAATGGTTTATGAATTAACAATAAATTCAAACAAATTGATAACAGCGAGGAAAATATGTCTAAAACTCATACCACATGGATTGCAAAGAAATAGCTGCAAATTTCTATTAATATCCAAGCCAAATTGATATAAAAAATGTTTCTTAAGATGCCAAAGCTCCAAGTGAGTCCAAAATTTACAATGACAGAGAAAATACATTAAATAGACCTCAAAACCACTCTTCCTAGCCTCAGGGAGTCGAATCCATGAGATAGGGATAAGTTTCACCTACTCCCAAACAAGAAACTAAAGACTAGGAAAACTCAACAATTTGCTTCTAAAGAGAGGAAATTGATTCTTTTGACCTCTAGAAGAATTTATCCAATGTACATACCCTAGATGAAAGTAAAAACATGTCATTTACATTCACCATGACCATTTACAATAGCAATTTCCTCATTTTCCCAAGTAAAAATTCAAAAAGTAAAATTTGTTGAAGATGGTGAAAATGACATTTTCCTCGCAAAAGCGCAGCGCCATGATAGAAAACATAGCCTCTCTTGCAAGCCACTTTTGGAGGCCTTCCAAGTTTCCAAATCAGCTCCATGATAACTCAATGGAATCTATCCAATTCTAGTTTCCAAATATGCTCCAGTTTCCAAAATGGTGTCCATAAACCCTATCAAAAAACATTTCTCCCAAAACTAGTATTATCGCAGCGCCAAGGTGAAAAAGGAGGTAGAAACATGAAATTTAGGAGGTTTTTTTGTACTTTTGAAGGACCAATACTCCTCCAAATCTTCTTAAATTTTCTGAGGTTGATTTAATCATCATTATTAACATTAGGATTCTGACCATTTTCCATTTGGATGCTCCAAGCGCTGCGTTTTTGGAAAGCTAGGTATTAGCGCAGTGCCTCTATAGCACTGTATTGCAGACCATTTTTGGAGGCCTTCCTGGTGTCCAAATGGGGCCCAGGATAGCTCATTGGAAATATATTGAATTATAATTTCCAAATATATCTTTATTTTTCTGATCAGAGTTGATTTACCTTGTCAAACGTGGTTTTTCCCAGGACTGCTCAAAAAGTGCTTAATGAGGGTGCAGAAATGCAGAGTGCGGTGCAGGAAAGTTTTGAAGGCCTTCCTCAACTCCAAATTGAGATAAAGATATCTCAGTGGAAATTTATCTTTGTTTATTTGTCATTTGACTCATCAAAAAATTCATTTGGACACTCCAGCTATGAGAAAACTTGATTTTCCCAAGGTCACTCCAGAAGTGAAATAACTCTCCCGTGGCACCTATATTTTTAAACTTTATCCAAAACCATGATGCCTGTGTAAAAAATAAAGGTGGTTTTTCTTCCTTGGCCTAGTATGGACAAACCCTCTCTCACTTTTTTCAAATTCATCTCTGTTTTATCGGAAACATAGTTTGATCGAAACTGGCCCTATGTGTGCCAAATGATTTGTCCCTTCGAATGATTTCTTGGAAAATGATGGATACATGATTTTTATGAGTTTTTATGGCTTCATAATTGCTAAAATTACCTCCCTTATGCCTCCTCTACTCATATTTCTTTGATTCCATAGAAAACCCTAGCTCAGTAGGAGAGGAAATTAGGGTTTGGTGTAAGAAAAACAGGGGATTTTAGGACTGCCTTGTAGAGGGAGGGGAATGAAAGGGTTAGGGGCTGTATAATTTCTTGGGGAAATTTTTGGGGATAGGGATATATGTTATAGAGTAGGGGACAATGGAATTTCAAGGATTGAGTGAGGGGAATGGGTCCAAAAGGGAAAAACTCATGCCTGGTCTCGAAAAGTGTCAAATTGTAGAAATAGGCTAGGGTTTGTCGAAAAATGATGATTTTGAGGGATAGGAGTGATGGGAAGTGTTTTGGAAGGTATATTAATGATAGAGGAAAGTGTAAGAGCATCAAGATACAATTATTTTTTATTATTTAACCATGGAAGTCATGAGACCAAGAAAAATTCACTCAAAACCCTTGGAGAGGGAAATGAGCTTTCCAAGCACAACTGAGAGACAAATATGGCAAACACAAAGCCACTTACTTGGAAATTATAGTTTATAACCTGAAATGTTTTAATACATTTGACTATTACTACTCCTTCAAAATATGAATTTGATGGTGAAATGACCAATTTTCATGATTTTGATCCTATGACCTAATGGGATTGCATTTTGAACTAACTTTTGAATCAGACTTTGAATTTAAAGACTTCCAAGTGAACAGATAATTTCCATAGGTTTTATTATGCTCAAGGAGACATGGAAATGAGTCATTCAATATGATCTTCTGAGGGAAAAATAATCTTATTTGACCAGGACAACCACCAATGGAACAATTTTATATCATGACCTAATGGAATGATGAAAAATTTATTCAGAATGGGACAGCTAAGATGCACATGAAAAAAAAAATCTATCCCTTGTGGAAGTATGAAAATACCGACACTAACAATTTACATAAAATAACCCTAAAATTTTCTCCAGAAAAACCTAACCCAAGGGTATGTTAATAATGTGTGAAACCTTAAATCTACTTATGGTTATTAATAAAGAAATTATTCTATTGATTGATATATTGAGGGTGTGATGTTTGGTGTTTTGATATGATCATGGAAGCTCTAAATTATTAGGGTTGAAATGATGTTTTTTGAAATCCTAAACCTTTTAATTTTTTATATAATAAGGGTTTTCTTTGATATGAACCAAGACCCTAGGTTTTGGTTAGTTCTACAAGAAAAATCCTTATTATGTACTTAAAGTCCTAGGAATGAATCTCTAGGTATGTGTTCATTTGGTTGAAATTATAGCTTGGTCTAGGTTGGTATATCTCTAATGTATTAATGATTGTCTGACATTTGATATGCTTATGGATTCCTAGATATATATATCAAATTACTAATGATCATAAGTCCGTGTTTGGAAACAAGCCCTAGTCAAATTTTGAATTTCTAGGATGATGTTTGGAAAATATATGGTTTATATCGAACCGTAGTAGAAGTTATTATTATTGATCATGATATGATTATTTTTATTGTATGAAATCTAGGGTTCACATGAAACCCTAGTGAAATTATATCATATGACTTCTGAAAGTTATTACATACCCTTATTTTCTTTTGACTTAGTTTTCTAGGGATCACCGTATGATAGAACGTATCTTATGTCATCTTTGATTAAGTTTCTAATGATCTTTATGGTTTATAACAAAACCTGGGCTAGAATTTGAAGTGTTTAAGTATTTATGTATAGTCTCTTGATGACTATGTTTGAAAATTCTAAACTCTTCTGCTACAATAATATTTTGTCATGAATAACTTCATGCTTATATAGATTTGATTGTACTTGCTATGTCAGTTATGAAAGCACATCATATAAAATTTGGTGGAGGTGACCACAAGAGAATTTGATATGATAAGCATCATGAGAAGGATGGAAGCCATGAAATATTCTCCAAAACTGAAGGAATAATTTAATCTCCCCACATTAAGAGGGAGCTTGGATAAAATTAAATCTCCCTGGTTAAGAGGGAGGGCATAACATAGCTTTTGATTGGAGAATAAATTATTAAAGAGATGTTGCTACATGTGAAGTAGGAAAAGGAATATTCTCTCAAATATTCAATTGATAGTCCTACTAATATTATTTGAAAAGAAACATCGAAACCTCAAAGGTTTGTTTTGATTATATATTTGAAAGTGTATTGCTGATTGGGGTTGTTCTTGTATAGGTGAATCTATCGAAGGTTTGAGAACATGTTGGTTTTCGATCAACTTGATCAAGAGATATTTTTTGTTAAGGCTTTGTGAGTGAAGAATTTCTTGGAAAGACATTGGGTCTACACTATTTTTTGATGTCTAGTAGGGAGGGTTACATCGGGTAGATGTGAACCTAGTTCCCTAGGTTGATGGTTAGTAAGTAACCCTGATGGTACCTATAGAGGCTAAAAGCTTTAGTCCATCTTAGTCCCACTTGGATATATTGCCTTGGTTAGGAATATATTCCATGACATTGCGGTGCCTAAAATGTTGAGAGACCAATGGATAGAGTTCCAGGGTCAGGAATCTAGTCCATGGCATTGATGTGCCTAATAATTCTTCATAGTTCACATAGTTGAGATATTTATTGTGTATTATGAATACCTCCCTAGTTAAGAGGGAGTGTTAAAGATTATAAGTATGTTTGGTATTCATAAATTAAATTCAAGTCTGTATTTAATGTACTTATCAAAATAATAAAGAAAATAATTTATGTTATTATTAAATGAATTATTAAAGCATGGGTTTCATGCTTGGGTCATATTATTTTATGTCAAAGTCCCCATTTTGGACTTCTAGGATTTATTATGAGCGTATAAAGTCATTACAAATTTAAATTTACCCTTCCTGGGATTTTGAATCCTGTAATTAAGTTTAATATTGAGTAAAAAATGAATTATGGAACCTCCACAACAAGTCGGCGTTAATGTGAACAGGTCGTCCTCAAACCCAAGAATTCGAGCTCATCACAAGCATATATATATAAAAGCAGATCAAACTCATTTGGAATACTCACTCTCACACACAAAAATTAGATATCTACTGCTGCATCAGGAAAAAGTGTGAAGTCAAAGAAGAGTTCAAAAGGAGTGTGAGTTTGGACAAGCTAAAGGAGTGAAGAAAAATCAAAATTTTGGTCTCTCTATCTCTCTCTCTCTCATGTGCTCTAGATTGGAAGATCAAAGTCCCTCATTGTTTTGTTGTTGCCAGTCACAGCAATTTGTTGCATGTTGCTGGTGTCAATAGAAGAATAGGTCAAAGTTTATTTTATTGAGTGTTGATGCCTTGAGAAGTTGTATTGGGTCAAAATAGAACTCCTAGAAGCAAGATCAAAGTATTTTCTCCAAAGTTCCAGAAGCGAGTTCGAAGTTTCTATGTCAAAGAAAGTGTTATGTAGTGTTGTTGTTGTTGCCGATACTGCCAGGTCGAAAGGAGGATCGAAAGGAAGTCTGACTTGGTGCAGAGTAAGTGTGAATTAAGGTCTAGAGTATCAGGAAAAATATTGAAGGAATAATTACTGACTGGATTTTCCCCAAGAGTGGGGTTTTTCCTTGGCTACTGGCTTATATCTGGTGTCTTTGATCTATGTGTTATTACTTTGATATTTATTGATGAACTAAGAATAAAGAAGATAATAAGAAGATAATAAGAACTAAGGGAAATTATCTAAATTTCAATGTTATTTTTCTATGCTAATTTCATTTTCAGATATAAAACTTATTTACTAATCTTATGCTTGATGTACAGGTACCCTTGTTTCTTATGTCTGTCAAAGAGAGAATTAAAACTGAATTTTATGAGTGTATTTGAAAATCATAAAGCATGAATTTAAATGGCTGAACAACAAAAACATAAATAATAGCAAACCATAACAAATGATCCACTAAAACAAAGTTTTGATGAAGGATTTCACCTCTCTTGGGCTACATTTCCTTGGTCCAGCTCAATAGCTTGGGCCTCTGTATTATCTCAATTGTGATCAAATTGATTTTTAAATGCATAAAATTATCTTGGAACCTATTCCAATGAGTTCAAAATTTTTAAATATAATAGAAATGACTATTTATTTACTCAATTTGGTTACTAGATGCTCTAGGCATGGCCTTCCCTCCTGGTGACCCTAGCCTTCAAAATTATTCAAGGAAAGAAAAAAACCTTTTTAAATGAGTTCCATTGCCTATGAAACCTATTACAATGTGTTCATAGCATTTCCATTAGCCAAGAATTACTCTTTCTGAGCTCAATTTGATCGAAAATTGACTCAATTATGGCAAAAACAAATTCTCCTACATTTTCTCCAACAAATCTGGAAACTGACCAGCTAACTCCACTAAAACTGGAGCTTTGCCACATTTACAGGACTCCATCTCCACTGCCAAGTTAATCGCATCATTATCTTAATGATAAGTGTGGATGAATTATATTTAACCCCAATTTGTTAGCACAAATTGCATTTAGGATCTCAATCCTCCACACGACCATGGGTAGTGGTCATATTACGAGAGGGCTGGCCCGCACCTCCGCCTAACATTGAACATCATGAAGATTAAATAAGATTTTGGGGAATTGTATTTCAAGGATCAGGCCCATGGCCCAATGGTGAAAGCACTTGATTGGTTGGGGTGAGGTCATAGGTTTCAAACCGAACCTCGACCCCGTTGTAATTTTTTTCACGCCTTTAATAAGGCCTCCAACCCACCATTCAAACCTTTGATTATAGTGTTTTTCAAACCTTATTAGAAAGCCAACGCACATTAATACATGCCTTTAATGTTAATATATGTTTGCCATACCAAACTTAATATACCACTGTTTACATATGCCTTTCCACCATAATTAATATTAACGTTGATTTGGTTTTAAAAAATATATATGTGTGGAATTTGAAATGTATGTTAAAATTAATTAATATTTAATTAATTTAACTTTAATTAATTAAAAAATAGAAATTTCCATCACATAATATCATAAACCCAAATTCAACTTTAGGAGGTCATTGGACCAATTTTAACTTCACAAACCAAACTGGTGAATCTCGCAGTGATACTTGTCATAGTCCCATTGGACTAAAACTGAATAAGATTCCCTAAATGATGACTGGGCTACCATGTCATCAACATGTACCTATTCTACATTTTTTTTAATAAAAATTTACATGTTCTAAACGACGATCAGTAGACCATAACTCCTTCATCTGAACTCGGTTTTAAATGAAATGATTTGTGTTGGAATCCTTGCGACGGGTCGGTCGTTGTCATTCTAGTTTCATTCAGTTATGAGAACTTTCATTTTTTAGCTAAAATGCTGAGCCTCTGATCATTCCTCCCCAGTAGAATCCTTTTGGACCCCAAAATCTCTCTGATTATTGATCATGTGGATGAGGCTACTATTCCCTCACCCTTCTAGTTTCTATCCATTGCAATTTTCCCAATTTCATCATTTGGAGCTTTTCACAAAAAGTCAACGTTTTCCTTGATTCTTGTGACCTTCTCTTGTTGTCATTGACACCATCATGCTGCAATATTTCTAAATTTGTAGAACAGAAATATCTTTTTGCAAAAACCATCTTGTTCCTACCTTGTTCAACAATTAAAGGAAACTTACAAACTTTCTCACCTTGCGCACTGTAACCATGGCGATTTTTAGCTGCTTTTTCTTTGTACTTGCATTGACTCTTGACCAAGTATCTTCGCCATTTATATGTACCTTTTGGAAACCATAAAAAATAATTTTTGGAACCCATGCCTTCTTTTCCAAGTTGCTTTGTCACTTTCTCTTTGACCTTTGCACCCTCTTGCATCGCCATCTTGTTTCCAACACTGCTCAACACTACTGTTGACTGGTGCAATTCTGTCACATATTTTTCACCTTCTTTCAAAGGCAACTTGTTAACATCCTGAAAAAACTCATTACAAGCATAAGCATCATTTTAAAAAGTGTGATTCAATACATCTCTTTGTTTGATCATCAACAATGTCAAGTTTTGACTTGCATTCACTATCATCTTCATTTCACTTTCATATACAAGAGACAAAACTGTCTTCTTCTTATGTGTTCTAATTATGTACTCAACATCATCCTTAAACAAGTGATATGTTGTGATACCAGCACCAAAAATAGAAGAAAAGAGATGTCAACGTCCTAGAAATAAGCCACTTCGAGGGGGAAACCTCCAATAAATTACATGAATGAACAATTCTTGGATGATACAAATTACAAAACCTCCTTTCTATATATAGGAGTCCATGGGGCCCAATGTAATCCTAGCCGAACTAGCAATAATAATTTAAGGGCACAATAATAACAATATGGGGGTTACAGAGGTACAATAATAAAAATAAGGGGGTTACACTAACAACAATAAGGGACTATACTATTAATATAGGGACCTAACATGCCCTTCTCCTTCAATAAAGTGTTTTCTTCAGTGCTTGAGTAGCTTTGGGTGCTTCTCTATAAAATTCTCATCCTCCCATGTAGAATATTCAATGGGTAAGTTCTTCCACTTGATGAGATACTCTGAAATTGATCGATTCCGTAGCTGTCGAGTTCTTGTTTCCATGACTGCTTCATTTTCCAATATGATTTTTCCTTCCTCAACAAGTTCTGGCAACATTGTTTGAACTGGAATATTTTCACCTATAACCTTCTTTAAGCATGAAACATGGAAAACTGGATGCACTCGTGAAGAAGCAGGAAGCTCCAATTTGTATGCCATAGTACCAATCTTTTGCAACACCTTGTAAGGACCATAGTACTTTCGCGATAATTTATTATCCTTCTTAGCTTGCTTGAGGGAAATTTGTTTGCATGGTTGTAGCCGTAAAATTACCCAGTCTCCTACATCAAAACTTCTCTCGCTGTGATGTTGATATGCCTTTTGTTTCATTTGATTTTGTGCCAAATTCAAATTATCCTTTAAGAGTTGGAGAACTTCTTGTTGATGCTTGATGTGATCTTCCACTGCTTGAACCTTCGAATTTTCTCTTAAAGATGATGTGATGGATTATGGATGATATCCATAAAGTGCCATAAATGGGGTCATTTTTTCTGTAATATGGAACGAAGTGTTATACCACCATTCAGCGAGAGGTAACCACTTGACCCATTGTGTTTTTTTATCAGATACAAAACAACGAAGATATGCTTCCAAACATTTATTTACTATCTCAGTTTGACCATCAGATTGAGGATGATAAGATGAGCTATGAGCTAATTAAGTACCCAAACAAGAAAATAACTCTATCCAAAAATTTCCAGTAAAAATGGGATCTTTGTCGCTCACAATAACCCTTGGGCTTCCATGTAGCTTTTGAATTCTGTCCATAAATGTAGTAGCAACTGTACTTGCTTTAAATGGATGAGATAATGCACAAAAGTGTGCATACTTGGTAAGTATATCAACTACCACCATGATGACACTCTTTTCTTCGGACTTAGGTAAAACTGTGATAAAATCCATTGAAATCTCCTCCCAACGTTGACTTGGAATGGATAAAGGTTGTAGAAGTCCCGGGGTCTTAATTGTTTCCACTTTATTTTGCTGGAAAACCAAACATTCCGCCACAAACTTTTGAATATCAGATTTAAGGCAATCCCAAAAAAATTCTTTCTTCACCCTGTGGTAAGTTTTTAAAAATCCTGAGTGTCCTCCTAAAGGAGAAGTGTGCAATTCCAGAAGAATCTTTTGTTTTAGTTGGGAATTCTTACAAATATAAAAGCGATCTTTGTACCATAAGGAATCATTTTTCCAACTAAATGTATCAGATGTACTAGGATCTTGCTGCAACTTTTGAATGAGTGTCCATACATCTTTGTCCTTCTTCCATTCATCTCTTGCTTCAGTTATCCAATCTGGTTGGATAATAGAAATGGCACAAAGAAATGCTTCCACCTCTTCATTTTTTCTTGAGAGTGCATCTGCAACAACATTAAGCTTTCCTTTTTTGTAGATTATTTCAAAGTCATAACCCAACATCTTTGTGACCCATTTTTGCTGCTCTTTTGAAGATATTATTTGTTCCAAAAAGTGTTTAAGACTATCATGATCAGTTTTTACCTTGAAGTGTCTTCCCATTAGGTAAGTTCACCATTTCTTTAGTGCATGCAGTATTGCTAACATTTCCTTCTCTTAAATAGGTTTCTGTAAATACTTTCCTTTGATTGGACGACTTTCAAAAGCAATGGGTCTTCCTTCCTGCATTAAAACTGCACCAATTCCATTTCCTGAGGCATCACATTCCACAATAAAGGTTTTTGTGAAGTCTGGTGTAGCTAAGACCGGTGCATGGCACATTGCCTCCTTAAGACGTTCAAAGGCCTTAGTTTCTTTAGGAGTCCATGAAAATGCATCTTTCTTCAATAATGTTGTTAGAGGTGCTGCTATTCTCCCATAATTCTTAACAAACTTGTGATAATACCCTGTTAACCTGAGAAATCCTCGCAACTGCTTTATGGTTGTGGGGACTTTCTATTCCTTAATGGCTTTAATTTTGTTAGGGTCTACTTTAACACCCTCGTGAGATACAATATGACCCAGATATTCCACCTCTTGTACTCCAAAGAAACATTTGGATTTTTTGCATATAATTGTTTCTCCTGCAATAGTTTGAGCACCCTGTCAACATGTTGAATATGATCCTTTCAAGACCTATTGTAGATTAGTATATCATCAAAAAATACTAGCACAAATTTTCTAAGGAAGGGTTTGAAAATGGAATTCATCAACCCTTGAAATGTAGAAGGTGCATTGGTAAGGCCAAAAGGCATGACCAAAAATTCATAATGACCCTCATGAGTTTGAAATTCTATTTTTGGAATATCTTCAGTCTTCATTCTAATTTGATGATATCCTGAATGAAGATCCAACTTGGGAAAATAAATTTCTCCATGTAATTCATCCAATAATTCATCAATCACAGGAATAGAAATTTTATCTTTAATGGTGAGCTTATTGAGCTCCCTATAATCCAGACACATGCGCCATGATCCATCCTTCTTATGTACCAATACTACAGGAGCAGAGAAATAACTTTGACTAGGTTGAATTATACCTCCCTCTAACATTTCTACAATCATACCTTCAATTTCGCTCTTTTGGACATAAGGATATCTATAAGGCCTGATGTTTGGAGGAACACTTCCTGGAATCAAATGAATAGCATGATCATGATCACGAATAGGTGGGATTCCTTTGGGAGTTTCAAACACCTTGGAATGATTGTCCAAGACTTGTTGGAGATCTATAGAAATAGATGATTTTTATGTTGGAACTTCTAGTGAGCATAATTGTGCAATTACGCCTCGTTTTTATTTCTTTAGAAGCTTTGTCATGACATTAGAGCTTATTATATTTCCCATCTTCCCTGCAATACCCCGTAATTCGACTTCCTTTCCTTCTGAAAAAAATTTCAAGCAAATTTCTTGAAAATTAAAAGCTACCGTCCCCAAAGATTGTAACCATTGTACTCCTAGTACAACATCAGCACCTCCCATAGGAATGGAAAGCATTGGAATATTCAATACATATTCCCCCATGGTTAGCTTGATATTATGGCATTTTCCAGAGCAATTTATAGTTCCTCCATTTACAACCATCACTTGACATTCTGGTGTTGGGTATAGGAAACAATTTAATTCCTTGGCTACCTTACAATGAATAAAATTATGGGTGCTACCTGAATCAATCAACACTATTGCCTTTTTCTTCTTGATATGTCCTTCTATCTTGAGAGTTTGAGGAGTGGTAATTCCTGCCAGTGAATTACACGATATGGTCGGATTCATTTCTTCCTCTTCTAGGGATGGTTCCTGGTGTATATCCTCTTCTTGTTCATTTTTTCTTCCTCTTCACAATCTATGTAAAATAATTTCTTCTCAGCACACTTATGACCTTTAGTGTATTTGCTATCACAACTGTAGCAAAGCCCTTTTGCTCTTTTTTCTTCCAATTTTTGTTGTGTCAACCTTGTAGGTTGTGGAAATCTAGACGTAGCAACACTTCCTTCTTTATAGAATTGAGTGGTAGGCTTCCTTGTCGCCATAATTTTACATTCAACTTTTCTTGCCAACCTGAATGCCTTCTCCAATGAAGCAGGTTCCAAAACACGAACTTCATGTTGGATGTTATCCTTTAGAGTACCTAAGAAGAGATCAATCCTGTGTTCCTCTGGAATATTAGTTACCCTTATATCCAATTTTTGGAAGTCCTCAATGTGCTGCCCCACTAAACCCTTTTGTTTGAGATTTATCAATTGGCTAAAGAAGGTGTTGCCCTTTGTATCCTCATAATGTGCTATCATTTCCTCCGTAAAAATTGACCAAGTGACAATTTTTTTACGGGAGCAAAGCCATCGATACCATACAAATGTATTTTTTTCTAAATGTAAAGTTGCAATGCGTACCTTTTATGTGTTTTGCACATTATGGAGATCAAAATATTGCTCCATCTGTAGTATCCATGTTACAGGATCCTTTCCATCAAACTTCCTCATATCCATTTTGGGAATATGGTGGTTCTTCCCGCCAACATTAGAGTTTATGAAGTCACGATTAACATTTATTTTGTTCTCATCATGAGTTTCCTCTACTATCTTTTCACCATTAGGAAACATTTCTTGTATCAACTTTGTCAAACCTTCCATTTCTGCTTTTAGATAATTCTTCATGTTTTCCATGTTGTATTTCATGTCTTCCATCTTAGCTTCCATGCCAGCTTCCATGCCATCCATCTTAGCTTCCACGCCATCCATCTTAGCTTCCACGCCTTTCTTCAAAACTTCTATTTCATTTTTTGATGCTCTTTGCGAGAGCGAAATTTGGTGCACTTGCTCTTGTAATTTTGATAGATCATGTTGCAATTCTTCATCTTCATGAGTCATGGTAGAGCCTTCTGAAGGCTTAATGGGTGTTGAATTATCTTTACAATGAATTTTTTAGAACCAAATATTGATATATATTCTACAATATGCCCTTGGAATCAATTCAAATTGATTCTTCAAATAAGGCTTATGCAATTCGGAAAAAATTACACACCTTTTCCTTGCTTTTGAAGAGCTCGATATTTAAATTAGATTATCTCTGTGGTTACAGCTCTTCAAAATCTGAAATTTGGCACTGCAGTAGCCTTCTGAATCGTCTTTTGAATGCCATAGGTCTGAGCTGATTTGTATTCTTCAAGGTAAAGTTATGTCCAATCTCCCACAATGACCTAATTATGGACTATTTCAGTAGATCGAATTTGTATGAATTTCCATGTGTCACTGTTTCATCTTTTAGCTCTGAAATTGATAGCAAAGAAACTACAGTCTGTTTACTTGTGGCCACTTTTTACAGTACTCCAATCCGATGCTCAGAGAGAGAGTTATGAAGCTTCTCCCACGATCACCTCTTTGATATGAAATTCAGGAGCGTGAAAAATCACTACCTTCCACAAATCATATCTCCGAAAATATTGTGAACCAAGCTTTGAAATTTTGTGACGAGTTTCCTCAGGATTTTTGATTTTCACCCTAAAAATTTCAGATTCTGAACCTTCGTATAAAAAAATGTATAGCGCAAATTCCATGATGACCTGTTTATATTAAATTGAGGAGCCCGCAAAAAGACCTAATGTCCATAGATAATATCTCCGAAAATATTGTGAACCAAGCTCTAAAATTTTGTGACGATGTTCCTCAGGATTTCCGCTTCGCACCCTAAAAATTTCAGCTTCTGAGACTTCGTAGAAAACAAGTTATAGCGCAAAATCCACGATGACCTGTTTGGAGCAGCGAAACCCTAGAATCCAAAGCTCTGATACCAAATGTTGTGAGACCAGCTCCAAAAATAGAAGAAAAGAGATATCAACACCCTAGAAATAAGCCACTTCAAGGGGACAACCTCCAATACATTACATGAATGAACAACTCTTGGATGATACAAATTACAAAACCTCCTTTCTATATATAGGAGTCCATGGGGCCCAATGTAATCCTAGTGGGGCCACAATGTAATCCTAGCTGACCTAACAATAATAATTTAAGGGCACAATAATAACAATATGGGGGTTATAGGGATACAATAATAACAATAAGGGGGTTACACTAACAACAATAAGGGACTATACAAGTAATATAGGGACCTAACATGATACTTGTTGTCATGGTGATGAAATATTGCTTTCCTATCATACAGATAAGGACTTACCAATAAAATACCTGATATCTCAAGCGGCATCACATCGAGCTCTACTTCATCAATAAAGTTTGAGTTGATGGTGAATCTTAGTAAGCACTTCATTGTAACCTAAAATTTTTCGTTCTTGCATATCCAACCCAAAGGATATGGTCTTGGATGTTTAATAGTTTCAAGGCCTAGTTTCTTAACCAAGTTAGCTTGTGACCCACTATCAAAAAGTGTATCAATCTTGGTATGTTTAGAGACAAATCTAATATGGAGAAGTTATATACTTGTATCTTCATCATGAGTATCATTTGAAAATTTTGAAGTACTAGTGCTTGCAACATATTCACCTTTAAAACCCATGGCTATAATCTTTGCTTCATCTCCTGAATCTGACCCTAAGTCATGTTCAGCTATATCAACAATTTTTCCCTTTACTTTGGCTTTCAATCTGTTTGGTTTCAATTCTGGATGAAGTTGCAAACAGTGGTCTTCATCATGGCTAGTCTTTGAAAAAAATTTGCATGTGATATTTTCCTTCTCTCTTTTTACAGAGATATTTCTTTTTCCTCTTCCATAAAAATTTTCATTTCCTTTACCCTCACTTTCACTTTTCTCATCTATGTTTTGTTTCCCCCTTGCCTCTAAGTGTGTGGCTTGTATAGAAAATTCATATAAATTGCTTGGGTTAAACAGAAGGATAGCATGTTTCAAATAGGAATGTAAACCCCCAATATATTTCAAGAGTGTATCTTGGGAATTAAAATTTATTCCTAACAACAAAGCTCTCTTTCTAAACTCCTAAGTATATTCTTGAACTGTTTAACCCTTGAGTTGCTTAAACATTTTCCAACTCATAATAACATTTTTCATATTATCTAATGGATAAAACTGTATGTTAATGGAATAAATAAACTCAACCCAAGAAATGGATACCTTACCATGGATTCACATTTCCTCTTGAGTCTTTGCTTCCCACCAGACTAGTGTTGCTCCTTCTAGCCTTAATGAAGCCAACTAGATCTTTATTTCGCCTTAATGAAGGTTCTAAATTCTTCAATACACCTCCAATTGACATATCCCATTATCAAGCCTCTCTTTATTTACCTCGCCATTTTACATGGGTATTTCACACTTAATGTCCAATTTGAGTAATGGAGTTTTTATTTTTGTGGATTTTGAATGAGTATGAGTGTGGGTGTTTTTTGTGGTGAAAGTAGAAGATGATGCAGATCACGATGATGAGGATGATGAATATAATGTAGATAGAGGTGGCTTTCCTCCAATTCCCTTTGAACTATTATCTTCATCCTTCTTACCATCTAAAGTTCCTTCTCCATATGGAGGCTTAGAACCTTCTCCTGCCATCCCAATAGTGAATACAACAAACATAACTTTAACCATCCTCTTTATTTCTTTGAAGTCTCTCTTGAAATATTCCTCTTCTGAATGTCCTTGAGTCTCTCCAAAACCTTACATGATGGCTATGGATTCAAGGTCAACTTGTTGTACAAATTGCACCTTTTCAATTTCACCTTCTTGAGACAAAAATTGAGGTTCTTCAAGTGAAACTATGAGTGGAATTTTGGGTGAAGATGATGCTCTATCAACTCTCCTGCTTTTGGTCCTAATCTCAATACTTGCAACCAACAATCTCCCTTCACCTTTCTGCAACTTTAACCTTGTCAGCATCACAAATTCGCAACCATTAAACTTGCACAAATATTTAAGCAACTATCAAGAAAATAACCTTTAGAGACCTTGTGCTTTGATACCAAGTTGATCTAATTTGAATGTTAGTTTTTCTGTGCTAATTTCATTTTCAGATATAAAACTTATTTATTGATCTTTTTCTTGATGTACAGGTTCCCTTATTGCTTATGTGTGTCAAAGAGGTAATTAAAATTGAATTTTATGAGTGTATTTGAAAAGCATAAAGCATGAATTTAAATGGATGAACAGCAGCAACATAAATAATAGAAAACTATAATAACTTATCCATTAAAAAAAATTTGATGAAGGAGTTCACCGCTCCTGGGCTACATCTCCTTGGTCCAGCTCCATAGCTTGGGCCTATGTATTAGCTCAATTGTGCTCAAATTTTTGTTTACATGCATAAAATACTCTTGGAACCTATTCCAATAATTTCATAATGTTTAAATATATCAAAATAGCTATTTATTAACTCAATTTGGTTACCAGATGCTCTAGGCATGTCCTTCCCTCCTAATGGTCCTCGGCTTCAAAATTATTCAAGGCAAAAAAAACCTCTATAGATGAGATCCTCTACCTCTGAAAACTATTCCAATGTGTTCACAGCATGCCCATTAGCTAAGAATTACTCTTTCTGAGCTCAATTTTGTCGACAATTGACTCAGTTATGGAAAAAAAAAATTCTCCTACAGTTTCTCCACCAAATCTGGAAACTACCCAGCTAACTCCACTAAAATTGGAGCTCCACCACATTTGGCGAACTCCACCATCTCTGCCGATAAGTTAATCGCATCACTATATTAATGATAAATGCGGATTAATTATATTTAACCATAGTTTTTTAGCGCAAATTGCATTTAGGATCTTAGCTTTTTGCACGGTCATGGGTAGTGGTCATATTATGAGGGGCTTGGCCCCCTCCTCTGCCCAACAGTGAGAAACATGAAGGTTAAATATGATTTCGGGGCATCGTATTTCAAGGACCAGGACCATGGCCAAATGGTGAAAGCGCTTTATTTTTTGGGGTGAGGTCATGGGTTCAAACTCGACCTCGACCCCTATTGTATTGTTTTTGCACACCTTTAATAAGACCTCCAACCCACCGTTCAAACCTTTGATTATAGTGCTATTTAAACCTTATTAGAAATCCAACACACATTAATACATGCCTTTAATGTTAATATATGTTTTCCATACCAAACTTAATATACCATAGTTTACTGCCGGATCCGTCTGATTAAGGTTCCGAAGGGGGAGCGCCACCCCGCGCATTTCCCCATGGAACGGACCTGGGCAGCCCACATGGCTCCCGGTATATGTCATAACTCTGCAATTAATGACTCCATTCGCGCGATAGCAACCCACCTTGGTCGGCTCAACCCGAAGGAGGTTATGGCGGTGTTGCATTCTCCGATGGCTCATTTGAACGATGCAGATGAGGCCTCTGGTGCGGTGAGTTCGCCTACCCCGTTGCTCGGAATCTGCAGCTCTGGCTCGCTTGAGGCCAATGTGAAAACGTCGACAGGGCGACGTTGTTCCTTGCAGGCTTGCATCGAGCCGGCTCCAGGTATTCATTACACTCAAAGCTCCCACTGTCATTATAATTGTATGTTTATAGGTGGTGCGCACCAGAGACGTGATCCCCCGCCTGCTTTCCCCGCCTCTCCTGGTTTCTTCTGTCTCGCTCAACCCGCTGTCAATTTCACTGTTCCCCTGGACCATTCTGTTTCACCTTTCGCTCCTGCTCGCCCCTGTGGTTTCTGTTTGGCAATGCCGCGTCTTCGTGAAAGAATGAGGGCCCGACGTGGCCTCAGCCGAGGTGACAGTCGGCCTCCTCCCAGAAATTTTTCTTCTGATGATACTCCGAACCCTTCTCTGACTTCGCGAGGTGGCAAAGGTCGTGGGCGTCGTCGTGTTGGCATTTCGGCTTCAGCTCCTGGTGCCGCCACCTTGCCCCCTCCCTCTCAGGCTCCGGTTCATGGTGGAAATTTCTCCCGGGCTGTCCCTCCTGCCCCTCTTCGTCCTACCTTCAGACAGTCCTCGCAGCATGCGGAACTTAAATTTTACCCCACCGCTTCCAATTCTGTCCTCACGGCCCTCATCTCTGTCACTCTAAGGGAGGAAATTCCCAATTACCCTCACCCTACTCCGGCCTCTGCTTTCTTCACTCCGGCTTCTGGAACCATAAGCGCTGCGGTACCGGTCTCCTCACCTCTCAGTCCACAGGAGCAGCAGAAAAACATGGAAGCAACTCAAGGGAGCATGGACACTGGCGACTCTGGCAAGGAGGACAGTCGAGAGTATTGGGGCTGCAGAATCATTGAAGAACCACCGTCTCCAACTCATGACTAGCTTCAGCACTGCGCTCCAGGTTTTTTGGTTCAGTTTCATAGTTTATGACAGTTTCTGTTGTTGGGACGACCAGCTCACACAGTGGTCCATAAACAGTTGTTTTTATTTCTATGTTTTTACAGTTTCTAAGTTTTTCAAACCGGTTTCCCTTACGAGGGCGGTTAAGACTCGTTATTTAAGAGGACTGGTTTCCCGATATGGGCAGTCTAAGCACTCTGTGATAAGCTTGACGTTTATACACAGTGTTCAGGCTTCCACAGTTGACACTGTGTCTGAATTGTACTAGTTTCCTTATACATAATAGAATTAGTTACACTTAGAAAAAAAAAATATACCATAGTTTACATATGCCTATCCACCATAATTAATATTAACATTGATTTGGTTTAAGTATATGTGTGTGTGTGTGTGTGTGTGTGTGCGTGTGCACGTGTGTGTGTGGAATTTGAAATGTATATTAAAATTAATTAATATTTAAAATGAAATATATATATATATATATATATATATATATATATATATATATATATATTATTTTAACCTTAATTACTTAAAATTTTGAAATTTCCAACACATAATATCATAAACTCAAATTCAACCTTAGGAGGTCATTGGACAAATTTTACTTTCAAAAACCAAACTGGCGAATCCCGAAGTGAAAATTGTCACGGTCCAATTGGACTAAAACTAAAGAAGATTCCATGAATGCTTCCTGGGCTTCCATGTCATCAACATGCACCTATTCTTCAATTTTTTTAATAAAACTTTTCCTGTTCTAAACAGTGATCAGTAGACCATAACTCCTCCATCCAAACTCGGTTTTCAACGAAATGAGTTGTGTTCGATTCCTTGCGATGGTTCAGTTTCTGTCGTTCTTTCACTTTCATTTTTGAGCTAAAATACTAAGCCTATGATCAGAACATCACAAGTAAAATATCAAGAAAAAGAAAATATTTATGCCTTTCTGATTTTCTAACACCCACACCATAAAGCATCTGTGAGGATTTCTCAAGTTGATAGGGTATTATCACAAGTTTGCTAATAATTATGGGAGAATAACAACACCTATAACAACATTACCGAAGAAATATGAATTTTATTTTACTCCAGAAGAAACTAATTCCTTTCAACATCTTAAAGAGGCAATGTGCCAAGCACTGGTCTTAGCTATGCTAGACTTCATAAAAAAACTTTATTGCGGAATGTGATGCCTCGGGAAATGGAATTTGTGTTGTTTTAATGCAATAAAGAAGAAATTTGGATTTGAATTTCATGATCATCCAAGCCTATTCCCATTAGGATGGGTAAACAAGGATATGGAAATAAATATTACTAGACAATGAAAAATCATATTTGATATCAGTGTTGATTTTATTGATGAAGTAGAACTGGATGTAGTTCCACTTGATGTATGTGGAGTGTTGCTTGTAATTTCCTATATGTACATGCAAAATATAATCCTCATGTAAAGACGAAACTAGTATTGCCTCATAAAGGATGTAAAATCATTCACCATCAACATGCATATGGGAAAGTCTAAAATTTAACTTCCAACTAGTCTCAGAAACTAATAACTTCTAGCGATAAGTATGTTTATAGTTTTTAAGATAAAATCAGTTTGTAGAAGAGTTAGTAAGAGAAAATTTATCCCTGGAAAGGTGTATAAGGAACATAAACAACAATTGGAATAGTTGCTACAATAATACAAGGGTGTTTTCTAGGAGCCTAAAGGGATACCAGACAAAAGAGAAGTGGAGCATGAAATCCATCTATTTCCAAACTCTCCATTTGTAGAAATTGGGATGTATAGATAGCTTGTTATAGAAGCAAATGAGGTGAAGAATCTATTGTAGCAACTACTAAAATAGGGTGTCACTCGACCAAACACCTCAACATGTGGGTCACCCATCATAATTGTTCCAAATAAGTACATGACTTGGAAGTTGTGTATTGATTATAGGGAATTAAACAAAAGTACACTCAAGAAAAGATAGCCCTGGCTTAGGATAAATGATTTGTTGGAAAGAAAAACACTTCACCAAGCTAGACATAAAGCCAAGGTATCACTAGGTTTGATTCAGAGAAGAATATACATGGAAAATATCTTTCAAAACTATGTAAGGTTTTTATGAGTGGTTAGTTGTCATTTTTCCTATGCAATGCAATAGCTACATTCTTGAGATTAATGATTCATATATTGTGTAATTTTATCGATTCATTTGTTATTATTTATTCCTACAATATAATAGTATAAAGTACTACCTGGGAGAAGCACATATCACATTTAATGCAAGTGCTAGATACATTAAAGAAGAACCAACTGTTAGAAATTCTCACGAAATGTGAGTTTTCACAACAATATTTGGTGTATTTGGGATATGTGATAGGTGGAGGATAGTTGATGATATATTTTTCCAAGATGGAGGCCAACATGAAGTGGTTAGTACCTATCAATGTTTTTGAGGTTAGGATTTTCATTGGGGTAGAATAGTACCTGAAAAAATTCATATCCTCATTTTCAGCAATAGCATCAACACTCCATGCCACAAAAATGAGTGGAAAGAGTTTCTAGTGGGGAAATGGTGAGAATAGGGCCTTTGAGGGTTAAATAAGAAAAGAAATAATGTGTTGGTTCTTGCATATTTGAACTTGTAGCATCCCTTTGAAGTGGAAATAGATGCAATTGGGTATGTTATGAGAGTGGTGTTGATGCAGGGTGGAAGGCTTGTATGCTACCATTCTGAAGTATTTCATGGGGAAGATATTAACTACCCTACCTATGAAAAGTATCTCTATGCTATGGTGCATGTTGTGAAATGTAAAATGAGATAGTAACCTACATAGATCATCATCCACTATAGTACATACAAGCCCAAAGTAATTTACAACTGACTAGGAATTACAAGCGGGTGTGATTATAAAAATTTCATTTAGTGATCGAGTATAAGAAAGGTAGTACAAACAAGTTTTATTACATGCTTTTAAGGACACCCACATCAAATATCACGACTTTTGGAACTCTAATGCACATGGATCATTTCACCCATGATACATATAGGGAGCCATACGTAGAGGAGGAGGACTTTATGGAGATATTTCCATTGTTTAAAATATAGATTCATGTGAACAATGGTGACAATGCAATTGAATATCAAGTCTAAAATGGGTTACTATATAGATTGGAGAAGTTATATGTTTGTAAAGGTGATCAAATATATATAATTAGAGAGGCTTGCACCTCCAATTTCTTAGGGAATTTTGGTCTAGGGAAGACCATGGCCAACTTGAATAGGTAGGTGTACTAGCCTAGGATGAAAGAAGATGTAGTTAGGTTCATAATAGGATGTATGTTTTGTTACATCAACAAGCTTAGTAACAAGAAACAAGGTCTATACCATCCCTTCTTTGTACCCCTTCATTATTGGGAAAGAATTTCCAAATATTTAGTGGGATTTTTATCAATAAACATAAAAAAAACATGACTACCTATTTATTGTAGTTGATAGATTCAATAAGATGTGTATTATGATGCCTTGTAAAAATACAATTAGGAGGAAAGAAGTATATATTTTTTTCTTTGGATGGGTCCGAGTGCACTTTAGAATCCAAACGAGCATTGATCTAAATAGGGACACAATATATCTCAATGTATTATGAACTACATTATGAGAGAAAAAGGACACAAATTTGAAAAGGTATACAACATTACATCCATAAATATATGGGAAAAGAAAAGTAGTGAACTTGACTTTGGTCTGGCTTTTGAGGGGTTACAATGCATCCAAAGATGGGATGAATATATATATATATATATATATATATATATATATATATATCAGAAATAAGTGGTTAACCTATCATCACAAAAATTATGTCTAGAGATAGTAAATTTTCTAAACAAAGTTTTGGGGTTTTTCATTTCCCCAAAGAACATTCCTATAGAAAGCATTATCTATAATATATAAGATGGAGTTCAAGTATTTTTCTTGGAATATAAAGAATGGTTAAGATAGGAATTTTCCCTCATTCTGAAGAAATCCAAACACCCAAAGAGAAATTTAAATAAAAAGGAATAGGCCTCTCTAAAAGACCTCCGCAATAATGATAAAATAGTAGTACTAAAAGCTGAAAAAGGAGAGGCCACAGTTGTTATGGACAAGGAGGATTACATTCTTAATTTGAATAACCATTTTAGCAGTGGTAGCTATAGGAATATCAAATCTAATCCCATATATAGGGTCATAAAATAAGTCAATAAGGCAATTAAATATTCCAACCTTGATGAGAAATTGAAGGAAATGCTTACACCTTCATGTGAAGTTACCCCCATAATTTATGGGCTACCAAAGATTCGCAAAGAAGGGGTTCCTCTTAAGTCGATAATAAATACAACTGGATCACCTACCTATGAATTATTAAAGTGTGTTTCCATTCTCCTTAACCTCTTGTTGGGAACAATGATTCCTTTATCAAATATTCCAACTATTTTGTTGAGCTTATAATAAATGAGTGGGTGGATCCAAATGGCATTCTTGTTAGTTTTGAGATGGTGTCCCTTTTCAGAAAAATTACTTTAAACAAGACCATTCAAGTTGTTAAAGAGGCTTTTGATCTTGAAACAACAAAGCTTACTGAGATTTGTTTGCATTCCACAATTTTCAGTTTCTGGGGGAATTACTATGAGTAAATATCTCGTGTTGCTATGGGATCACCACTCTCACCAATTATTGCCAACCTATACATGGATTACTTTAAGAAGAAGGTCCAACTTGAATCATACCCTTTAAATTCAACATGGGGGAAGATATTTGTTGATGACACAAACATAAAGTGGACACTATTGGGGTTCCCATGTTTTGGCCAGATTGGCAAGACCAAAAGATGAGACAACATCAAAACCAATTTCGGACCCTAGGATCTAGCCCTCCTGGGTCCAGAGAGGGATCTCTCTAAATAAGCAAAGGTTTTATGTCTTTGAAGCTCAAAATTTAAGATGTTAGGCTAGTTATAAGGCTCGGGGTTTGTTTGTTTGATGTATGTTTGGTTGTTGGGAATCTAGAAAGAACGGTTCAATATAAGACAAGGATGGGCAAAGAGGATTTTAGGAAAAGGAGGGATGATTTAGAGAACATTCAATACCATTGGGAAATGGAGTCAAAAAAGGGTTTACTTGCTATTCAACATGCAGGGTTTCAGTTGGGCTAGTCATCTAAAGCATTGGGTCTTAAAGATGATAGTGTGGTGGGAAAGGCAAGAAAGAAGGTGAAAGCAAGGAAACTTCCAAGGTGACCTTTCAAGAATCAGATCCAGGGACAAGACAAGCCATTGGAAAACCTGTGATCCAGAACCTAAAATGTTTACTCTTCAGAAAAGGAAACATAAAAGATTCAAACACAAGGTGAAAACCTGAGATCAGAGAGAGACTTTGAACTCTCAATGCTTTGGCATCTAGCTTAAGGGATCTTAGAAATGTTCAATTGATTAAAAGGATCCTAGTGAGACAGAGACAGAGTTCTAGACTCCCAGTATCCAAATTCATTCAATTAAATCCTAACAAGAACATCTAAGAATAGATTCATTAATTCATACTTCAGCTAGCAGCATATGGAACCACTACACTGGTTAAATTAGCTTGAAATCAATCCTCAAATAACACATACAGCAGAAAAAATTGAAGGCAGGGAGAGCAGAAACATAGGGTACCTGACAAGGGTAAATCCTATGCCAGATTTCTGATGCATTCCAAAAGAAATGAAACGTAATGAATTAAACAGGAAAAACATAGACAAAGACAGAAAAACATCACTGCTACTTTAAATCGGGATCCAAAGAAATGTGCTTGTCATATTAAAGAGAAACACCAGTTAAGTAAAACATTACCAATAACTTTATATTCAGTCTGAAAAAATCTTCCTCAGCCTATCTTACAACTTTACACAGAGAACATGTCTCAAGAGAAACAACTTGCAATTCACAGATAGCCGATCAACAACCTTACAATGAGTTTCTTCATGAATTTTATAGCTGAAAGAGAGGCAGAGGAGGTAGGTGAAAAAATAAATGCAGCATTAAAACTCAGAAGAGGAAGAGGGCCAAGGCCCCATTCTGTTTTAAATTCTGGGCATTTATCTTTAGTACTCTTTGGATGAAACAGTGGTCTTCGTCAGGCTGCAATTTACTCCAGGTATGAATTTGATGTACTTGTTGTAGCACCTCTGCAATACTTGTGGTACTCTGGTGAATTAAATAAAAGTAGAACAATGATTCTACGGCCTACAATACCATGTAACAAATGCTCTGATAGCATAGGACTGTTGTGAGGGTGGAAATTTCCACAGGGACAGGAAAAAGCATGAAAACCATATGGGCACTTAATCCTTTCATGGGAGGAGACATTCTACTGATATAGACACCCTGATGATGTGATTTTATGTGCATTGGATCTTCTGAGTGATCCATGGGGTCTTCGATCTGGTACCCTACCTTAAATTACTGACTCTAGGCTTCAAAAATCTTTGATTATCGGTCTTAAATTCTCTGATCTTTCACTGATACTCTTTTGCTGCTCCATTCCTGTCTCTGTCTGTGAAATCTGTGCTTTAATTGCTCTAGGAAGGTTTTACAGAGTTTTACCCTGCTCCTTTAATGAAATTCATGTCATAACACCTTCCCAGACCTTCCTTCATAATTTCTATCTCTGCACATGGTCTTCCCTGCAATTTTTTCCACTGTAACAGTGACTGTGAATCATGGCGGTCTTTTAACGCCAGTACCCTGCAAAACACACAAACCCGTCAAGAAAACCATTCATGGGGAGGGTGGATGCAATGGGAACAATGAGAATGGTAGCACAGCCTGATGAAATGGTGGAACAGTGCAGGATGATGGTGGAAAATGCAGCGAACAATGGAGAAATGGACTAGTGAAAGTTGGCGGAGTGCAGCAAAATTTGAATGCAGACATTCGACATTTTGACCTTTGAATTAAATACAAAGGTGCCAGATGAAAATGCGATGAAAATATATGAACACACGTGGAATGGTGACGTGGCGGGACCCAGTCAATGGCAGGGCATGCATTTAATCCGGACCGTGCGATCTCAGGAGGAGATCAATGGTTGAGAACGTGTCGAAGGGTGACGGATGGTGGGCCAGGGATCCCTTTGCCTTGGATTAACTCCCGAGCATCTTTGTTGTGCGAGCACCGTTGGATGGACAACTTCAGATCGGACGGTGTATGCGCATATCGCGCCGGGTCCACAGTCGAACGTTAATGAGCGATGGGGGGCGGTTTTTCAATAGTGCACGGAGCCATGCGTCATGCGGTGAATGGCATATTTCTGAAACGAAAAATACAGCCCGCCCTCCAAAAGCGATGTGATGGAAACCAACGGTTTTGAACAGTGCTTTGGCGCGGAGGCCAACGGGGTGGGTGAAAAATGGACATCGATCTGTGGATCATATCGATGGTGGATATGCGATCGGAGGGGTGAATGGGGGGGGCCACGGACATTATGGAGTTTGTGAAGACCGTTCGATCTGTACAGATCGATGGTTGATAGCGCTCCCGATATCCAAATGCAATAAGAGCTTTCCGAGCTATTACTTGGTTCTAGCACCCGGGTCACGTGGGGAAACAGTTTATGGGGCTGAGCCGAAAGGGGCTAAACCTGAAATGTGTAGAATGTGGGTTTTTTGGCCCATTTTAAAGTAATTTGAGGCCAGAAAGGGGTAACGATAGAAGAAAAATGGGGGAAATAGACCAAACAAGGGGTGTGTGTAGGATTTAAAGGGGAAATCAGTGATCTAGGGGGTTTTGGGAGGGATTTCTGGGGTAAAGAGGGGGAATTTTTCAAAGGGGAAGAAAGGGTTAAAAGGGGCATTTTGCAGGGTTACAAGGACAAATTAAGGCCTCCTTGAACAAATTTTGTTTACAGTTAGTGAGGCTTTTTGACTTATAAACAGCAGTGGAATTTTACCAAAGGGAAGAGGGTAAGAGGAGGCTTCCAAGGATGATGTGTTTTTAAGGAAAATGCATTCCTTGAAGGCTCCAAAAAACCATTTAGCCCCCTGCTTGCTTGTCAAGAAATTTATAGGGGGCTAACAGTGGCTCCACATGGGGATGGCTTCTTCTTGAAGGAGTCAAGAATTCAGAAATGATCTTTGAGGTAGGCCAGATGCCTGATCTTTGAGCCATATTCCGTCTTTGATTTTTAGCTGCCACAAACATGATAGATCAGCAGAAACATTCCCAAACACTCTACCTACCCAGACTATAGTCCTATCATTTTCTCTTCTAGGGTGCATTTGGACTAGCAGACCCTTTACATAATTTATTTTTTACAAACAAGGAAATAAACCTATTTTATTTCTACCCTTATTGCTCCATGAGACCAGATTAAACTGTTGGCCTCATATGTTTCTCTACCTAATCTAATATCTACTTGGATTAGACTATCCAGCAGATTTCTTCTCTACATTCTACAACAGAAATTTAAAAACAGTCAAACTAGGATTAGACAGTCTAGTTTGTTGTGGATCCATGGCATAAAGACGGTTGCACATGGACAGAAACTTGTAGAAAACTGAAAACAAAATCTTTAAGGCTTGAAATCTGAAGTTTTGAAGCATCCTTATTTTCTTTGTGACTCAAGTTTTGAGCTTGTTAGAGTCACTTTTTCTTCTTCATTTCAGCTCTGGTTTTGGGCATGTTAGAGCTGATCCTTTTCTTTTTTGCTAGCTCGGGTTTTGATCATGTTAGAGCCAATCTTTTGCACTTAGGAGGTTCATGTTTTGAGCATGTCTGAACCTCTCCTTTCTCTCTGCTTTTTGGAACATTTTCTCTTTTTCTTGAAAACAAACATGGCAATGGTATTTACAATGGAAATGGAAACTGGAAATTGGAAATCAGCAGTGGTAGCGTTTGAGCATCTTGCCATTGAAAGGACCCCCAAACAGCTCTGTTCCATCTAGTTCTTGTAGAAAAAAGTAATTTGGACCCATAGTGGCCTGGATGATGTATGGACCCTACCACAGACTATCAAACTTGTCGTGTTTTCCTTTTTCTTCTCTCCTTGAGTCCCACTTCAGAATGTTATCTCCAGTTTTGAAG
Source organism: Pinus albicaulis (assembly GCA_034641835.2). Taxonomy (NCBI): domain Eukaryota; kingdom Viridiplantae; phylum Streptophyta; class Pinopsida; order Pinales; family Pinaceae; genus Pinus; species Pinus albicaulis. The sequence continues at coordinate 2,053,744,567 of CM076575.1, forward strand.
TCAGAAGCTTTTGTTCTTTTGTCAAACATCTTCTTTATATTTTCCTGAACTTTGATAGCTCTGTTATAGACCTCTTCCCTTGTTTGTTGGAGATGAATTGTTTGATTTATCCTCCTTACCATACTGTCTTCTTCTATCTAAATTTCTTGGACAATTTTAATCACTGGTACCCCAAGGCTGGTAGGAAACACTGCCTCTATTCCATAGACAAGCTGATATGGTGACATGCCAATGGATTTCTTTGTTGTAAGCCTGTCAGCCCACAAAGCATGCACTAACTTGTTATGCCATGATTTCTTATTCTCTTCAAGCAGCTTCTTGATGATGGTTACAAAGCTCTTTTTTGATGATTCAACTAACCCATTACCTTGTGGGTAGTAAGCAGTTGAATGACTGAGTGCTATTTGATACCTGTGACAAAAATCAACCATTTTCTTGGATCCAAAAGCAGCAACATTATCAGTGATTATTTTCCTTGGATAGCGAAACCGAGAGAGGATGTGGTCTTCTAGGAACCTAATGATGACAGAATCTATGGCATTCCTAGAAGGTATGGCCTCTATCCACTTAGTGAAGTAGTCTGTGGCTGTTAAGATCCACTTGTGTTGTGTAGAAAAAGCAGGGTGTATTTCTTGTATGAAATCTAGGCCCCATTGCATAAAGTGACCCTCAACAGTGATAGGTTGTAAAGGCAGGGGGAGGAGCTTTCCTTTGCCTTAGAAAATCTGGCATTTGTGGTAGGTGATTATCATCTTATGGATGTCATTGAAGAGTGTAGGCCAATAATAGCCAGCTCTGAGTATTTTGTTAGCACTGGCTTTCCAATTCAGGTGGCCTCCACACTCTCCTCCATGGAAATCCTGTTTAATCCCCTCAGCTTCAGCTTCAGGAAAACATTTAAGCAATAGGCCATTTGTATTTTTCCAGGATAAAAATTCATTCAGAATGCAATATTTTCTGGCTTTTAGCTTTAGGAATCTGGACTTGGTCTTTGATAGTTCAAGAGGGGCATTGAGGTTTGTGAGCACATACAAAATGTCAGAATACCAAGGAGAGTTCTGAAACTTCTCCTCAATAGTGGGATTAGGCAATCATTCCTGCTCATCCAAGGCATCTACCATGTTTATGTCAAGGGCTTGTAAATTTGATTCAACCATTAGTTGAGCTAAGCCCTGACCTTTGATCAGATTTTTTGGTTTTATCTCGAGGTCATATTCTAATATCACAGCAATCCATTTACCCCTCTTCCCATCTGGGTCTTGGGACAAAATGTCTTTAACCACTATATTTGGCACGTAGGCTATGGTGTGGGAATGCAGTATGTACACCCTGAAGTCTTTTAAGGCCTTAACCAAGGCATAGGCCTATTTTTCCATTATGTTTTATTTCAAGGGTGTCTCTCTCAAAGCTTTGTCGAAGAAAGCAATGGGCTGTTCCATTCCCTCTGGATTTTTTTGCAGTAAAACTGCAGCCACTGTATACTCGGAGGCAAATGAAAACATCAGGAAATCCTTTGAGAAATCTAGGCTGATTAGGATAGGAGCCTGGGTGAGTGCAATTTTAGCTGACTCAAAAGATTTCTTAGCCTCAACAGTCCACTTAACCCCTACACCTTTCTTCAGAATGTTGGTCATATTCCTGAGGTGTTCAGCTAAGATGGGAATGAACCTCCTTAGGAAGTTGATTTTCCTAATGAAGGACTATAACTCTTTATTGTTTCTCGGGTGTGTGATTTGCAATATTCCCTCAACTCTCTGTGGGTCTATCCTAATCCCCTTCTTAGATATAATGTGGCCGAGAAGCTTACCTTCTTGCAACCCAAATACAGTCTTTTTAGGATTCAATGACAGACCAAACCTTCTACATTTTTCAAACACTCTCCTCAGATGTTTTAGGTGCTCTTCATCAGTCTTGGAATAGACTGTTATTTCATCCTGACAGATGACAATGAAGTGCCCTATTTCATCTTAAAAGGCTATGTCCATTGCTCGTTGGAAGGTGGCGCTAGCGTTCATCAGTCCAAAGGGAATTTTTACATACATAAAAGTGCCCCATGGAGTGGTAAAATATGTCTTGAGTTGGTCTTCTGGGAGTACTAAAACTTGGTTGTAACGTGAAAAACCATCTAACAAGGATATCCTTTTTGAGCCTACCACCCTCTGAAGAATGTGTTCCATTTTTGGAAAAGGGTAATTGTCTTTGAGTGAGGCTCTGTTAAGGTTCCAGAAATCTATGCACTATCTAATCTCACCTGTTTTCTTTCTCACAGCCACTAGGTTTGAGACCCAATCAGAGAACCTCACAGGAACTATTATGCCTGCCTCGTACATCTTATTGATCTCCTTTTCAACTGCAGACAATTGTTTTGGGTTTATTCTATGGAGTTTATGTCTGAAGGGCTTCTGATTTTCTTTCAGAGGTATTTTGTGTTGTATAATGTTTGTATCATAGGCCCTTAAGTCCTCGTAGCTCCAGGAAAACACATTAATGAATTCCTTGAATAGGTCGATGTATTTCTTTTTCATGTTTGCAAGCAGGGACTTAGCCAATTTAATAATTTTGGGCTTATCTTCAGTGCCTATGTTGCATTCCTCAACCTCAGAATCTGGGTGTTCTATAGTGGACTTTTTTGCTACATCATCAAAGTCAAAAAGGTCCTCTAAAGGTGCCAGCCTCCTGGGTATGTTCTTATCTTTTGCCTGCAGCACCTCTACTTCTTCACTATCTGCATTTTCACATTCTTCGTTTGGATTTCCAATCTGTTCGTTTAAAGTGTTTATTTCTATGTTACAGGATGGTTCTTCCTCATCTGTGGGCTCTTCACTTAGGCAGCTATCGTCAGATTTAGAGTCTGAATCGGGAAATTCAAACTCGTTCCTACCTATCAGGAAATCCTCAATCTGTTTATCACCCTCAAAGACCTGCCAATATTTTTCATTGTCCGGCACTGCAGGTCTGAATTTGGTCTGAATGATGATTTTTTGGTCGCTGGGAGGCTTGTGATACGAACTAGCCACACAGGCTAATCCATTTGAAATTGCGTTCTGATTCCTAGGGACAAACACCAGTTCGTATTCTACAAAGGTTTTCAATAGATCCATAGCGTCATTCCTGTACGCTCTCAGCCTAGGATGTTTCGCTATGTATTCACCATTCACTTTTTTAATGATCAACTCAGAGACTCCATGCACAGTTATCCTACGGGCTCCTAATTTTCTCAACAGAGCTTCATACTCTGCGATATTGTTTGTACATTTGAAATTCAGGTTACAGGCATGACTCTCTGCATAGTCACTCTCGGTGTTATGTACCCACACTCCTGCTCCTGCGGTTCTCTTGGTGCATGACCCATCGAAATTCATTTCCCATAAAGTTTCACTCTCGGGCTTAACATCGTTTCATTCTTGGTGTGGTGCATGGGCTTGCAGAGGGTGACTAATCAGTTGACTGCATTCTATTTCTTGTTCACTTTGAGTTTCTGTTTCAGTGCACTGTCCAAAGTTTTCTACATTGTTCTCCTCCGAGTCTAGAGTGGCCATTATGTTAAACTCTATGGTCTCAACCCCTTTGTTTGTATCTCTGTCTTCTGATTCTCGCTCTCCCAAGGATTCATTGTTGCAAAAGATAAAGGAGTCCAGATCTGTGTGCAAATAATACAGAGGAGAATTTTTAGGCTTTTCAAGGCTGCTGACTAGGAATTTCATTTGTGCATCTCTATATAGTCTCCTAAGTTGGCTGAAGATAGGGATTGTGGCATATGCCCCGTCCATCTGCATTGTACCTTGCAGCTTAGCTCCCCATGATCACGATAATAACATGCCATACTTGGGTGGCACATCTGCCACTACAACATCCATGACCATACACTTGGCTAGAACAACATCCATGACCATACACATAAATCTTTGATCAGGCCAAGACACTTTACCCTACTAGAATCAAACAAATATAAGCCTTTGTAGGGTCGGGTTATCTCTAGGCCTAAATTTTCCATCACTACCTTAGGCATTAGGTTGTGTGATGCCCCAGATTCATGCATCGCATTGTGAAGGATCTTATCATGGATATTGAGACTAATATAAAAAGGGGGTACTACCCCTTCCTGAAACTTCCCTTCTAGATTTGGACCAAATAGAAGGGCTGGTTGATCATCACTCAGATTGATAGTGTCGCTATTTTCCTCTAGCTTTAATTCTTTCAAAATTTGGCCTTTATATACATCCTAAGTGGCCAGCTCAGAGAGTGGGATAGCGATCTTAGTTTTTGCAATCTCACTCTCCAAATTGATAGTGGATTGACTCTTTGGAATGTTCAACTCTATTTTTTTAGTCACTACCTTAGTGGCTGAATCAGTGGGCTGATTCTCACTATGTACATGATTAGGGACGGTTTTATCAGGAGAACTAACTGCAGTGCTAGTGCTGCTATTTGGTTGATTTTGTTTATCAGCGTTTTGGTTGTATTTTTCTTTGTTCTTCCCAAAACTCTCGGCTGCTGATTTGTTACTTTCAGCAGTCACTTTAGAAGTTTTCTCAGGCCTTTTCTTAATGATAACCTTAGAAGCCTTTGGTTTGGAAGTGTCTAGGCTCTTTTTTCTTCTAAGTTCATACTGTTCTCTGACCTACATGATGGCATCTTCAAATCCAAGTTTGTAATCCTCAGATTCTAATGCTTCCTCATCCCAGTATGAGGATGAGGGCTGATCTTCCTCTATGGAACAGTTGTGGATTGAGTTTTATATTTCAAACATGTTTATTGCAGTTCGCTCAGACTCTATGTTTCCCTCATCTTCATCAAGAAAGTTCTCTTGGAATGGGGAATAACTTGTTGATCTGATTCTCTTTGTTTGTTGGGAGTGGTGTTGCTTCTCCTAAAGTTCTGGTTCTAGTTATGATTTTGATTTCTATTTTGGTTACTAACTGTGACAACCATTTTTTCCATCATTTTCTATAGCTTTTCCATGTTTTTAGACAAACGGTCATAATTGGGGTCAGATGTGGAAGCTACAGTGTCATTTCTATATGTTACCCTTTTCTCAGCTCTCAATCTTGCTTTTTTCTCAATCAGATTAGCCTCTACACTCACTGCTCCCTTTTGCATGTCTTCAAATGTGTTGTAATCTCTCTCCCTAAGCTGGTAGGCCATGTCAGCATCAAAGCCTTCAAGGTATTTCACTAGATCCATACCTTGGGGAGGTTTCATATGTGGAGGAAGAGCGTTATAAACGTTGTTAAACCTTGTAGAGTAGTCATGGACACTCTCTCCTACGTTTCTCTTAAGATTCTTGTATTCTGCTAAGATTTGGAGATTTATGAAAGTCTGATATAAAGCAGGAAGGTCTTGGATACTATTAGGAGGTAGGCCTTTCAACCATTTTTTCACATCACCTCCTAAGCTCTGGGCGAAGATTCTCATTTTGACTGTATCATCATCTATCTCCATGTAATCAAAAGAGTCTTCCATCCTATCTACATGGTGCTGAGCAGTGGTGGACTCTTTTGTAGTGAAGTGTGGGATCTTTGATTGATAATCATTGTGTAAGGGCACTAGAGGCTGGGGTAAAACCAGAGGTGCATACCAGGCTGCCATGATGATGTTTTGGTGAGGTAAAGGGCTAGCTTGAGCAGCTGGTATGTGGATGGCAGGGATACTAGGACCAACAGAAGTCTGTTGAGCAGATTTAGGGTGACAGAACCCCAATTTTTGAATGAAATGAATATCAGGAGGTGTAGATGGAGGGGTCTCTCTATCCCTAATGCATTTACCACTTTGGGTTGGTGAACCAGGTAAATCAAGGTCTGGTTGGTCTAGAGCACTATGTGACCTAGTTCTTAGTAATCTTCTTTGAGAATCTAGGTCAAGAAGTGGCTCTGATAGAGCTGTAAATTCTTCTGGTGCAGATTTAGCTCTATGGATGTGGCTAGAAATAGTTGGTCCTTTAGGTGTAGGAGATCTCTGGAGGATGCTCTCAGGGTTGTCAACTTTTTCAGGTGGGTTTGGGTTAGGATAAGCTCTTGTGTGAATGGTTCTTGAAGCCAGAATGTTGTCTTCCAACCAAGCAACTTAAACCTACTTGTTACTTCTATTATGGTTGATGTTGAAATGGGCTCTGGTCTCCCAGTGGAGTCTTATAGTCGTTTAGGAGCTATGGAGTCACCAGGTGGAAGGTTTAGGATGTTTCAAGAGGGTATACTGTCCACCAGAGTGTTTCTGTAATGTCCTTTTAGGGAAATCCTTAAAACACAGCAAACTCTAACCAGAGATGGACTGGGAGGGCATTTACCAGATATTTCACCTTTGAAAGAAGATGAGATCCAGAGGCTGTCTGGCCCTTTCCAGACTCTGTCTAAGAGTGTGGGAGAAAACACAACAAGTGGTATAGAAGCTGATTTGCGAACAGGAGTGTTTAACTGCCAACCTAACTAGAGATTGTAGGTTTCTGACGCTCTTGTGATGTAGTGAGATGGGAAATACTCAAAAAGTCCCCAACGGAGTCGCCATTATGTTCGTGACAACAATGGGAGACAGACAAATGTTATCAGTTATAGACTCTCATATTTTCCCCAGTGGAGTTTCCATTATGTTGGTGACGACAATGGGAGACAGACAAATGTTATCAGTTATAGACTCTCAGATTGTCCCCAGTGGAGTCGCCATTATGTTGGGTTTCCCATGTTTTGGCCAGATTGGCAAGACCAAAAGATGAGACAACATCAAAACCACTTTCAGACCCTAGGATCTATCCCTCCTGGGTCTAGAGAGGGATCTCTCTAAATAAGCAAAGGTTTTATGTCTTTGAAGCTCAAAAGTTAAGATGTTAGGCTAGTTATAAGGCTCGAGGTATGTTTTTTTATGTATGTTTGGTTGTTGGAAATCTGGAAAGATGGGTTCAATATAATACAAGGATGGGAAAAGAGGATTTTAGGCAAAGGAGGGATGATTCAGAGAACATTCAATACCATTTTTCAATGGAGTTAGAAAAGGGTTTATTTGCTATTCAACATGCAAGCTTTCAATTGGGCTAGTCATCTAAAGCATTGGGTCTTAAAGATGATAGTGTGGTGGGAAAAGGAAAGAAAGAAGGTGAAAGCAAGGAAACCTCCAAGGTGACCTTTCAGGAATTAGATCCAGGGACAGGACATGCCATTGGACAACCTGTGATCCAGAACCTAAAAGGTCAACTCTTCAGATAAGGAAACATAAAATATTTAAACACAAGGTGAAAACCTGAGATCAGAGAGAGACTTTGAACTCTCAATGCTTTTGCATCCAGCTTAAGGGATCTTAGAAAGGTTCAATTGATTGAAAGGATCCTAGTGAGACAGAGACAGAGTTCTAGACTCCCAGTATCCCAATTCATTCAATTAAAGCCTAACAAGAACATCTAAGAACAGATTCATTAATTCGTACATCAGCTAGCAGCATATGGAACCACTACACTAGTTAAATTAGCTTGAAATCAATCCTCAGATAACACATACAACAGAAAAAATTGAAAGCAGGGAGAGCAGAAACATAGGGTACCTAACAAGGTTAAATACTATGCTAGATTTCTGATGCGTGCCAGAAGAAATGAAATGTAATGAATTAAACAGGAAAAGCATAAACAAAAACAGAAAAACATCATCGCTGCTTTAAATCGGGATCCAAATAAATGTGCTTGTCATATTAGAGAGCAACACCAATTAAGTACAAAATTACCAATAGCTTGATATTCAGTCTAAAAACATCTTCCTCGGCCTATCTTACAACTTTACAAAGAGAACATGGCTCAAGAGAAACAACTTGCAATTCACAGATAGCCGATTAACAACCTTACAATGAGTTTCTTCATGAATTTTATAGATGAAAGAGAGGCAGAGGAGGTAGGTGAAAAAATAAATGCAGCATTAAAACTCAGAAGAGGAAGAGGGCTGAGGCCCCATTCTGTTTTAAATTCTAGGCATTTATCTTTAGTACTCTTTGGATGAAACAGTGGTCTTCGTCAGGCTGCAATTTACTCCATGTATGACTTTGATGTACTTGCTGTAGCACCTCTGCAATACTTGTGGTACTCTGGTGAATTAAATAAAAGTAGAACAATGATTCTGGGGCCTGCCATACCATGTAACAAATGCTTTGATAGCATAGGACTATTTTCAGGGCAGAAATTTCAACAGGGACACGAAATAGCATGAAAACTGTATGGGCACTTAATCCTTTCATGGGAGGAGACATTCTGCTGATATAAACACCCTGATGATGTGATTTTCTGTGCATTGTATCTCCTGAGTGATCCATGGGGTCTTCGATCTGGTACCCTACCTTAAATTACTGACTCCAGGCTTCAAAAATCTTTTATTACCGGTCTTAAATTCTCTGATCTTTCACTGATACTCTTTTTCTGCTCCATTCTTGTCTCTGTCTGCAAAATCTGCGCTTTAATGGCTTTGGGAAGTTTTTACAGAGTTTTACCCTAATCCTTTAATGAAATTCATGTCATAACACCTTCCCAGGCCTTCCTTCGTAATTTCAATCTCTCCACATGGTCTTCCCTGCGATTTTTGCCACTGTAACAGTGACTGTGAATCATGGCGGTATTTTAACACTGGTACCCTGAAAAACACACAAACCCATCAAGAAAACCATGCATGGGGAGGGTGGATGCAATGGGAACAATAAGAATGGTAGAACAGCCTGATGAAATGTTGGAAAAGTGCAGGATGATGGTGGAAAATGCAGCGAACAATGGAGAAATGGACTGGTGAAATTTGGCAGAGTGCAGCAAAATTTGAATGCGGACATTCGACATTTTGACCTTTGAATTAAATACAAAGGTGCTGGAAAAAAATGCGATGAAAATATATGAACACACGTGGAATGGTGACGTGGCAAGACCCGGTCAATGGTGGGGCATGCATTTAATTCAGACCGTCCGATCTCAGGAGGAGATCAATGGTTGAGAATGCATCGGAGGGTGATGGATGGTGGGCCAGGGGTCCCTTTTCCTTGGATTAACTCCCGAGCATCTTCGTGGCGCAAGCACCATTGGATGGACAGCTTCAGATCGAACGGTGTATGCGCATATCATGCCGGGTCCATGGTTGAACGTTAATGTGCGATGGGGGGCGGTTTTTCAATAGTGCGCAGATCCACGCATCATGTGGTGAATGGCATCACTCCAAAATGAAAATTACAGCCCACCCTCCAAAAGCGGTGCGATGGAAACTAGCAGTTTTGAACAGTGCTTTGGTGTGGGGGCCAACAGGGCGGGTGAAAAATGGACCATCGATCTGCCGATCATATCGATGGTGGATATGCAATCGGAGGGATGAACGGGGGGGGCCACGGTTGTTATGGTGTTTTCGAAGACCATATGATCTATACAAATCAACGGTTGATAGCGCTCCTGATATCCAAATGCAATAAGCGCTTTTCGAGCTAGCGCTTGGTTCTTATGCCTGGGTCACGTGAGGAAACGGTTTATGGGGCTGAACCGAAAGGGGCTAAACCTGAAATGTGTAGAATGTGGGTTTTTTGGCCCATTTTGAAGTAATTTTGAGGCCAGAAAGGGGTAACGATTGAAGAAAAATGGGGGAAATAGACCAAACAAGGGGTGTGTGTAGGATTTAAAGGGGAAATTGGTGATTTAGGGGATTTTGGGAGGGATTTCTAGGGTAAAGAGGGGGAATTTGTCAAAGGGGAAGAAAGGTTAAAATGGGGAATTTTGTAGGGGTACAAGGACAAATGAAGGCCTCCTTGAACAAATTTTTTTTACAGTTAGTGAGGCTTTTTGACTTAGAAACAGTAGTGGAATTTTACCAAAGGGCAAAGGGTAAGAGGAGGCTTCCAAGGATGATGTGTTTTTAAGTAAAATGTGTTCCTTGAAGGCTCCAAAAAACCATTTAGCCCCCTGCTTTCTTGTCAAGAAATTTATAGGGGGCTAACAGACACATTGCAAAGAAAATCTTGATAATTGTTTCAATCACCTAAATTCTATCTCTTCTTAAATTAAGTTCACTATGAAATTATAAGAGAACAAGAGCATACCTTTCTTTGATGTTTTGATTACTAGGAAGTAGGATGGTATGTTAAAACATCAATTTTTCATAAAAAAACTCATAGAGAGAGTTACCTCCATGTTGATTCATATGATCATCCTTCTCAAAAGTTTGGTTTCCTCAATACTCTTGTTTCCAGAGCCCTTAGAATATATGAATCTAAGAACCTAGATGAAGAGAAGAAACACTTGACTTATGTCTTTATAAATATATGATACAAGGATCATGACTTTGAGAAGGCCATTAGAAGAGTTGAAAGAAAGATTAAACCCTGAGACCTTCAATTTCATTGTGGTAAGGTCTACCTCCCTTACATTCAGGGGGTTACTAATAAGATTTCAAAATTTATGGGTAAGAAGGACATATCCAATCATTTCACAACTGTTGAGGCAATCAGAGAAAAGAAAAAGATCCGTAAAAGACAAAATAGATCAACATCAACTTAAGGGATTCTACAATATTGATTGTTCTTATAGTTATAATTGTTTTGGAGAAACAGGGCGTTTCTTGAAAATAAGACTAAAGGAGCACAAAGTTGACATTAAGAATGAAAGATCTTTCACTTCAGCCCTTGTCGAGCATTCCTCAAATTCCAAACATCATGTGTGCTTAGAGGGTGCTAGAATCATCTCTAGGGAAGGCCACTATCAAAAAATAAAGATCAGAGTGGTGCTTGAGATAATGAAACAACCACATAATCTCTATAAGGATGGTGTAATTGAGATTAGTGGCAATTGGTTTCCTCTAATTAAGCATATTGGATCTGAAAAATCCTCTCAGGTACGACATCTCAAGTTTGAATTTCTATCCCTAACTTGAATTCATTTAATAATTTACTTATAAAAATAATAATAATAAATTTAACATTAAAATGCAATATAATATAATACAATATAATATCACTCATTATATTATAATAATAATAAAATTAACATTAATATTAGCATAGAATATAACATATGTAATATAGTATAATTCAATATAATATTAATCTCATTATATTATTTTCATATATCTAATTTATAGAACATTAAGGTCATTAATATTTAATTTAACTAATATTCATTGATATAATTAATATATGTAATATCAATTTAATTTATATTAATTAATTATTTGAGTTAATATTCATCCTTATTATAAATTATCATCTCATTAAGTATTATTATTATAATTAATTTAGGCTACATATTTAGTTTTCAGTTGGCCTTTTACAATTTTATTTTCTTTTTGTGTTTTATTATTATTTATTCCCTCTTCCTCCACATTGTCTCATATTTCCTCAAGCATTGTCCTGATGATGGACCCTCTTTGGGATTTGAAATGTCAACAATTATAAATACTACTGTGGATAATTTGATCTCTCATTCAATAGAAGAAAACCACATAAGTATGAAATATAATAATCCCTATAAGCTCAATCTACCCCCATAAATGTGCATTTACCTAATAGTGAATGTACACAATTGAAACTATGTGAACCTTCCATGCCAGATCAGGAAGAGGAGAAAGTACTACCTTCTATATAGGATTTAGCACCAACTTCTAAGGTAGAGTTGAAATAGGATATAATTTTGTAGAATAGGTCCAACACTACAAGGAAAGGGAAGCATGACCTTTGCAATATTCGGTTGAAAGGAAAACTTCCAAGAAAGGGGATAAATGATACTCTAGGGTTAATAGTAGAGGGAAATTTTTCTCCCTCGTTTATTAAAATAGTTTGGGCCCAAAAGTCTCCAAATATGGGGAGCTATGGTCGGGATTGGATTTATATATTATTTTTCATCCATCGCAATCCCTTTAGAGTGGAAATTTTGGAGGAATCAACTAGCAGATCCATTTTTACCAGTGGTCCCAGTTTGGAAAGTTTTAGGTGAAATATTCAAGAGCCATTTTAAGGCTTTAAATGACTAATTTTATAATCTACACACTGATGTTTTTCTAGTGGGAATCACATCAATCAGAGCTCATATGAGAAATTTGTACCTCTTATAAGTTAGCCTATTGAAATTGGCTACAATAATTCAAGAGGATTACACGCCATCCCCTATTACTCATGGAAAAGAGGCTAGACACATGGGAACTATGAAGAAGACTCTAGAATATTAAAATTGTAACTCTTATTTAGGGTTTATTGGGTCATATTCAACCCCTTGTTGGATATATGGATATGTTATAACTCAACAATTATGAGGAAAAAGGGTTCCATTATATTCGAGTACATTTTGTTCCATAAATGAGTAAAGTAGTTGAGACAAAGAGAGAGAGAGAGAGAGGTTTGTGTTCTACAGTATTCCATGGACCACATGTACCACTCCTTTGTACTTGCATCCATTTCCATTCAGAGAAATGTAGAGATGAGCAACCTCACCTTCCAACTAGGTTTTCTCTCGGAAGGATTTCCTAGGTCATATCATGTGTTATTATGGTTTTTTGAGTGATCTATTTGTTATATATTTTTTACATACATACATACTAAACAATAACTTAATAATTTCATGTATTTATGGAAAAAATTACCCTCATAATATAAATTTAAGAGTTCAATAGATTTTCTTTAGTGGATTTGTTATGATGAACTGTCCAGTGGAATACCCGTGAAAGTTTATGGATCACCACCTAATCATGGATATTCAAGAGAGTGTGGGTAAATTTTATCCCTTACTCAGCAACCACATTTCTTAATTAATTGTTGTTATAAATGAGGAACTTAACGATAACAAGGATTATAAATTCATCATTTCTATTCTCTTGGAAGAACATCATGATAACACATAATGATTTACACGAAATATATTCAAAATTGTTGCAACCATTAATACTAGATTTACCCTATGATATACACATCATTGGAAAATTTACTAATTTATATTATAAACAAGCAACACACATGCTATGATATACATTTAGAAGACATGCTCATATATACATAGCTTATCAACATAATCTCCATTTCATTAATTATGTTTTACATTACAAATTTAAGCCCATAACAACACTTATTTTATTATCATCAAATACTACTTATAATTAGAGAATGGTGAGGCACGTTCCACCTCACCATAGTCTCAACTACAGTACATTATTTCTTTCAAATAGTGACCCCGAGGCTAGACCATGAAGCCATGAAGGAATATCTTGCTCAAACAATATAAGGTGGAGTCATGAAGGTCATTCTCCTTCATCAACTCAAACTCATCAGTGCTCTTTCTTGTTTGTCTACTCTTTTCATTGGTCTCACACTCCCAGAGGTGTCGATCTCCTTCTTCTACACCTTCCCTCTTGATTACTCCCATTTCAAGCACACCTAGTGCTTCTTCCTTTGATCCTGTGTTCTCCTTGCTACATTAATATTGGTAATTATGGTATTTTAGATTTTCATTTTTAAATGTTGTTAATAATATACACAAATTTTACTCTCTTTACATATATTATGCATATCATATTAAAAATTTAAATTTAAAAAATGATAAAATATGTCAAAAAAAAATGTTATGAATATGTGGCTATATAAATTATGAGAGTTTTAATAGAATCAACATAGATCCATCATACCCTTAGATTCATCATTATCAAATCTCTAAAGATGCAAACCTCTTTTTGAGAGAAAAACTTGAAGAAAGTTTTTGGGCCTAGAGAGACTTGATTCCTTTCGATGATTATTAGAACCATAAATTTGATTTTCATCTCTATATATAGAAATATTATTATCTATAATTGTACTAAAACTCTATTACATATAGTAACACATATATGTGTTTCACATTTTTTCTTTGACTTCATTTTATAATTTTTTAATTTAAGTTATGTGATATGAATAGAATAAAAAGAGATGGCTTTTTTAGAAAAATAGTTTAATGTAAATATTCAGTTTTAATATGTTTATTAATGTTGGCGAGAAAGGAGGTCTTTGGGCAAGACCCAGGTTCAAGGTAGATGCCAACAAGGTTTCCGCAGTAGTATATCACAATGCCAGCATTTTCACCCTACTCCAGAGAGCAGAGCATCTCACCTGAGGCATGCCATGACCTTAGTAAGATTAGAAGACAGATCATGTAGAAGACAAATACAACCATGAAGAATAGCTAAGGAAACTTGGAAGCAACAAGAATATCTTGCCTCTTTTTATAACACTTATCAAATCATGTTCAAAATTTTGAATTAAAATTTAAACTGAGCATACATTCATAGTAAGCAAATGACTAACAATCAACTCATAACATTACACACATAAACAACTAGATTTCATTATCAATATCAGAACAGCATACATCTACTCTGCAGAGTCTATTAAAGTTTGATTCAGTACAACAGAGATCCCATAGAGCTCTCCTAAGGCTCTATTCTCTCTATCAGTTATTTTCCACACTGACTAACTAACTCTCCTCCGTTGGTTGACTACCTATTTGTTTCTCCGCGAGTGTGACCGTCGGTCCTTCCTCTTTTCTTGCTCTGCTGCTTTTCGCTTCTTCTTGATTACTGGAACTTCTACTAATTGTTCTTGTCTCCCTATATTCCATCTGCACTATTATCTACAACTATCATGCCACCTACTTTCTGGCTTTTCACAACCCTGATAGCTCAATTTCTACCTTGACTACATTTTTCCATCTGTCCTCCAACCTTCCGCAGCTCAAAATTGTTTCTTTTTTAAAAAAAAAGGCCCCAATAGGCCCCGACCACATGCTATTGACTCGTCCTGAGTCAATATTTTCCTACTGCTATGACTTCCATTGGTCTGTCAGCTTCAGAGGCTGACTTTGTCTTTCATGTTTCTTCTCTTTGTCCAAAAAAAGCCCCAACTCTAGAACCTTGCTCAATGCTAAGGACCTGAGTTCTACGAACTCAATGATTTCCTGTTTCCACTCTTTAATTAACTGTTCTGTCGGGGTGGCGACTCTTTTAGCCTCAGTTTCATTTTCTACAGGTGGCAGCTTGCTAAATACCTCGTCTATCTTCAGCTCGGCTTCAGTCGCCCTCTATTGTATTGCCTCTATTTTTTTCTTGACCGGTTGCCTTAGCTCTCTGAGGAAATACATTGTGGCAATGGAGTGTTCTTCTATTTTCTAGATTTCAATTTCTAACACCTCTGCTTGGTTTTACAGCTGGGTTATGACGACCAAATCAGTGGCTTCTTTGATCTCTTGGGAAATTTGCTGAAGTTGTGTTGAGTTTGGGTGGGATTTCATTATTAATGAGTTGGAGCATTCATGTAAATCCTTTAGTATGCTATAGGCATCTTTGACTGTTGTCCAAAGGGTTTCCTTCATGTCATTTACCTACTTCTGTTTCTTGGTAACCTTCTCAACATATACCATGGCAGGGTCTGGTAATGCTAATCTGGAAGCCAGCATTTCTTTGAGCTCTTGGTTCGCTCTGCTGAAATTTGCGCATGCCATTTTCACTTAGATAAACCTTTTTACTATTGAGCAGGCCAATATTGTTGGCAATATGATGTAGAGTGTTGTCCTTGATGGCAACCCACTTGATGAACATGATGGCAACCTACTTAATGAAGTTGTTCGTGATGCTTAATGAGTTTATTAATGATGTAAATCTAATTTTCTACAAGTAGCTCAGACGTAACAGAAGAAATAAATATCAGAAAGTGCCAGAATAATGTTAAACAAGGTATGTCACAAGGCATACGCAGATTTGTTGAGGCTAAGTCGCGTATGTACGCGGAAAAGTACGTGCCAAGTTGCGTATGCTTAATTGCACTCTAAATTAATAAAACCAAGGGACTTTACCATGGTATTGACCCATTGTATTGAGCGCTGGATTGTCTATGTGATCCCGTCCAGGAATACCATCGGAAGTTGTGTGGTTTTGGCTCATGGTATTGTCAAAGGCTAGATCTATTTAAGGAGAAGAAATTCATTGTGCAATGGGTGTGCATGAGTCTGGGTTTGAATGTATACTTCACTCTGAAGTATGTCTGAATGGAAAGGGTAACAGTTTGATGATAGATCTGAATCTATAATGCACCTATGAAGAAAATGATGAAGAGGGATCTCTAGATCTGAAATGTATATGTATCTTCTGGATCTGTTTATGGAATGATTAGATCTGTGATCTGGCGAATCTGTGCTGAAGTAAAGAATGAAGATCTGAGCTGTTTATCTGTTCTGGAGAGCTGCATTGCCCTAAAATGTCTGAAGATCTATACGCAGGTTCGTCAAGGAGAAAGCGCGTATATACGCGGCTTGTATTCAGCGAAAGCGCGCATGGGAATTGAAGTCAACTTTGAAATGTGTGCAGATGTATACGCGGATTGGTATTTGTGAAAGCGCGTATATACGCAGGTTCAGTGAAGAAAAAGCGCGTATGTAATTTAGGGTTTGCTGAAGCATGTGGTATGAAATGTCTGATCTGTTCTGTTGTTTTACTGCTATCTGTCAATGATGATCTGGGTTGTTCGAATATTGATTATGCTGCTATAGAGCAAGTTGTTGGTTTGATGAATGTTCCTTGAGCTTAATTGTGTGGGTTGGATCCAGTATGAAAATTGATGAAACGTGGTCCACAAAGGTGCTGAAGGTTGAAGCCTTCAGTCAGGGGGTTGTAGCTCCCTTCCAGGAGAGGCTGGGAAATGAGAGCAGGTTGTAGCCTTCTGCAAGTGGGTGCCTACGTGCTGGTATGAGTCTGCGCCAGTACATGGTTGTAAGATGTTTTCTCTATAATAAAATATTGAAGGCTGAGACAACGGCAGCGGTGGTTTTCTCCCGAATTGGGTTTCTACCTAAAATCCTAGTGTTCATGTGTGTTGCTTATGTGTGATGGTTTATTCTGTTATTACTGCACATGCTTACTATTAACTAAACATCTGATGAATGAATGATGCATAGACCTAAGTAAAGAAATAAATGCATAATACGATCTCTGTGTATACGTGAGTTTTATGAAGGATATCTGCGTGTATACGCGAGTTGGGCTCAGTGAAGTAGCATATGGGTTTTAGAGAAAGAAAAATTAAAAATATTTGAGTATGCCCTAAATACTGATTCACCCCCCCCCTCTCAGTATTTTTCCCAATAATTGGTATTAGAGCAGGTCCTTTTGTAGAAGCTTGATCGCTTGAAGGAGATCCGTTGCAATGGGAAGTCATGAAGGGATAATGTCTATAAGGCCACCTCTATTCAATGGAAATAATATGTTATTCTGGAAGATACGAACAAAAGCATATCTGCAAAGTCTTGGTGCAGAAGTATGGGCAATCGTGGAAGGAGGTTATCAGTATCCGGCAAGTATTCCTACTGATGCGGCAAAAAGGAAGAAATATGAAATCAATGCCAAAGTAGTCAATGTCTTATTAGGAAGCATGTCTGAACTAGAATTTTCTAAAGTGATGCAGCTAAATTTAGCAAAAGAAATATCGGACAAAATCATTCTGAGCTATGAAGGAGATACAAAGGTAAAAAGTGCAAAACTCCAAACTCTCAGAATTGAATATGAAAATTTAAGGATGCATAGTGATGATATTATTGCCAGTTTATTTTTACGTCTAGATGATATTGTAAATTGTATGAGAAGTTTGGGTGAAACCATAACCGATACTACTCTGGTGGAAAAAGTCTTAAGATCTTTGACTTCAAAATTTGAGTCAAAAGTATCAGCTATTGAAGAAAGGCAAGATCTGCAAACTCTTACTATTGTTCAACTACATGGTATTCTGACTGCTTATGAAATGATACAAGGAGGTCCCCCTCAAATCAAAGAAGCTGCTTTTAAGGCGTGTGCAAAAGGAAAAGAGAAGGAAGTTGTCAAGGAATCAAGTTATATATCAGAAGAAGAAGAAGAAAATTTTGTGAGGAGACTCCAACCAGGTACTGGAATATTCAAAGGTAAGCTACCCTTCAAGTGTTTTACTTGTGGGAGAGTTGGTCATTATGCTGCTAAATGTCCTTATGAAGAAAATCATGAAAAAGGGAAACAATTTGAAAATAGAAAGAGTTATTATACAAATGAAGAGAATGATGAGGATGAAGAAGATTCTGACCAAGATCTACAAGTGCTCATGGAAAAGAAGAAAAAGAAGAAGGCTACTCAAGGAAAGGAGATACCTCAGAAAACATGTGCAGCAGAAAATGGAGAAGATGAAACAGGTATTGATTGTTTTTCTTGTGATTCACTTTCTTGTGCATGCAATGGTGAAGATAGTGAAAGTAACAGTATAAGTCTAGAAGAAAATCTCAAGATCAATGATGAAAGAAATGATTGGAATCAATTTCATAAGAGAGAATCTATCTACAAAGATATGATCTCTAGAATGAATGAACAAAAAGAAATACTGAATGGACAGATAGACAAGTATCAAAAGTTGTATGTTAATGCAACCAATCAAAGTGAAAGACTTGAAGCAGAAATCATCTCTCTCAAAGAAGATCTGGAAAAATCAAATAAGAAGAATGAAGAACCCCTACCATTTGAAAAGGAAGGACTTGAAGCAGAAATCATCTCTCTCAAAGAAGATCTGGAAAAATCAAATAAGAAGAATGAAGAACTACTACAAACATGTGAAGATCAAGAAAATTGGTTGAAGGAAGAAATCTTAAAATTAAATGATCAAGTAGAAGAAGGAAAAAGGGTTGAAGAAAGCATGAAGAAGCAATGCCAAAAATTGGAGGTTGAGGTAAACATTCTCAAAGGTAAATTAGAAGAAAAGGATAAACTCTTAAGGTTTCAAGATAGTACTAAGATTCTGGACAATATTCTTAGTAATCAAAGGTCTCCTGCTATTAAACTTGGTCTTGGTTTTCATGAAACTATCAAAGGAGAATCTAGTTCGCAAGGAAGTGCTAAAGATTCAAAGGATGTCAAAGCAAAACCTGAAGTGTTGAAAGAAACTAAAGGTCAACCTACAATCATGAATTCTCAAAGAAAATCATTCAATAATGTTGAATGCTTTAAATGTCATAATTATGGGCATGTTGCAGCAAATTGCAGAAGCAGATCATTTCAGTCACAATCAAATAGATTCTATTTAGAAAGGTACTCTGGTTGCTTCAAGGGATATTGTTTTTCATGCAGAAAGTATGGTCATAAAGCAGTTGATTGCAATAGAAGGAAGAATAGAGAAACACACTATGATTCTTATGCTTACTTCTCTGGTCACATGAGATGTTATGCTTGTAACAAGTATGGACATGTGGAAAAAGAATGTAGGATGAACAGATATGAGAAATTGGATGATTTCTAGCACACATTTCGAAAGTTCAAGCAAATTTGGAAAAAGAAGGAGGATCGGTCAGAAACGTAGGGAATATTTACCCTACTGCAGTCATCCACCTCTAAAAGCTTACTTCTCATAATGACTACAGGAGTGATGTGAGATACATTATAGGGATTAGTAATGTATCGTCACAGGGGGAGCGATGTATGGTGATTCCCATGGTTGGTTTGGTTATTCTGGTTATGTTTATTTCTGACAGAGCATCTGATGTGAAGAAGACAGGTACAGGTGGTACAAATTCAGGGGGAGATGAAGGAATGTGAAGTTTTCAATGTTTCACTTTCCATATGCGGGTTCTGTGAACTAAATCAGCGTATACACACGAGTTCCAGTGGAGATAGTCGCGTATGCATTTATGATAAGAAAATTAGTATGACAGCTGAAGATTAGGAGCACAGGTTCAGAAGGAGCATCAGTCTGACTAATAATGATTGTATTATTGGCACTGTATCTGTTTATTTCTCAGTTCTAAATGATTATGACATGATACATGGTTTCTTATGATGAGATTATGGATGAGCCCTGTTTTCTTTTTGCTGAAGAGTATTCTTTGTTTTCACACATGGATGAGATGGAAGTCTTATGATTCAGAGATAAGGACAGATCATGCAGAGATTGTTGTTGATAACTTGCTGTTGAAAGAGTTTCAGGTTGCACAAGCTAAGGAGGAGCCTTGGTCATATGGAAAGGATGCTTGGATGCACATTTTCAGGGGGAGCATTAGCCTGGCTAAGCGTAATGAATTTTTGGCATTATGATGATTCTGAAATAAGATCTCTCTCTCTTGAGGTCTTTCTGGTACTGGTCATAAAAAGTCATATTTGTAATTTGATGAAAAGGTCATGTTGAGACCTATGATGTAAAATTGTAATATTCAGTCATGTAAGGACTTGATCAAATATTTAAACCCACTTGGTTGGGTACTTGAGTCAAAATGTGTAAACCCTCTTGGTTGGGTACTTGAGTCAAAATGTGTAAACCCTCTTGGTTGGGTAGTTGAGTCAAAATTGTGTAAACCCACTTGGTTGGGTATTTGAGTCTCATATGTAAATCCACTTGGTTGGATATTTGATGTAAGTATGAGTTCTTGGTGATAGGAAGGTCATAGAGTCATGTACTTCATTGAAAAATATGTTTGAAGATTCAGCATGAACTCAGGAGGAGCATGGTAACTTCAGTGCGCATCAGATCTACAGCGCTCTTCTATCTACATGAGGAGAAAACAACCTTGTGTTGGTTTCGATCCGCCCTTTGCCCTTGATGTCAAAGGGGGAGAGTGACATGGTGTTTGAATAGGGGAGAATATCATTATGCTTAATGTATCTATCTATTGTGGTGATCAAACACCATCGTGGTTGCCATCAAGTCCAAAGGGGGAGATTGTTGGCAATATGATGCAGAGTGTTGTCCTTGATGGCAACCCACTTGATGAAGATGATGGAAACCTACTTAATGAAGTTGTTCGTGATGCTTGATGAGTTTATTAATGATGTAAGTCTGATGTTCTACAAGTAGCTCAGACGTAACAGAAGAAAGAAATATCAGAAAGTGCTAGAATAATGTTAAACAAGGTATGTCACAAGGCATACGCGGGTTTCTTGAGGCTAAGTCACGTATGTACGCGGAAAAGTACGTGCCAAGTCACATATGCTTAATTGCACTCTAAATTAATAAAACCAAGGGAATTTACCATGGTATTGGCCCACTGTATTGAGCGCTGGATTGTCTATGTGATCCCGTCCAGGAATACCATCGGAAGTTGTGTGGTTTTGGCTCATGGTATTGTTAAAGGCTAGATCTATTTAAGGAGAAGAAATTCATTGTGCAATGGGTGTGCATGAGTCTGGGTTTGAATGTATACTTCACTCTGAAGTATGTCTGAATGGAAAGGGTAACAGTTTGATGATAGATCTGAATCTATGATGCACCTATGAAGAAAACGATGAAGAGGGATCTCTAGATCTGAAATGTATATGTATCTTCTGGATCTGTTTATGGAATGATTAGATCTGTGATCTGGTGAATCTATGTTGAAGTAAAGAATGAAGATCTGAGCTATTTATCTGTTCTGGAGAGCTGCACTGCCCTAAAATGTCTAAAGATCTATACACAGGTTCGTCAAGGAGAAAGCGCGTATATACGCGGCTTGTATTTATCGAAAGCACGTATGGGAATTGAAGTCAACTTTGAAATGTGTGCAGATGTATACGCGGGTTGGTATTTGTGAAAGCATGTATATACATAGGTTCAGTGAAGAAAAAGCGCGTATGTAATTTAGGGTTTGCTGAAGTATGTGGTATGAAATGTCTGATCTGTTCTGTTGTTTTACTGCTATCTGTCAATGATGATCTGGGTTGTTCGAATATTGATTATGATGTTATAGAGCAAGTTGTTGGTTTGATGAATGTTCCTTGAGCTTAATTGTGTGGGTTGGATCTAGTATGAAAATTGATGAAACGTGGTCCATGGTGGTGCTGAGGGTTGTAGCCTTCAGTCAGGGGGTTGTAGCTCCCTTCCAGGTGAGGCTGGTAAATGAGAGCAGGGGGTTGTAGCTCCCTTCCAAGAGAGGCTGGTAAACGAGAGCAGGGGGTCGTAGCTCCCTTCCAGGAGAGGCTAGTAAATGAGAGCAGGGGGTTGTAGCTCCCTTCCAGGAGAGGCTGGTAAATGAGAGAAAGTTGTAGCCTTCTGCAGGTGGGTGCCTGCGTGCTGGTATGAGTCTACGCCAGTACATGGTTGTAAGATGTTTTCTCTATAATAAAATATTGAAGGCTGAGACAACGGCACCGGTGGTTTTCTCCCGACTTGGGTTTCCACCTAAAATCCTGGTGTTCATGTGTGTTGCTTATGTGTGATGGTTTCTTCTGTTATTACTGCACATGCTTACGGTTAACTAAACATCTGATGAATGAATGATTCATAGACCTAAGTAAAGAAATAAATGCATAATAAGATCTTTGTGTATACGTGAGTTTTATGAAGGATATCTGCGTGTATACGCTAGTTGGCTTCAGCAAAGTAGCGTATGGGTTCTAGTGAATGGAAAAGTAAAAATATTTGAGTATGCCCTAAATACTGAATCACCCCCCCCCCCTCTCAGTATTTTTCCCAACAAATATGTCCTCTGGCATTTTTTTATCTTGGGAAACTACTGTCGGCCATAGGTCTTTGAATATTTTTGTTACCTTTTCCAACTGCTCCTGTAAATTATCATTTCCCCTTTAAGCTGATTGCGCTCTTCAGTAAGCACGATGACCTGTTGTTGTTGTTGCTCGAACCTCTGTTGGAGGTTGTTGTGTAGTCCTTCTGCTTGCTGTGCTGCTAGCTGGATGAACTTGTATAATTGGCCAGCCCCACAACTCTGCATGTTCTCGATGCCTGACATGTCCTGGGTTGGCTATCTTTCTATGAGGGGTTTCCCACTGGCGATTGATCTCTTTGAGTGCTCTTGTGGGGATGTTGGTTGGTTCTGTTGCAGTAGCTGAGGTTCTGGGTTGTTCATACTAGTGGTCGGTAGAATCTACTGCAGTATTAGGTTAGCTTAATGAAAAGGGTTCATATCTATTGATGAGGGCATTGTATCTGAAGTAAAAGACCCGCCTTGAACTAATAGTTCTAGGAAAGTGCCCTGTCCCATTGATGGTTATTCAACCTTGGGTACTCTAGCCATACTCAAGTTAACTTCTGCCTCAGTGTCACCATTTTTCTTGTTGGCTAGATTTATTGGATCTGAGATAGTCGTTGAGGTGGATGGAGTGTGAATGGAGTGGTTTTTGGAAGTGAATGAAGTATGTGGTGATGATTTGTGAGTATGAGGTGGAGACGATGTTTGAATGTTTATAACCAAGGATGGATCAAACATAGGTAGCGCGGAGGTTACTTGGGCGCTAACCTCTAGCTCTTCTTGAACTGTTACTCTTGTATCCATAGGTTGGGTCTGATCTTCCCCGGTAAGATCAACTATTTGATTGGGCACCATAATTTGTGCTTTCTTGGGCTTGGGTGCCTCGCTCTTACGGATTGAGGTGGTTGTGGTTGCTGGAGCGGAGTTTAGTTGGGCTCCCTGGATGCAGTGTTCGATGACTGATATGGTGTCGAGGGTGCATTCACCTTTGGTACAATGCCTCATTTTTTTATCTACTATTAGATAGCAGGAAAATTTTACTCTTCGATTGTTGATGAGGTCTATCTTCGCTCCATTCCCTCCTCTTCTGGTCTCATACTTCTTGTAATAACCATAGTCCCCTAACTTATTGCCTCTCTTGGACACATTATGGAATGTCATTAAGACATCATCCCCCTCTTCTGATAATTCGATAAGTCTACTAATGTCCTCTGCATGGATAGGTATTTCTCTCCCCAGCCACAATGATCTGTTCTAGACTCTGCTCATCAAGAATTTTGTACATTGCATTGTCACTCTCATTGTTCCAAACATCGGGAGATTCCTGAGGTTCAATATTTTTGATATTTGAATACCTATGAATTCCTGATTCATCCTTGTTGCTTCCCCTCCTCCCTCTGTGGCATAATTTTCTATGTATTCTTGTCGCTTCATATCTGGGAATTGATAGGAGTCTGTGAAATCTGTATCAATTAACGAAGCATTGTCATACTTTCCAATCAATGATTCTATCCTCTAAATTCTTTAATCGGGCTCGGGCTCGATGACTGATGTTTCTATCTTCGTCGTCTTTGTTCTTCTATTGTATACCTGAATTGTTGTTCCTAGTTTGTTGCTGTGAATTCCTGCTGCTGGTCTGCTTCATTGAACTTCTTCTACTGAAATCTTGCTTGTTGTTGTAGTTTTTTTTATTTGTTCTAACTCAGAATTTTCCAGCATTCTGGTGCTTTTCTTCTTTCATGCGGGTTAAGTAATGCTATCGACACGAATGAGGTTGATATGACCCCATAACTAATTAATTTTTTACTGTCTCTCCCGCAGCTATAATCGTGCGATTAATTACCTCGGTGAGGTGTATTCTGACATTTCTGACTATGGCTTTGGGATTTGGGTAGATGTGATGGGTAATAATTCTGGCTTGATATGGAAAATTTATTACAGTATGGGTGTTACTAATTACGGAAAGTTAATTTTCAAATTTGGGTGATCCTACGAACTGACAATGGTATGATGGGTTATTATGACAGAATGATATTTGACATGCTTGGCTTTCTGAATCGGATGACACGTTAGACTCTACCCCCACCCCGAGCACAATTTGTTGCGATGTGGTCTCCTCATCGCAATAGGTGCAATTTATTTCTATGTTATTGTGATGTACTTTTATTGGGATCCCTATTCTATGTCTCACCTCAAGTGTGAGAGAGTTATTGACTCTATCTATTTCTAATCTACCCTAATGACTACTCTCGGTTGTGAGAGTTATTTGAAAAGAATAAATAGTGGAACTTACTCGTGATAGGGCTTTAGGTGTGTGTCATTCACCCATCCTTGTGGTATTTGGCCATCTAGTTGCGCCAGTCAAACCGCCCCTAAATCTTTAATTTCTATGACATGGTATGGTCCCATCCAGTAAATTCTGAGTTTGCCTAAGAACTTCTGAAATTTGTTGTCATATAATAGGAATTTTCCTATGACAATGAATATTTTGTGCTTGATGTGACGGTCATGCAAAGCCTTCTGTATTTCCTTTTGCACTGTCGGATGGAAATCTGCCAGGAATCTCTCTTATTCAAGCTCCTATAGCTCATGGAGGCATTTAGTGATTGAGTCTTTGTCTGCCATATGTACTGTTGAAGCGATTAAGAGACTTTGTATGATAAATTCGACAAGTACCACCGCCTCTCTCCCGTATACTAGATGGAATGGAGTTTGATTCTATAACCTTTTTATGGTTGTCCTGTATGCCCATAATGTTGCTGGTATCGTTTCGTCCTAATCGTCCCAGTTGACATTACATATCTTGGTGAATCCTTTTTCGAAGATCTTGTTGAATGCTTCAACGGTTCCATACGCTTGAGGGTGGTATGGGCTACTTTTGTGATGTTGTACCATAAAGTTATCTAACAGAGATTTGACTGTTGTATTAATGACGTGTGTACCTTGATCACTCGTTAGGCTTCTGGGGCAGCCAAACCTGCTAATGATATTCTCGAAAATGAACCTGTTTGTTGTCTCTATTGTGCAGTCTCTTACTGGTGCTGCCTCTGCCCATCTTGTGAGATAATCCATTGTGATTATTATATATCTTTCCTGTGAATGTCGTGCCATTGGTGCAATTGACCCTATGAATTCAACGACCCATTTTTCAAATGGCTGCAGTGCTCTTACAGATTGTAGTGGTAACTCATCCCAGTGTGATGGATGTCCTATTCTTTGATAGACATCACATTTTTTACATATGCTTTAATATCTTTGTGAACTGTGGGCCACCATAACTCTGCTTGTAGTATTTTTATTACAGTGGGTTTTGCACCGACATGGCCTCTCGCAACTCTGCAATGACATTCCCCTAAGATATCATCTCTTTCATGGTCCATGACAAATCTCCACAAAACCTAATCCAACCCCATCTTATATAATTATCCTGCTATCAGTTGATATTCAACTGATTTCAC
This sequence comes from Pinus albicaulis, assembly GCA_034641835.2. Taxonomy (NCBI): domain Eukaryota; kingdom Viridiplantae; phylum Streptophyta; class Pinopsida; order Pinales; family Pinaceae; genus Pinus; species Pinus albicaulis. The sequence goes on from CM076575.1 coordinate 2,053,770,418, forward strand.
CACCAAATGTATTTTTTGAGTTGTCGTGTATTCTGTTGGGCATTTCCCTGTGGCTAGATACACTGCTATCTGCTCTAGATAATCTAGGATGGCTTCCACTCTGAAGAGATCAGCATCCAAAAATTGATCATCCAGGGATCCCCCGTTCTCCCCATCCTCTAGCCTTGATAAATGGTCAGGACCCATGTTTAACCTTCCTAGTTTTACTATAAGTTCAAAAGTGAACTCCTAGAATAGTAGGATCCATCTACAGATTCTTCCTTCAAGCACAAGTTTGTTTACTAGGTATTTCAATGTTGAGTGATTTGTGAAGAACTTGAACGTACCTCCCAGTAGGTAATGATGAAACTTCTGAAGAGAGTACACCATCACAAGAGCTTCTCATTCTGTTTTTTTGTAATTCCTTTCAGCTGTAGACAACTTTCTGCTTGCAAAGTATACTGGATGATCAACAAAAGTCTCTCCTGGTTGAGCCAACACTGCTCCTAATGCAATACTGGAGGCGTCAATATGGACATGGAATTTTTTGTCCCGGTTAGGATGAACCAATATGGGTGCACTTGCTAGCTTTTCTTTCAATGTGTTGAGGGTGTTAGTGCATTCGTCACTCCACATAAAGTGCTCTGACTTCTGCAACAGTTTTTCTAATGGTGCTGTAATCTTTGCATAGTTGCGGATGAATATTTTGCAGTACCTTGTATGTCCGAGTATTTACCTCAATTGTTTAACAGTTTATGGTGCTTCTATATTAACAATGACCGCTACCTTTTTTGGATCCACACAAACACCCTGCATACAAACAACATGTCCCAGGAGTGTCCCAAAAGGTACTGAAAAGATGCATTTCTTAAGGTTGAGGGAGATTTCAAGTTGTCTACATTTGTCAAAAATTATTCTGAGTAAATTTGCATGGTTCTTCAATAAGCTTTAAATTTTCCAATCATCCATGTATACCCCTAGGAACTTATGGATATAGTCTCTAAACAATGCTATCACTATTAGTGAAAATACTGTTGGTGCATGCTTTAGTCCAAAGAGCATGACATGGTATGAAAAAGATCCCCATTTGGTTGTGAAAGTGGTCTTCCTTTTGTATTCTTTTTCTATTCTCACTTGATGATATCCTGAGAACCCATCTGTGAATGAATAGGCTTCATTTCCTGCCACATTGTCGAGAACCTCATTTCTTAACGGAGTGGGAAATGGATCATGAATGCATGCGTTGTTGAGACTTCTCTAATCCACACATAGTATAATCTCATATTTCTCCTTTTTTCTTTGTATTACAATGGGACTAACCCACTCGGCCTCCTCAACTGGAAAAATCAGGTCTGCTTTCAGCATTTTATATATCTCTACTTTAAATTTTTTCGTTACACTTGGATTTAGGCGGTAAGGCCTATGTTTTACTGGTCTTGCGTCTGGCTTTAAGACTATATGAATTTCTCCCATGTCCCCTTTAATCCCCTTGGTCTCTGCTACTGAAGATGGGAATAAATCTTCATATTCCTGTAATAGGTCGAAAATTTCCTTGGTTGTTTGTAATCTCCGATAGACATGACTTTTGGTTTCTTCGTGCTTCCATTGTTCAACTTCGTAGTCTTCAAGGGTAACAGGTGTAGTCCTTCTGTGGTTGGTTCCTCCTGTATATCTCGCTCCCCCTCTTTCTCTTTAGAGTATAAGTGTCAGAGATTCTCTAATTCATCATCATCCATTTCACGATCTATCTATTTGCATACTACTGATTCTTTGATTTTCTGTTCTAAGAGCAATAGTTCTTCATCTTCCTAAATCTCTAGAAGAAATAGTACTCTTCTGATGGCTTGGAGTGCATCTATAACTAATTATTTTTCTCCCTTAAAATAAAAACATTGCATAAACCTTTTCACAACTACTCGCCAGGTACCAGTTCCTCTCTTCTTTTCCTCTGTCAAGTACCAGGCCTGTGGAATTGTGTCTAGTGAATGTATGAAATTGTGCATCCACAGAGATTCTAGATACCTTTCTTTCTTCCAACTATAATCACAATTCTTTAAATTTTCTATGGGGTCAGACTCCCCATGGAACTTTTTGGTGAATCGTGGCCCCGAAGCTTCTTGGAATCTAGCTCTTAATGCTATTGCAACATCTTCCCATTGTGGAAGATAGTTCCGATGGTTGACTCACCATATTGCTGACATGGATTGTAGTGCTACATCCATAAGAGGGACTCTATGTTTTATTGGTACCTTTTCTTCTACTTTTGCAATAAATGTATTTACAGCATGCATATTTGATAGAGTCAGATATCCTCTTACCTCGGTTCCATTCTAGTTGACTCCCCGAATGTTAGCACATCTTCTAGTGCCAGTTTCATATCCTCCCTATTGCCAATCATCCCAAGCTATTTCTGAGCCCAAATATGAACTCTGAACACTTCTCTAGCTTACGGTCCCTCCCACTGTTGGATTGATATAATCTTCTCTCTTCCTTGACATCATCTTGTAAATTTGATCGAGAAGTTGAGCATCCTCTCTGTTTTCAACAATATCTGTATATCGAGGTCCTTGATATTGGTCAAGTGGCTAAATTACCCTCACTTCCCTGTCTTCAAATATCATCAATTATTTTTTCAAGTCAATCACTGCATAATTCTCGAAGGCCCAATCTATCCCTAGTAAAGCAGGATAGGGATCCTTATCCCCCATGATGTATATCACCTCAAAATCTGTATATGTTTTCACTCCCGCGACATCAACTTAAACTTCTTCTAGCCTTCATATGGGTACAATACAGTACTGATTTTCCATTCGTAGCTGTATTGGTGAATATGTCAATTTTGGCCTCCCCGGTGCTTCCCATGTCTTTCTAGGTAGAATGTTGACATCTAATCCTAGATCGAGCAATGTATCTTTGATTTGAAATCCTGCGATTTGAGTATTCACACAGAATTCCTTTCCAGTTCTTCTCTTTTTTATATTTATCCTTCTTATTTACTTTTCTGTTGAATTTCTTGACTCTCCCAGTTTTGCATTTTCTTGCACCACCAACTCTAGATTTTGATTTAGTTGTTCCAGCATTGGTGCATTGGTTACAATTTTTAGGAATAGTCTGAACCATCATTCAATCAATATACTTGTATGAGTCTCCTTCTCTTTTTCAAAGGTCGGCTATGGAAGCTCAATACCTCTACTCCTCCTTATCTAGGAAAATTTTTCCACTGCCTCCTTAAAATATTGCTTCTGTCTATCCGGTCTAAAAGTGTTCTTTGGAGATGCGGGCTTGATCAGATTTACTGGGTCCATACTCTGTGCATCCTCCCCTGTTTTCTTCCCTTCCAAGGTTATTATGGATACACTTTTCATGGGTTGATCTTCTACTATTCTCGGTTCTACATTTACTGGATTAGCTACTCTTTGTCTGGCTCTTTCCTCCCATCTTTTAATCAATTCTGGACAGTCTTCAGTTGCATGTATATTAAATTTTCACTGAGAGAACCATGGTCTTCTAGGTAGCGGACATTTCCTTGCTACGTGCCCTTCTTGATCACAATTATAGCACCTTACTGGTCCTCTCCCTCTAGTTCTTCCACCTCTAATTCCTCCTCCTTGGCCCCTTGGATTTTCATTCACTCCATAAGATGGTTTGTCCAGTCGTTCTGCCAGTGCATCGAGGGCTCTACATTGCTCTGTATTATGCGTTGTAGAAGCACAAAATTCATAGTATATATTGTTTGGATCATTGGAATATTTTTTCAAAATTGGACATAGTCATGCAGCATGACCAATACCTTTCCATATTTCATAGTAGTCAGTTGCGGTCTGATTTTGTTGAGTGGGGAACCCTGGAAAGTGGGGTTGCGGTTGGTGTTATAGGTCAATTTGGGCATCATTCCCAATGACTTGGTTAACAAGACATCATCCCCAGAAACAATGAATAGGGTCTATCATCCCCTATCATTTTAGTTGCTACATGCCCTAAGACAAAGAACAAGACAAATCATCCATGACTTCCATTACAAGGTTTCCGAGATTTGAAGTACATGATAAACCACCTATGATCTCACCAATGTAGTATCTAAAGGGGTTAAGTGCTTTGCATATGTAGGTAACCCCACTCGAGGGTGCTCTGCAAAGCACTTCCTGACACTCAAGGGTGCATTGGTCAAATTGGGAGAAAAATTCTCATTGTTCCGGAATCTCCACTTGGGAAGTGCCTTCTAGAAGAGTGCATATCTGTCAAACTTCGAATCCATGTGTCCAATTGAAATCTCTGAGATTGGGAACATGTCTTTCCTATTATTATAATGTCATCGATTTTAAAAATACCTTCAGCTCATCTATAAATTGAGCATAGATCCTAGTGCTTGGAAGGAAGAATTTGGGTAGAGAAATGATGGTGGAATTTCAATTGAGAAGTTGATTTGAGTGACATCCTACCAAAGAGATGTACATTGTGATGAGGTTGGGATGTCGCTGGAGATGGTGACATCAAATCAATCACTGGGTTGTAACCTCCCCTTCTATCCATTAATAAATATTGTTGCTTACTTTCCCACATATGTATTTGTATAAGCTTTTATCTTTCATATTATGAATTCTTATCTAATGTATATGGTTCATGTTTCATTGATTTAACTGAATAAATTGGATAGGAATTTGTATATTGCTATCTCTTTGTTGTTTATTGTTCATTCTTGTAGGAAATATTTTGGTGATCTAGCTTGGATTTGAAGCTACAGCAAGAGCGATAGAAGGAGACTTGGAAGCGCTTGGACTCCAAGTAATTTTCTTGATCTATTTTGTTTGTCTATTTAATGTTAGGAAAAGTAGTTGCAAAATCTTTAACCTGTTGTTCTAGATGAGCACCACATCTAGGGAAGAATGTTTTATTTGTAATCCATAATTCTGCATAACAAATTGGTGACTCTGTGAGGGAGTTTACCCTTCATCCTTGGTGTATTTTCCTCTGTTTGTCTCTGTTTATTCACCCAGTAGCATTTACCCTCAAATATTAGGCTTTTTGAAATCAAAATTTTCATTAGAAGTGTGTTAAACAGTTGAGATTTCTGTTCTCTACCGTTCACAATGCACTGTTGAACAGGACACAGTGCTTTTCATAGCATTGTCTCCCATTGAGGGGTGCTTTGTAATACACTGTATCCCCTTACAAACTGTGTTGCCCCCTAGAACCAACCAAATTCCCAATGAATTTGTCATTGCATTTTATTTCATTTTTTTTTCTGTGTTTCCAAAGTGCCTGATGCCTCATATTGACCAGTAACATTATCTACCTCTTCCTCCTTTGAAAGAAAAATTTTGTTCAATGTTTATCTAAAGTGCTTTTCTTTATCATTAACGAATTAATTTCAAAGTATTTTCATTGCTGCATTAGATCCATTTTCTTTTGAAAATGAAATTGTCGTTAAATTCTTCATTTCCTATAGGAGATATTGTAGTTCCATTCTTCATTTTTCCTATAAAGAGAAATTTGTTGTTAAATTCCTCATTTCTCAAAGTAAAAAGAATTTGTTTTTTTTGTTGATTTGATGCATTTAGTTTCCTTTTTGCATTCACATTAAGGGGACTGAAAATAAAAACCTACATTTGCATATAGTGGATTGTGTGTTTTACAAAGGAATGATTAGGAAATATGCATATTATTTTGTTCTCTTTGATTGTTTGCTCTCAAATTGATTTCTTTTTCCCTTTAGTAGCTACAACTTTCATTGAAAAAGCTAAAAGTGAAAAGTTTTCTTATCATTTTAGTTTGCATTTTAGGAATTTCTATTAAATCATCACAGTGAACCTTGAAAGGCAAATTGATAAACAAGATCAACTTAAAATTTACATCAATTCACCTAACAAAGAATTGGAACCATAAAAATAACATTTAGAAGGTCTAGGCTAGAGACGTGTTCCAGCGTCATAAAACATAGCAGCTCTGTTGTTAATTTTCTGTGATACATTCTGAGTGTGATACCTTACTCCATGTACGTAAGTATATTGTAGCTCGTCCACGTAGTTTCGGGTACAACGGGCGGTGTTACAGTACGAAAAGTATAAAGGGGTGCTCTCATTGTGCGGTTTCGCATTAGATAGTGCTAATACGGACTTGGGCCTCCACGTACCTTCGGGTATATTTGGGAGGAAAACTTTAGGTTGTTATCCATCCATAGTGAACTGAGTCGGCCACCTTTTAAATTGTGATACACTGAACACAGCATTTGGGGGGATTATCTACCCATACTTCTTGGTTCTCCAGGAGGTATTCTACAGTTCACAGTTTCTTGGTAAACCTTTTGCATAGCATTACCCCTTTTTTTTTTTTTTTTTTTGGTTAAAATAAATAAATCATCGTGGAAGAACAAAATCCTTTCTCCCATCATTCGCGTAGATTAGCATTTAAACCACCTTTACCACCAGAAGTTATTCCTGGTCGGCGAAGGCGAAATCACTCTACCGAAACCAGTACTATTAGTACCTCTGGTGAAGCATCATATTCCCATATACTAGAGTTGGCACAAGTTGTTTCTAGACATCCTGGTTTGTCTACTGTTGTTGAGACGAAATCCTCACAGCTACCCATGGTCACGATCCATCCAATCAGTGAGACCATACCTCTTGAACCTGACGTTGTTCAACTGGAAGTTGATCCATATCCAGTCTCCTTTTTGCCAGAACATCTTCATCTCGAAGTCAAACTACCGAAATTTGTTCTTGAATTGGTCATCCCACATTCTACTGTAGCCATTGAGTCTTCCATATCGCACAGTCAACCTCCTGAAATATACTTTGGACCTGACGGTGAAATACTTCCGCCTAGTTTAATTTCAATTGAAGAAATCCCACAAGACAAGACACCTTTAACTCCAACCCATTTTGGGGAGGATCTTTACCCGTACAAGTCTTTTCCTCAATCACCATCCTCTGCTTTTGTTGATCTTGTTCCTATTCAAATCCCATTCGATTAAAAGGGGTATACATTTGGTAAAGTAAGCATGCTTGAACCTACATATTTGGTTGGACAATCTGTTCCAATTGTGTCAGCACCTTCTATCGCTACACCGTGTATGTCTACAACTTCACCAGAGTCATCTTTTCATGGTGGCCATTTGGTCCCATCAGGTTATAAATATTTATCCAGAATTTTCTCTAGTGCATCTTCAAACCCATGTACTTCACCAATGTCATCATCCGGTATTCTAACTGGTAAACCTATAGTGAGTACTGAACAGCTTGATTCTTTATACACATCATCAGGGAAATATCAAGCTGATCCTTCTGGGTCTATTCCATCCAGTACCATATCAACTGGACTCCCTGCATTTGGAGAGAAATATTTTTCATCTTATTATCCTTCTTATGTTGGGGGGAAAACCATGGTCACCCACTTTTACAGTAATCTATCACTTTTTGGTCAACCTAATGTCGAAATGAATGTTTTTCAATGGCAGCCCACTCTGACTATCCAACCACAAATGGTTATACACTCATATCAACCAGTTCAACATGTTACACCCACATCATTTCCACTTGTTAATAAATATTTACCCCTGTTACAGAATCAAAATGTTGTACAACACCTTTTTCAGGCGGGTCCTTCAGCTCAATACCCTCAAGTATTTGGCCCACAGACCCCAAATCCTTCGTCTAATTTACAACAACAACCTGTACCTAGAATCATATATTCAGAAGTTGGTTTACCATATTTTGGGATGGAACAACCACAACCAGGTTATAATTATCCTCAAATGAATCAAAGTTATCCTAATTTGGGTTATAACATTGGTGGACAGACCCCTTGGCACCCTCGGGCGCAAATGCCTCAACCTTCATTTCAACAAGTATCATATCCAGGTTTTGGCCAACAGAATCCTCAAGTGTTTGCCTATCAAAACAACCCCTATCTGGGTTACCAGCAGAAGATTCCTTATGTTGGTGCTCAAAGGCCTATTGCTTAAGAAATTCCATCATACCCTGGCTATGCTCAACCTGATCTTAATAGTCAGTTTCCCTTTGTTGCAACTTTAGAGTTACTAGATTTAAATCGGCTTACCAATGATCGAATCAACTATGCTCCTTGGTGGCCAGTGATAACTCACAAAATACCCTAGGATATTCCTAAATTCAATTGAAACCCTTATGAAGACCCTTCGACTCATGTTATGACTTATCATTTGTGGTGTTCATCAAAATCCCTAAATGATGATTCTGTTCGACTACGTCTTTTCCAGCGTACGCTCACTGGTCTGGCTACAAAATGATATATTGAATTACGTAGAGCTTCTTTTGATAATTTCACTACTCTAGCTACTGTATTTTTGACTCGGTTCCAGTTACCCATACGATATGACACTGGAACGGAACTCTTCTACAATTTTAAACAGAGTAATGCTACTCACATTTCTGATCATATTCATGAGTGGCGTCATCGTCGTAGAATGGTTAAGACATTTGTTCCTAATCAACTCCTTGCTGAGTGGTTCATTAAGTCTCTGTTACCATCTATAACTGAGGATGTGACTAATGGTGGCATCGTCACTGAAGAGTATGTTATTTCTCGTGCCCAATATTTAAAATTGATTTATCCTCAGTCTGGCACGCTCTATGAAAAAATTCCTAACGCGCCGCAATCTAATTTTACTGTTCCTCCTCAATTAAGAGAATCTCATGCCAGAGACAGCTTGATTGGTATTGCAAGCACACATCATACTACTGCATCTGATCCTACACCTTCTTTTGAAATTAATGTCGTGTCATTTGACAGAGGCAAAAGTGACAAGCAACCCAGAAGTAAGAAAAAGGGGAAATATAAGAAAAAGAAAAATTTTAACCCACAGGAAAGATCATCTGAACAATCATTTGGACCTATGAAACCTCATTATCCATGCATAATATGTAATGAGGAACACTTTGTTCAGAATTTTCCTCACCGCGTTGAAGCCTCAAAAATCCTTAAGTCTTCACATGCGTCAGTTGTGTTGGCAGACCCATTTCCAAATTTGGACACAATTTTGGTTGCTATGGATCCAGCTTCTAGTTCCCAAGTGCTTATGTTATCTGTCACAAAACCTTTAATAGATATTTTTGTGTCAACGCATAATAAATATTATGGTATTCAGGCCACTAATCAACCTACTACCTCAACTACAAATCCGTCTACAGAATCGGTACTACCTATTGTTATTCCTGAATTGACCATTAAGCCACCAAAGGGAGTTGTTCATAAATCGACATATAATCCTCGAGCAAGCGTTGCTCAAAATTATAATATAGTTGAATATTTGGTTCAATCCCCTTCAGCTATGTCTGCTCTTGAGGTATTACAAAATTTCCCCTCCTAGAAATAGGCTTTATTGCCGACTATTGGTGGAATTGATCCGACTAATTCTAATCTTGTCGTCTTTAATCATGCAGTCTATGTGCCGCAACTACCAGCAGAATTGGAATTCTCCATACAAGTAAATGTTCTCAATCACCTTGTTCATTATACTATTATTGATAAAGGAGCATCTACTTACATTATGTCTCTTAACTGTTGGAAGTCACTTGGATCGTCGTGTTTATATCAATCATCAAAGACGTTGAATGCTTTTGATGGATGTACATATAAGCCTTGTGGTATTATCAATATCCTGCATGTTTAACTCGGGGGAAAAAAAGTGAATGTTGATGTCGAGGTTGTTGACGGACCCCTTGACTACAATATTCTGCTTGGAAGGCCATGGGTATATGTTATGACTACAATTGTTTCTACATATTTTATAATGACCAACTTTCCATATAAAGGTGCAATCACAATCATTAATCAACTATCCTTCTTTGCCTCTACTTCGTAGGTAACTGGAAATGTTCTGTTTGTTGACGCACCCCAACTAACACTCCAGAAAATTGGTGCAGGACTCTTAAAGGATTCCACTCTCATGGGAGCCTTTGCATTACCACCGCCTACGACGTCGGCAGAAATTGCAAGTATTGAGACCTGATACATGATCTCTTCCACTCCATCTGGCTTAAGGGAGAGTACGGGTGATTCTGAAATTGTTACGTTGGATGAGATTTTGTCGCCCAACCCTATTGAGTTGGCATAGCAATCAATCTATTTGGCTTGGGCGACGAATCCAAAATCAGCGTCGCCAGTTGTTTGGGTTGATTGTTCCTTAGATTTTGGTACTCCATCTGATCCTTTTTCCTCAACTTTCTTGACAGATGAGAATATTTTGGAAGCAATGGTGTCGGAAGGAGAACCATGGGAAGATTATCATCATCGTTCCCATCTTCCTGATTATGAAGAAAATTATCTTAGTGAACAACATCACCCATTGATTAAAAATTTCTTTTCGAATTATTTACCTATTAATGCAATCAATTCTGAGAAAAATCTGTCAAATATTGAAGAAACCATTTCTATCGATATTTCGACCAAACCTGGCATTGTAGAAAATATTCATCTCGGCATATCTTGTTCTCCATCGGAACTCGAAACATATCGCTCTCTCTTTCATGAATTCCGTGATGTATTTTCTTGGTCTTATGAGGAAATGGCAGGCATAAATACTAGTATCATTGAACACACTATTAATATGTATCATGATGTCAAACCGGTGCGTCAACGCCTTCGTCCTGTTCATCCAATGAAGGCTGTTGCCATTAAGGCAGAAGTTGAGAAACTTTTGCATTATGGTTTCATTTACCCTATTTTGCTAACTGAGTGGGCTTCCAACATCGTTGCTATCATGAAAAAACAAGGAACCATCAGAGTGTGTGTCAATTATCAGGACGTCAACATTGCTTGTCCAAAAGATAACTATCCTACTCCCTTTATCGATGAGATTATTAACAATTGTGCTGGATGTGAATTTTTTTCATTCATGGATGGATTTTTTGGCTATAATAAAATATTTATCCACCTAGAGGATCAACATAAGACAAAATGCATCTGTCCCTGGGGCACATTCGCTTATAGGAAACTACCGTTTGGTTTAAAGAACGTTGGGGAAACTTTTCAGAGAGCAATGGAATATGCTTTCAATGACATCAAGCACATTGTTAAACCTTATCTAGATTATTTACCGGTGCATTCATGAAATTAGACTAATCACCCGATGCATTTGAGAGCCATCTTCTTACACTGCTGACACTAAAAAATATGCCTCAATCCACATAAATGTGTGTTTTGTGTTGGTTCTGGTCATTTTCTTGGATTCGTAGTATCAAAAGAAGGAATTTGAATCGACCCATTGAAGGTTCATGCCATTCTTGATTTGCCTACACCATCAAGTTTACTTCAGATATAGAAACTTCAAGGAAAGGCTAACTTCCTAAGGAGTTTCATACCCAACTACGCCGAAATGGCTAAAGGATTTACTCGACTATTGAAAAAGGGGGTTCCCTTCCATTGGGATCAAGTTGTGCAAGCTTCTTTTGATGTTGTTAAGGCTTCTTTTGATGTTGTTAAGGATACTCTTGTCCAGACATCATTAATGTATCCCCCCAATTAAAAGAACAATTATTTCCTATATATCGCCACAGCTGAAACGACCATTGCTATGGTATTGGTCCAAGTACAAAATTGGATAGAACATCTGATCTATTATTTGAGTCGTAATCTCAATGATACAGAATTTAAGTATTCATACGTAGAAAATCTTGCCTTGGCAGCTATTCAAGATATCCAAATATTTTGCCACTATATCCTATTCCGAAAGACCATTCTCATTTCGAATTTCAACCCCATGACTTATATCTTATCACAAAAATTTCTGGGGGGGGGAATATTCAAAATGGATTGTCATTTTGTAGGAATTTGATTTGGAATTCATCAAATCCAAGTCAAAGAAGTCTTTAGTTTTGGTTGAGCTTCTCTGTGACCTTCCCTCTGATAATACTGCTACTACGTTGGAACTATAGAAATTATATACATTAAGCATGCATATATCCTAGATTCCCCTCATCTCACAATATTTAACTTCTTGCAAAATACAGAATCATTTCACTGTTAATCTTTTGTAGAAAATTAATTACACACACATGTGAAGCATAAATAAAAACAATCACACATAACACAGTTGTTTAATGGGAAATACTAAAGCTGAAAAACCCCAACTATCATATATTATGTATCATGGAGATCATGTAACAATCCTTATACAAATCTTAGTACATCAAGCTCTCAGTACAATCAATTGTCACACACTAACATAGAAGAAATCTGCAAATCCATGCACCAATCTCTGCCCTCCTGCTAGCCTTCCTCCACTGTGCACTTGAATCTGATTACAAAGACCAATTCAATGCAATCCCACTCTCCTTGACTGCGTGATTATCATTGGCAACTCAAATTTATATGTAGATGGAATTCAAGCATCACTATGGTCACAAAAAATAGTCTATCTCACCCTTTCACCTATCTCTGCACTGGGTCTCCACTAGATCTGACATGCACTGTAGTTAATTGTTGTATTGTTCAGTTGATTAATGAGTTATTATTTGTGAATTAATTAACTAATTAATTCACTCCACTCTCACTAGTGTATCATTCAATTAGATTAGATACAACTAGCTCAACTGAGTCTAACTGAGTTAAACTAAATACAACTCCATGAACTACTCTTCCAACTCTGTCATAATTTTGCCACTTTAGTTCTAACTGAGTCCTCCATGCATGAACTCCAGTAAACCCTTAGGAATTGTGTAATTCCTTCATCCCACTGATTTAACAAATCTGTATACAAAAATTAAGTTCTCCAAGAGAATAAGTTGTTGTTTATTGTCTGATTATTATTAAGAGCTAATAATAATCGACCTGCATCTATTTTTAGATCAACGATCTATAAATAGACTTCTCCCAATATTCTAAAAATAGAATTTCATCTATTTTTCCAACTTGACCAACCATCCACAAATAGCATCCTACAACTTCTGAAATATGATCACCATGTCTAAAAATAGACTTGCACCAAAAATAGCCAACGGGCCCACTTAGTGAAGGTGACTCTTTTCACTAAGCTCATCATCTTGTTGAATCTCAACACTCCCTCTCAACAAGATAGGGATTATCTTTCACCCCGATCCTGCTTCTATGGTATTCGAATTTTCTCCTGGTGAGCGCCTTCGTCAGAATATCTACATCATGATCCTCCGTAGGAATGTACTGAAGAAACATGATCTTCTGCTACACACAATCTCTGATATGATGATACTGAATATAAATATTTTTAGATCTATCATGGAACATAGGATTAACCGTGAGTTTAATGCAACTCTGATTATCACAATGTATCATTGTAGGATCTATATGTGAACCAAACAAACCAACCATGATCTTCCTCATCCATATAGCCTCACATGCAGCTTGACTTGCTGCCATGTATTCTGCTTCCACTAAACTAAGTGCCACAAATCTTTTTTTCCTGATGTACCAAGAAATTGTCATAGATCTGATACTGAAAATCCCTCCTGATGTGCTCTTTCTGTCTGTTGGGCTGCCTGCCTAATCTGCATCTGTGAAGCCATGAAACTTCATCTCATCCGTTTGTCTGTACCGTAAACCATACTCAAATGTGCCCCTGAGATATCTTAGGACATGCTTTCCTACCTTCCAAAAGAGTTGGTAGGCTTAACCATCGCTTGTGAAAGTTGGTTCACCGCATAGCATATGTCCGGTATTGTATTAACTAAATACATGAGTGAACCCACCAATTGTTGACAAACAGTGGCATCCACTACCTCTGCTGATGTAGCATCCTCTTTCCTCCAATTTCCTGGAAGAGGAGTGTCGATAGGTTTGCAGCCTTGCATGTGAAACTTCTCCAGTATCTCCCGGGCATACTTGCCTTGAGACACAAATAGTTCACCTTCCCACTTCCATATCTCCAATACAAGGAAATAACGAAGGAGGCCCAAATCCTTCATCTCAAACTCCTTTGCAAGATCTACCTTGCATGAGTGTATCAACTGCTCATCACCCATTAGTATTAAATCATCAACATAAAGAAAAATGATTAAAAGCTTACCCTCCACAAAAATTTGGCATAGGTTTGCATCTGCCTCACTCTTGGTGAAGCCAAGTCCAGTGAAATAGCTGTCGATCCAAGTGTACCAAGCACGAGGTGCTTGCTTCAGCCCATACAACACTCTTTTGAGCCTACACACATGCGACTCGCTGCTAAAGATCTAAAATCCTTTAGGTTGCTCAATGTATACCTCTTCATCAATGATCCCATTAAGTAACGCAGTCTTCAACTCCATATGATGAATGTGCCAACCCATCTGCGTTGAGAGAGCAAGGATGGTCTATATGGAAGAATACTTTGTGACAGGTGCTCTCATATTCAATCCCCTCGATCTGTGAGAATCCCTAAGCAACAAATCTTGTCTTATACTTATCGTTGCTCCCATCAACAGCTTTCTTTACCTTGTAGATCCATCTTGATCCTACAACTGATTTTCCCACCGGCCTTGGAACAATCTCCCAAGCATTGTTTCTGACAATGGAGTCATACTCCTCCACCATGGCATCTACCCATGTGGGCTCTTGCACTTCTTCTTCAAAATAAGATGGAGCTGTCACAATACACTTTCTCATAAGAGCCATGTATCCAGTATAACGGTCAGGTGAGTGTCTCTATATGTGCTATGATGTAGGGACTCCTACATTCTGTGCCGCATCAACCTTCAGTCTCTCAGCTTATGTGGCACGCTTTCTGCCTTGTCTGATGTTTGGTTCTGCATGAGTGGACTCCTACACTACATGAATCTCCTCCTATGGTTGATCCACATCCGGAGGCTCATCTTTCAGAACAAGCAGTTCCTTCACTGCATGCAAGTCTAGCTCCCTCTCAAGCATAGCTTGTGCAACACCCACAATCGTTATGTTCTTCCTGTTCGCGACCCCATTCTTCTATGGGTTATGAGGCACTATGAGTTCTCTTCGAATTCCTTCTTTGCTACAGAAGTCTTTGAATTCACCCAAGATGTATTCACCACCATTATCACTCCGTAGAGCTTTCACTTGCTTCCCTGACTCCTTCTCCACCAATTCTTTAAACTCACAAAAATTTGAGAATGTTTCGCTCTTCTTCTACATGAAGAAGATCTAGCATCTATGAGAATAGTCATCAAAAAATATAACATAATACCTGTGTTTTTCTGTTGAAGCAATCGAGAAAGGTCCACACACGTGTGTGTGAATTCACTCCAAGATCACCAAAGCACAACTCTCCTTCTCATGAAGGGTGGTCTTCACATACTTAACCATAGTACATCCCTTTCACTGATCTGACTACGCAAGAGTACCCTTGGGAAGTCCAGTAGAAATCTGCTGCAAAAACTTCAAAGCGCCATGGCGAAGATGGCCCAATCTCCTCTGCCATAATTCACCCTCATCCCGGCTCACCACTTCTTCTGCTTTGCCCACCATTGTAGCACAGTTATCTACCTCCATCTTGTAGAGATTCTTATTTTGAACCCCTGTCTTCTTGATTTGACCCATTGTTTTATGTCAAAGGAAGGCTTTTCCCTCACTGAAAACAACATCATAACCTTTGTCTTCCAGTATTGCGACCGAGACCAAGTTCTTCTTCAGACCCAGAACATGCATAACATCCTTCAACAATAATGGATTACCGAACTCCCTCTCAAAGGAAATGGTACCAATGTTTGTCACACTGTATCGACCATCGTCACCCATCTCTATATGCATTTGGAGGTCCTTCTCCTCCAAGTCACTGAACAACTCCTTGTCTCTCGTCATATGGAAAGATGCACCACTATCAAGATACACACCGATCCCATATGGCTTGAAACGAAGCATGCGATCAAAGAGAAATTAAGTTCAAATTTCAAGGCTAAGGCCTCTCTAGCTATAGCTCCAGCAGCCTTCTTTTTCTTCTTCTTCTGTGGGCAGTTAGTGGCAAAATGCCCATGTTCATGACAGTGAAGACACTTCACCTTGGACAAATCCTGCTTCTTGCCTTTAGCTTCATATTTTGAAGGAAATTTCTTCCCCTTCCCTTTCCTTTCTTTTTCAGCCAAAGCGCAATTCTCTTCATCTTCATTCTTTGATGAAGATCCATCCTTGGTACCCCGCCTTATCTCCTCATGCACAAGATCTAACCAAAGTCGCTCCCATGTCGGCAATTTCTCTCGTCCATTGACAGAGTCTTTGTAGCTATGCCAAATTTTCGAAAGCCCAAGGAGAGACAAGCTCACCAAGTCTTCTTCATCAACAGTAACCCCCACACTTCCGAGTTCATCCTTGCAGTGGACAAACTTCGTGAGGTATTTTGGAATACTGTCGCCCTTCTCCATTTTTATTTTTCTGAGCTTGTCTTTAAGCGCCAACTTCCTTTGGTCGCTTCTACTTTGGAACAAATCTGTCAAAGCCTTCCACATTAAGAATGGAGTGGCTTTCCCATGAAGGCTAGACATAATATGGTCCTTCACACCTTCCAACATAATTCTTCTTGTCTTTGCTATCTTCTTTTTCCATGCATCAAGTAATGCAACATCGCTAGATCTCGACTTAGGAACATCGCTATCGATGAACTCCTTCAATCCATTATCCTCTAGCACCGCCTCCAGCCTATCCTTCCAGGCTATGTAATTTGAGCTCCCAACAAGGGAATACTCCAATCGCAACCCATTGAAAGACATTTCAATGTATACTCAACTTCTTCACCAAGAATTTTTTGTAGCAAATTCCAATTGTCCACCAGCACAAACTCAACAATTCTTCATAATTGCAATCTTCAAGAATCAACTTGGATCCAATACCATGTAGAAATTATATAAATTAAGCATGCATATTTCCTAGATTCCCCTAATCTCACAATATTTAACTTCTTTCAAAATACAGAATCATTCCACTATTAATCTTTTGTGGAAAATTAATTACACACACATGTGAAGCATAAATAAAAACAATTGCACATAACACAGTTGTTTAATGGGAAAGCCTGAAGTTGAAAAACCCCAAATATCATATATTATGTATCATGGAGAACATGTAACAATCCTTATACAAATCTTAGTAGATAAATCTCTCAGTACAATCAATCGTCACACACTAACATAGAAGAAATCTTCAAATCCATGCACCAATCTCTGCCCTCCTGCTAGCCTATCTCCACTGCGCAATTCAAGTTGATTAAAAATACCAATTCGATGCAATCCCACTCTCCTTGACTGCATTATTATCATTGGTAACTCCAATGTATATGTAGATGCAATTCATACATCACTATGGTCACAACAGATATTCTATCTCACCCTTTCACCTATCTCTGCACTGGGTCTCCACTGGATCTAATATGCACTGTAGTTAACTATTGTATTGTTTAGTTGATTAATGAGTTATTATTTGTGAATTAATTAACTAATAAATTCACTCCATTCTCACTAATGTATCATTTAGTTAGATTAGATACAACTAGCTCAACTGAGTCTAACTAAGTTAATCAATACAACTCCATGAACTACTCTTCCAACTCTGTCATAACTTTGCCACTTCAGTTCTAACTGAGTCCTCCATGCATGAACTCCAGTAAACCCTTAGTAATTGCGTAATTCCTTCATCCCACTAATTTTACAAATCTGTATACTGAAATTAAGTGCTCCAAGAGAATAAGTTGTTGTTTATTGTCTGATTATTATTAAGAGCTAATAATAATCGACATGCATCTATTTTTAGATCGATGATCTATAAATAGACTTCGCCCAATATTATAAAAATAGAATTTCATCTATTTTTCCAACTTGACCAACCATCCACAAATAGCATCCTGCAACTTCTGAAATATGATCACCATGTCTAAAAATAGACTTGTGCCAAAAATAGCCTGCGGCCCACTTAGTGAAGGCGACTCTTTTCACTAATCTCATCATCTTTTTGAATCTCAATAGGAACCATCAATTCCTGATGAGTCTTTGTTTCTGATCAGATCATCTAATCCCTTGTATGGATATTTCATCATTTATCTCCAAACTCAAACTTTTTAGCCTGATACCTCTCGCTCTGAATAGCGACCTATTTGATACCAAGCCAAAGATTATCTGATAGTCGGCGATACAATTTATTGTCCTGGTGTCGATACTATTTTAAGAAGGTTCCTCACTCATGAGGAGGCCAAAAATATTTTAAATGATTGTCATGTTGGGGCTTGTGGTGGACACTTGTCTGGATACACTACCACTCAGAAGATACTCCACGCTGGTCACTTTTGGCCTGCCATATTTAGTGATTGCATTCTCGCGGTAAGAAGTTTTCATGCGTGCCATATTTTTTATCTTAAAAATTGAAAACCGCCAACGCCAATGCATCATGTTGTCTCTATGGGAAAATTTTCGAAATGGGGTATTGACTCCATGACCTGTAGCTCTTGTTCGTCCGGGGGGCATGGTTATATTATTGTTGCAGTAGACTAATTTACCAAATGGCCCGAAGCAATTCCTACATTCAACAACACACAACAGATAGCTGCATTGTTTTTAATTAATCATGTTATTGCATGGTTTGGGGTGCCAAAGGCTATAGTCATAGATCATGGGAAGCATTTTTGCAACCATATGATGGTTGAATTGACTACCAAGTTAGGATTGTCACATGATAATTCTACTCCTTATTATCCACAATCAAATGGATAGGTTGAAGCTATCAACAAGTTTCTTAAACGTATGCTTCAATGAATGATAGGAGTTCGTAAAAGAAACTTGCATTTGATCTTGTAATAGGCCTTGTGGGTGTACCGAACCTCCGTGAGAAACACAACCATATTTACTCCCTTTCTATTGGTGTATGGTCTGGAAGCTATCATGCCAATCCAATGTGAAATACTGTCGTTAAAACTCACAATCGACTTGTTACCTGACACCTCAAAAGAATAAGTGTGTCTTTTTAACCTCATCCATCTTGATGAAATGCGTCATGAAGCCCAATTAACCAACGAAGCGCATAAGAGACGTATAAAGGTGCAATACGACAAAAATGTCTAGCCTCACTTTTTCTCAAAAGGCGACTTGGTCCTTCTTTATGATCAAGAAGCTGATGTAATAGGTACAGGGAAATTTGAGCCATTATGGCGTGGCCCCTATATTGTCAAAAGAGTTCTTGCTGAGGGTGCCTATGAGTTGGTGGATTACGATCGAATTTCGTTGGCGCAACCCAGAAATGGGTTGTATTTGAAATGTTACTATGCTTAATCATGAGCGTAGTGATTTTTTGTATTATATTGTATATATATGTTGTTGATTTGCATTCACTATCTTAGTTTGTTTTTTAGAGTTTTCTTGACGTTAGTAATCCACTTTACATTTCATCACAGATGTCTGAATCTTTGGAACCATTTGGTGGATATGCTGATGGTGCTATTCGTAGTACGCAAAATCTACCCTATGCAACGTGGGCCATTTTCACTCTGAACGGTCAGTTAGTGAGTTTTCAAGGGATTTGTATCGGTAGATAGACAAACAATATCACTGAGTGTAGCGCATTGATCGAACTTCTCTCTGATGCCATTTCATTTGGTATTAACCACATCATAATAAGGTTAGACTCATAACTTGTTGTATTGCAACTTACTAGTGATTATACTATTAGAAATCCAACACTGCATCATTTGTTCCGAAGAGTTCTACTTTTGGAAAGACACTTCGATTTTATTCAATATCAACATATTTCCATAAATTTGAACACATTGACTGATTCTTTGGATAATCAAGTTTTGTACAGACATTTGCGACACATGTAAATAAAACATTCATATCATTGAATAGGATTGCACAATAAACATAGGAAAACACTGAAATAAAATAGATAGATATTTATAGGTTTTTACAAACATTTGTGCCCAAGACACATTGGTCATTTGACCTCAAAATGTGTGCAACATGTCAAAAGTAAACTAGTGGTGCTCATGGTAACATGCTATAGATTTATCAATCCTATGTAGTAACTGCATCCAGCAGTTAGGAACACCTATAGTGTGGCGCTGCAATCGCATGGGTAGCTCTTCGATCCGGCAATCCAGAATCCCGAAGGTCAATCCCTCTATGTGCTGCCAAATCTCAGACAGAGTCTCAACCATGTCTAGATCCTGAAGGACCTCTCTCTCGACAACCCTCTCTGTTGGCTCATCTTCTACATGCTCTAGTTCCTCCACCGGTTGAACTCGACCAACATTTGCATTACATCAAACATTTAGTTTAGTCTTGGGAAAACATCAAAAATACAAAAAAATTGTATAAACCTTAGGAAAAATAAAAAACATGGTCAAAACATTCTTACCTATTGCACCCCACTGAGCGCCTTCTGGTAAAGCTAAATCTGGATCTCTTCAAAAATAAATTCCTGCGTATGCATACTCATTGATGGCGACAACCTGTCGCCTGAACCAGGCGAAGAACATAGTCGAGAACACAATGGATGATTTTCTTGAGTGCCTACCCATCAGTTCTACCCATCTCTGCATCCTCGAATCTCTAGCATTAGACACACCCAGTGTCACATGTTGTGGCTGCATCAGTGGAATCCACTCTAAGGTAAATGAAATAAGGATCGAACCATAACTGAAATTTTTCTTCCTTCCTCCCTTTTCCTTGTTTATTTGTTCTTTTATCTGAGAAAGTACAACTTCCCAGTTGAAGATTGTTGGCTCCATACACTCTAGCGCATACTGCATATACGATCTATTCACTACATGTAGTGTAACGATGCCAACAAGTTTTGCGATCATGAAAAGGATGGTTCTCAAAGGAAAATATCTAACATCCCAGATGTTTATCTTCCCATCTTTGCTTGGCTCTGCCCCTAGATAGCAATGTTGTAAAACATAATCTCTCACAGTCTCTCCTCCAAGAGCAAACCCTGAGAGCGAAATAGGCAAGCCTCTTCTCGACAAACCCGTGAGAAAGTATACATCCTCTAATATTATAGGAACCACTTGGTTCTTAATGTTAAATGCCTCAATAGCTGGATCCCATGCTCGAACTAGGAACTCCAAGATTTATATTTGTTGCTTCATCCCTGACAAATGGAAGAACTTTAACAAGCCACAATATCTTAGGGCTCTTACTGTACCTGGATCATTTAGGGAAATCATATCCTGTTCTTCATGCTCTCTTTTCCTCCATGTAATTGTCATTATATTCTGATGAAATCTTGAAATATAACCATAAGACTCATTAGACTCCTTTCAATGCAAAAAATTAGACAAATTTTGGGCATAGTGCAAGAATAAAAATGAATATTACGCCCAATGAAGTCTTGAACGATGGACAGTGAGTTGCATATGTAGCTAGACTTCAGTTTAGCTGCTCCACAACGCACTTTTCTATGATCAAGGGTGAGTTTCCCTCTTTGGAAGAAGAATTTACCCTAAGGGGCTCAAAAACCTAAAAATTTGCAATGAAAGGAATTGAAATGATTACTGAAGGAAAGAGAGGGTTCATGGCACTAACCTGGATCAAACAACAATGGAAATCATCCATAGAATCTATCACAATCAGTAGCTGAAGTTCGGGGGCAAAATCGAGTTCAGAGCTCCAAAATGAAAATGGTAACTATTGAATGGTAAAAATGAATAGTAAAACTCCTTTTAATAGTCATTTAATTATTTGCAAATCATATTTATTGCTATGACTATGGTTTTATTATATTTTTATCATGAAATATGTATTTTTAATCCATTTTATGTTTTTATAAACAAGTTTTACAATTGATGAATAGATTAGTCGTGCAAATTTATTTCAAGGGTGATTTGACAACAAAGCATACTTTCATCCTTATTTTTCGAGCTTTGTTAAAAATGAAAAAGGACTTGAAGCACACTTTTATCTCTTTTTCTAGCTTCGATAACAATGAAAAAGGAACCTCTGGAGTCTTCTTTCAGCTCTTTTCAGACTCCGATAATGTGAAAATATTTCCAAGTGCTTGTCTTTTTGAGCTCGTAAAAGTAAATGAATTAATATCTAATCAGTATAAGTTTAACTCTTTTCCGAACTGAGATAGATTATTTATGTAAAAGGAATACCTTGGTCAAACATGACTAAAGAGGTTCTCTTAGATATTATTTTACACTTTTTCGGATCTGAGAGACAAATTTACAAAAAAGTAGTTATGGAAGTTTCTTTCGTCCTCTTTTTTCAAACTCTATAAATATGAAAAAGGACCAGGCTGTCACTGTTGTTAAACTCGTTAAAACATAAAATAGCGATAGGCTTATCGATCATGGAAAGAATCGAGTTTCATTCATCACTAGAATCATTAAATTATTAAATAGTGATACATTATTCACCTGAAGGGTTGAATTATAGATCAAGAAAATGTTATCCTCCTCAAGCTTGTTAAAAATAAAGAGGTACTAGTCAACAAATGACTGGGGAAAATTTGGGAAAGTGAGCAGAACTTTACGGTAGCAGATCTCTCTTGAACATGGCACTTCACTCCATCACCGTGATTGTTTGGGTTGGGTAATATTCTTGACGGTTGATTCATACCTATGGTTCATCATACCTTCACTTCGGTTTTGGGTCAATGCTACCAACTCATCTCAGTGTCACCAATATGTTCAAGAGAAGCCATCCAGTGAATACTCATCCTTCTGCTAACCTTCCTTCTCATGACAGTCATCCCTGAACATTACTATATCAAGTCATACATTTGTCTCTAAAATTAGTAACTGATGTTTCACAATAAAATGACTTCCTGTCAATGACAAATCATTATCCAGGAAGTTCACTTAGAAACATCATATTCCACTATCATGAGGCTTGTTATAGCATCGACAAGATCCTTGCTTATAGACTTTTGACCGAAAGGTTTTGTTTTCTGTTC
The DNA here is from genome assembly GCA_034641835.2 of Pinus albicaulis. Classification (NCBI taxonomy): domain Eukaryota; kingdom Viridiplantae; phylum Streptophyta; class Pinopsida; order Pinales; family Pinaceae; genus Pinus; species Pinus albicaulis. Next base: position 2,053,793,230 of record CM076575.1, read on the forward strand.
GACATCAAATTATCTATTCATGCCTTACAAAATGTACTACGGTACCTTGAGGGCCATTGACATAAATGGTGGTTCTCTCGTGTTTGTTAATAGCTCACATCATTGGTTGGTAATCAAATGATGCCTTACCATGTTCGACTACAAATCATATATTCGCATGGCGAGACTTGTACCCGAATGATCGAGTGAACGAGGTAAGAAGACCCCAGATCTAGTTTCAGCCATCTGGGTTGCGATTTTAGGATTGTTGTACCATCATCTGTATGGTGACCTTACATACAGATCGTCATCCGAACATGGGCCTATATATGTAGGCATGTCTGTATTGGGCAACATTCCAATGTAAACGACTTTCTGAACTATGTACATGTTATTAGATAGTTTATGTGCTGAGCATGGGAATTCCTTCTCACAGAAATTCATGATCAAGAGGATATATCATGATGTAATTTATTATAAGATTGATGCTGGTCGCCACTCCGCTTCATCTCCAGCTCATCACAGTGTAAAGCATCTCATTCAAAATATTGTTATTATTATTCTGACTTCATGCTTTAAGGGGAAATTGTTATAGGTAAATTTTGGCATTATTCCCAATGACCTCTTTAACTGGACATCATCCCCAGAACCAATGAATAGGGTCTATCATCCCCTATCATTTCAGTTGCTACATGCCCTAGGACAAATAATAAGACAAATCATCCATGACTTCCATTGCAAGGTTTCCAATATTTGAAGTACATGATAAACCACCTATGAGCTCACCAACGCAGTCTCTAAAGGGGATAAGTGATTTTCATATGCAGGTAACCCCACTCAAGGGTGGTCTGCAAAGCACTTCCTGACACTCAAGGGTGCGTTGGTCAAATTGGGAGAGAAATTCTCATTGTTCCAGAATCTCCACTTGGCCAGTGCCTTCTAGAAGAGTTCATATGTGTCAAAATTCAAATCCATGTGTCCATTTGAAATCTCTGAGATTGGGAACATGTCTTTCCTATTATTAGAAATGTAAAACTACCTTCAACTCATCTATAAATTAAGAATAGATCCTAGTGCTTGGAAGGAAGAATTTGGGTAGAGAAATGTAGGTGGAATTTCAATTGAGGAGTTGATTTGAGTGACATGTTGCTGGAGAGATGTATATTGTGATGAGGTTGGGATGCTACTGGAGATGGTGACATCGAATCAATCACTTGGTTGTAACCTCCCCTTCTATCCATCAATAAATATTTTTTCTTACTTTCCCACATATGTATCTGTATAATCTTCGGTCTTTCATATTATGAATTCTTATCTGATGTATATGGTTCATGTTTCATTGATTTAACTAAATAACTTGAATAGGCATCTGTATATTGCTATCTCTTTACTTTTTAGTGTTCATTCTTGCTAGAAAAATTTTGGCGATCTAGCTTGGATTTGAAGCTACAGCAAGAGCGACAGAAGGAGACTTGGAAGCACTTGGACTCCAAGTAAGTTTCTTGATCTATTCTGTGTGTTTATTTATAGTTAGGAAAAGTAGTTGCAAAGTCTTTAACCTGTTGTTCTATATGAGCACCACATCTAGGGAAGAATGTTTTATCCATAATCCATAATTCTGCATAACAGTTGGTATAATCCTTGAGTATTTATCTGCACAAATCCCCCAACTGGTGGAGCCCACTGTGTCCCTGTTTCTGAAGTTCCTAAATTTTTCCCCCGCAACCTCGGGCATTCTGTGGCCACGTGCCCCTCCATCAGGTAATGGGTACACCACACGTTGGGCCGTACAGGTTGTATCGGTTGAATGTCTTTCAACTTCCTCATTAAACTGGCTATCTGATGTTGTAGCCCTAATATGGAAGGGTCTTGTACTATTGTTCCTCCTCTAAACTCTTGCGGATACCCTGCCATAGCTTCTATTTTCATGGATTGCTCAAGGGCATCTTGTAGGGTATCAATATTTTGTTATGTTAGTGGAGTTCTTGTCAACATGAGGAGTGCTTTAATAAACCAATCTCATTGGTGATTTGGATCGAGGGTAAATTAGCTTCCCAATCGCATCCTTGAACCACCTCATCAGGTCCCAAGGCGTCTCTCCTTCTCGCTGTTTGATTTCCCATGACTTAGAAAATCCTTGCTGATCTATCAGAGGTAATTTAAATTCTTTGAAAAATTATTTCTTCACATCATCTATTGCTGGGTTTGGATGAGCTTCTGACCATTTAATAAACCAATGAAGAGCTCTCTCTCTTAGAGTAGTTTGGAACTCAATCAACTTAACTGCTTCAAGTGTCTGTTGAGCCCTCCATATTGCTTCACAGAGATACCAGTGTTGCTCCACATCATTGTTACCTCTCCCAGAGAATTTCAGGTATCGGATGAAAAATCCCGCCATATTTCCTTATATAGGTGGTACTAAAATAAAACCTCTACTTCCTGGCTGAGAGATTGTACTACCAGCACTGTAGCTAGTAGATATGTGTACTGTAGACTTAACACTATTCAACTTGCTAAATTCCTGTAACTTAACAAAAATTTTATCAGGTGGATGATAGAGTACCAAGGGAAGGTTGGGATTAGAGCTAATTGAACTTTGGGGAATATTATTACCTTGCGTTATGGGTGCCGGTCTCTCTCAAAATAGTTGCTCCATCACAACATGCAGCTCCACATCGGATGTCTCCTCGGGACGCGCGTCCTCCAGATTGGAATTTTCTCCCTTTTCTCTTTGAGTTGGGCTCCTATACACTTGCCTAACTTCTTTAATGTTCCCTCCTATTCCTTGGTATCCCATCTGACCTTCCCTTTCCTTTGTCATCTGTGACGCCTTTTCCTTGTCTTGTCGATTACTCTCCTACTTCTCAAACTCTTTCATCACCCTTTCCCACTACTTCTGAGCAATTTTCACCTTCCAATGTGCTCGTAGCTCTCTCAATCTACTAGAGGTTCCAACATCCATATCCCTATTCCCCCTTCTTACTTACTTGTAGCATATTTCCCTCAGCTCCTTCCCCCAGTACTGGAGGTTGAAGTCTCCATCTCAGAACTTTGAAATGCCATCAAACCCACGTCCACCATTAAAGCTTGGATCCACAATGGGATTTCCTTTAACAGTTATCCTTTCAATCCATATATGAAAATATCTTCGACTTTTGTAAAGGATTGGTAACACTCAGCTACAAATTCCACAATGTATCCTTCCAAGGTAGATTGTACCCAAAAATCTATTGCTCGAGTCAAATCGGTATCAAAATGATTGAGTGATACTAGACCCATGTGCGTCCACTTGCAACAGAATCTACACGATTCTCTTGGGAGTGACTTGATTTGTAGTCTTCGCAACCAATTATAAAGCTCTTCAGGAAACTTTCCCCAGAAAATTTCGTACATGTCACTTGCAAATTCAGAAAACAGAACCCGATCTTTAAGAGTATTTTCCCTCTTTTTTTGAAGCTCTGCTTGTTGCGATATGAAGTGGTATAAATTATTATACTACCAGCTTCGTAGTTCTCTCTCAGAGATCCATGATACCATGATCTAACTCCTAAATGAATTTTCCGGTCCCGACAAAGGAACCATTTGTTGGTGAAAAAGGAGGTTTCTGGGCAAGACCCAGGTTCAAGGTAGAGGCCAACAAGGTTTCCGCAATAGTCTATCACAATTCCGACATTTTAACCCTACTCCAGAGAATAGAGTGTCTCACCCTAGCCATGTCGTGACCTTAGTAAGATTAGAAGACAACTCATGTAGAAGACAAATACAACCATGAAGAATAGCTAAGGAAACTGGGAAGCAACAAACATATCTCACCTCTTTGTATAAACTATCACTCATCAAAGCATGTTAAGAATGTTGAATTAAAATTTAAACTGGGCATACATTCAGAGTAAGAAAATTACTAACAATCAACTCATAACATTACACACAGCAACAGCTAGATTTTATTATCAATATTAGAGTAGCATACATCTACTTCGCAGTGTCTACTACAGTTTGATTCAGTACAACAGATATCCCACAGAGCTCTCCTAAGGCTCTGGTCTCTCAATTGGTCATCTACTGCACTGACTAAGTAACTCTCCTCCACTGGCTGACTGCCTATTTGTTTCTCCGCCAGTGTGACTGTCAGTCCTTCCTCTTTTCCTACTCTGCTGCTTTCTGCTTCTTCTTGATTACTGGGAGTTTTGTTGATTTCTCTTCTCTCGTATTTTCCATCTGCATTGTTCTCTACAATTGCCATGCCACCTATCTTCCGGCTTTCCGCAACCCTGGTAGCTCTCTATCTACCTTGACTGCGTTCTGCCACCTGTCCTCCAACCTTCCGCAACTCAAAACTGTTTCTTTTTTCAAAACAAAGGCCCCAACAATTAATTTCACAATGTGCTATATCCTATTCTTATTTCTAGTTATATGCTTATTAATTAAAGGCTGAATTGGATAATCTTGTTGCTTCCTCTTGGTTTGGAATTTGAGCTCCTTTCGAGAATGAATCCTCCAATTTCCCATGTTTGTTCTTAATCTTTCTGTAATTTCCATGTTTTTTGTTATTTTTCCATGAACAGACATTCCAATGTGTTTTTTTTGTGTGACATAAATAGCTCAATGGAGCTACTAGCTCCATAACATTTTCAATCAATACCATTAATATTTGGTTGTTGGTGTTGGTGGTGAGTTTATTATTGGAAGGGCCCGATCAAGCTATAGCTAGTTCGAGTTACCATAACTTGATCAAGTCCTTCTTTAACCCTTTTAGAAGCTTGATCGAGGGTTTCTTAAACCCTCGATCGAGCTATTTCAAATTTTAACTAAATCAATTGATCAACCTTTCTAAGTGCTCAATTGAGCTCTTGAGGGCCTAAAAAACAGAGTTTTACCTCTCTTTCGACAAATTTCTCTACAACACCATCTTGTAGGATGGTGAACTTAAGGCAATAATCTTTTTCCTTAGGTGGCGGACTTGATCACAATGGATTCCTGAAGCAATCCTCTATCCAATGGCATATGAGTTTGACATTTTTGAATTCATATGATATTTTTCATCTAGTTTCTTTTAAAATTTATGCTTAAATTTTTTGGATGGTTTCAAAGTGGTTGAATGAAAAGTCAATAACATAAAACATACAAAATGAAAAATTTTCAAAAAATATGCATCATATTCATTTAAGAGTCCTCTTTCAAATGGTACTCTTGGGTTTTGAATTTATTTAAATAGTAGAAAAAAATTGGAACACACATGCTTCAAAAATTCAATTCAAATATTAATTCATCAACTTCCAAAAATAATAAAAAATGTAATTTTGCATAAAAAATAAGGTTTCAATATGGATGATTTAGTGGTCATAGTGTAGATCATGCTCACGTATTATACATTTTAGAGTAAGTTATTGCATAGTGACACATGCATACATGTTAAGATGTGCCAAAAATTCCAAGGACAAACATTTAATTTAATGCAAATTTGACATATTATATGACATTAATAATTTTTTGCAAAAAATATCAATGCGATAACCACATAATTCTCCAAAATTGTATTTTTACTGCAAATCAAAATTCACAAATCTTATATGAATTTTGAGGGTTTCAATTCCATAAAAGTGTAAAATTTTGAAATTTCAACACCACATTTGGCTTAAAAGTGTAAACCATCTTCATATCTTCACCCTTAAATTTATGAAGTATTTATATGTTTTGAAATATCAAACTATAAATAATTTTTATTTTAATTTATTTTATTGTGATATGCATAGTATGAATTTTTTTATAGAAAAAATGATTTGTAATTTTATTAATAAATTTAGAAAATTACATTTTTTTTACACTTGTAATATGCCTCTTAAACTTTATATATATATATATATATATATATATATATATATATATATATATATATGATTATAACTCCTAAATTATCAAACTTTTTTTCAATATTTACATTCAAAAGAGATTTGTACTTTGAAATATTTGATCTACATTTAGTAAATCTAAAAAGTTAGACACTTTTCTTATATATGTATGCTCTTTTCATTTGATACAATTGCAAGTTTAATAAATTATTTATTTATTTATTTATTTTGGGTTGATATATATATATATATATATATATATATATATATATATAGATAGATAGATATATGGGTATGTTTATATTAATTCAAAAAGGATCTGAGGCTTATGCTCGGTGATTGTACCACTGGGGAGCCAATGTCTAGGGTGTTTCCGAAGAAGCAAAATTCACCTACTCTATTTCTTACATTCAGTCTAGCAATTTCCCAATGACCAGAAAACCTTCTAATGCAAACAAATTACTGCAGCAAGAGGCAAAAATACATGATAGGCTAAGGGAGAGGGTCCCATGGTTCTCCCTCATCGCAAAGGAGGGATCCCGCATGCAAAGAGACAACAATTTTGGCCTCAACGTCTGATTCTGTGTTTTTTTTTCCGTAGGACATGAAAGAACTGAAGTATGTCAAATGACCCGATCAGCTTCTTAATACGATCGAACAGTGGTTTCAAGTGGAGGTCTTTATGGACCGATTTTGTGACAATCAGGCCAATGATATTTTGTGAATCTCCAATGACTCGAGCCTCCTTGATACCATGTTTTTGCAGCTGTTTCAAGCCTTGGAGGAGGGCCATGGCTTCCGCTTGATTGTTTGAGGAAAGCCCCAAACCCGAGGTAAAGTGGGAGATGATTTGGTCTGAAGGGAAATGGATAATTCCTTCACCTTCGGCCTTCCCCGGATTCCCCTTTTATGTGTCGTAAAAAACATAATGTGGATATTTGATCTGCTTCTCCATTTGTCGAAGTCCTCATCCTCTAACCTAATTTTCCATTCTTCTCTGCCCTTCTCCATATTTTTTCTCGTGGGAAGATTTATCCCCAACTGCTGACACCACTCCCTGCATTGTTGATTTAAGCCACTAGCCTGCTTCTGGTTCACCTTTGCCTGCATTATTTCTTTGAAGAGGCTTTCAATTTTCACACCGGTTTGCTGCTGGCTTAGGGCCCTCTCTTGAAATATTCGGTTGTTTCTTTCAAGCCATATCTTCCAGCAATAGAGGGGATGGATTTAAGATATTTGTAACCTTCAGTTGCGGAGTAGCATCCCTTGGAGGAACCCCAGCCCCTTATGTCATTTTTCTTGGCATTTAGAGGGGCTTTCCCAACCAGCGCCACCATGATTTTGGCCCAAGCTTGCTCCAGATGAGAAGGTATCTCTATTTTATGCCACCCTGTCCAGTTGTTGTTTTCCCAATATGAAATGCCCCACAACATGCAACGACCATCTGTGATCATCCATGTTTTTAGTTCCAACAAACTCAAGATCCTCCCCAATTTCTTCTGCGTTCATGATTCTATCCTCCCATATTCTGATCTGCTTCCCATTGCTTGGAATCCAAAACAGGTGGTCACACAGGAGCGGGAGGGCACGTTTACATGGTTGATGAATCTAGGAGCCTTGAAAATTAGTTTGGAAGTTCTCCAGGCTGCGAAATCGCCTTCCAAAACTATATTTTTTACACAAAGCGATTTGTGCCAATCTAGGATTTCTTGCAACCTGCCGCCATAAGATCTTGGCTCCTAGGGTGATGTTGTGCTCCCTGCGATATTTTATGTGAAGACCACCTTCCAGCAGCAGCAAAGCGATCTTATTCCAACTAATAAGCGGAATTCTCATATCGTTATTCTTCCCTCCCTTCCAGAAGAAGTAACGAATGGCTTTCTCCATATTGTGAAGGAGGCTCGCCAACAATACCGACATCTGAAAAGTTGAAAGACTGTTAAGTATAGAATTAATAAGGATGGTCTTACCTGCCAGATTGAGCCATGATGTGCCCCAGGCTTGCATTTTGAGCTTGAATTTGTCCAGCAAGGGGAGCCAGTCTCTCCCACTCAGACGTCCTTGAAAGATCGATAACCTTTGAAAGACCCCCATTCTGTGGATCCTTTGAAACCTAGAATCCTAGTGATCGTGCTTAGCTTGAGGCCAGATAGGTTCCAAGTGTAGATGAAGCATTTGCCCGTATTAAGTTCACTCTCAAACTTGAGGCAGTAGCTATCCAAATCCAGTTTGAAGCGGGAGGCTGAGACAGTGGAAGCACCCCCCAGGAGAATGGAGTCATCATCAAATAGAGTGTGATTTATGTCTCTGACTCCCCTGGCGATCCGAAGACTTATAAGCTCTTGCTCGATTTGTCTTTTCTCCAGCATAAAACTAAGGACAGAGGCTTGAATAACAAAGAGAAGAGGGGATAAAGGGCATCCCTGCTTTGTCCTGTGACTAGCCTTGAAGAAGTCCGCAGCACACCCATTGACGAGAGGAGCAATCCATGGTTCCACAATGCAGGCCTTGACCTAGCTTATAAAGCAGCAGTCAAACCCAAATTGCTACATGACCCCAAATAGAAATTTGTGCCTAACTCTATCAAATGAACTAGCCAGGTCCATCTTGATAGCCATACCTTTTTCTCTTCTTTGGATGCTTGAATGGATTGCTTCCTGAACTAGAATGAAATTATCGGTTATCTGCCTACCTTTGAAAAATCCCCCTTGATTGCCAGGAATGATATCCAGAAGAAGGTCGAGTTGATGCTTCCACCAAGCTTGTGGCAGGTCTGGGACTTTAAGATCATTTTTTGGAGATCCTTTTTGACAATGTTCCAACAAGTTTTGATGAATCGAACAGTGAATCCATCTGGCCCAGGAGCCTTGTCCGGATCCATATCATCAAGGGCTTGCTTGATTTCATTGATGGTGACAGGAGCAATCAACATGGCATTCATTTGGGCACTGACCTTTGGAGGGACCAACTCGAGCAGATTGGAGCTGAGATTTTCTTCCTTGTTCTCTAAGTACAATTATTTAAAGTGTTGATGGGCAGCTTGTTTGATGCTGGTAGGGTCGCTGGTAGGGTTGTTATATATATATATATATTTCAAAGAACACAAAATTAAGTCATAAATGATCTCTACTAGTTTACTATTGGAAAACTAAACTAGTAGCAGTACTAAGTTGTTGGGAAAACCTAACCAATAACCTAACTTAGAAGTGCTAAATTTGAAAACATATACCACAAAAAGAAAGAAAATATTATGCATGTACTAATAGGTAAGATCATGTTATAAGACAAAAAGGATGTGTGTGTCTTATCAGGCAGCTATAGTTTGGCATTGTTATGTGATATTGGGGATTCTATTCCAATGATGTGCTTGAAGAACAATAGATTCGTTTTTCCATTTAATAGTGTCCTTGTGTTCAGGTGTATAAAATTTTTGACATGCCAATATAAATTAATTGTTTGGGTGTAAGCTAATGCCATAGCCCTGGTTGAATGATTGAATTGCCAACATTGGGGATTCGTCTCTTGCTTCACATGAGCATGCTTGCCTAACTTGGTCTCCAATATGTGAAATAGTTCTATACACTGCTTCGGGAATAATGGATCTATAGTGCTCCATGGTGGCCCTGGTGGCCCTGGCTGAGGTTTCGGCAAAATGTTGTTCAAAGAGGAGAGTTGAAAAGTAGAAAAAGGAGTGTCTAGGCCACAACGACCACGTCCTGAGGAACTAAGGTATATATATATATATATATATATAATGTTTTGGTTTTTTTATATATTTTTAAAATTAAATTTTGTATAAAATTAAATAAAAAAAATATCGGCAAGAATGTTGCAAGAATGTTGTTCAAAGAGGGGGAGTTGAAAAGCATAAAAAGGAGTGTCTAGGCCACAACGACCATGTCGTGAGGAACTAAGGTATATATATTTATAAATTTTGAAAATTACAAAATACAATAATAATTTTTTATGTTTTGGTTTTTTATATATTTTTAAAATTATCTCTTTTCTAAAATTAGATTAAAATATTTTTTTTTTTTTTTTTCTAAAATTAAATAAAAAAATTCTTAAAATCTTAAGAATAGACTATATAATCAAATATCAAATGTTATAATAATTTTTAAATACATTAAATCTAGTTATCCATTCCCAACACATTTACAACAATATAAAACCATCATTTAATAAAAATAAATAAATAAATTACTGAATTCCAATTTAAAAAGGGGCTAAACCTATAAATAGTTCCTCCCACATATTAAACCATTCATTCTTCACACAGAAACAATAAGTTGTTAGAACATCGCTTTACAAATTTAAATTCACCTAACTGTTTTTCTTCTGCTCCAAAAGTATATGATGCTATGTATGTATACATTGAATGTTCTTCCCTCCTCTTCACTGCCCATGGTCTGCCGGGACATTTTTTTTCTTCAACGCTGTCAGCTGACAATATGCCAACTGCCATACATACCACCTGCTGCTGGTACCAACTCTTCCTTTTTTTACTATAAAAACTATGCTGAATTCCATTATAAATTTAAATTCACGTAACAATCTATTTTTCTGCTGCTCCATAAGTCTTAGGATGCTATGTACGTGTATATTGATTATTCTGCCCTTATTAATCCTCTTCACTGAACATGGTCTGCCCGGACCCCTTTTTTCTTCAACCCTGTCATCTGACAATATACCAACTCCATCTGTTAATATATGAATGTTTTGTTTTTTTCTTCTGAAAATAAAAATCCATTAATAGTTATGTTATTAGTATCTATTTTTTTCTTTCTTTACTAAAAAAGCGATTATAATCTTTCCATAGTTTAAATAGGCATTTTTTTTTTTTAAATGTTGATTTCAGTACAGATTTGGGAAATATTTAAGAAACTCACCATCAACATTAAATAAAAGTCAATAATAAATTAACCTTTCTTAATAATAAAATTTCAATTGCAAGATATTTCCAAAATTTATAAGGTCAGAGGGTCAGACTGCTCTGCCGCCCACAGACCTATGAAAAGTTGCCTGCAGGATGAATCCATCACGTGAAAATAAAATAAAATCGCACATTACCTAAACTCTACACAACAACAAAGACACCCAGAGTTCGACTGACTGGGCAGACGTACGTTAACTCCAATTGCATATCTCTGTCCAATTTTCACTTATGTTGTTTTGTTTATGCCAATTTTTAAATTATTATAATAATTTATTTCTATTATTCAAATTAGGATTGAAAATAATTATAATTAAAAAAATAAAAATATGAAAAAATCTTTCATATTTAATTATAATATTAGTTTTTCATAAAATTCAGGATTTCATTTTTGATTTCAATAAATTGAATATTTTCTGGATTGAAAAAAATAATATTTATATTTAATTATAATAAAAATAAAAATTTAATATTGAAAAAATCTATTATAATATAATATATATATTTCAATGGACTGTAAGACTATTATGTATTTTATTATGGTATTATGTTTTCCTAAAATCTGAAATGTTAATGGATTATGAGAATCTTGTGTATTGATAAAATTGGGTTATTTTATGTGATTTAAAAGAATTGAATTTTAGTTTTAAATATTTTTAGATATTGGTAATTAATTTAATAAATTATTAAAATGAAAGTTAATAGCATTTATTTATATGTAGATAAGAAATATATATTGTTTTTGAAGTATGTTTTAAAATTGCTTTTTATATGGCTAAGTATTAATTTTCTTGGTACATAAGGAAACAGGTTAGGATTTAGCAGGATTAAAAGCCTTTCTCTTACAAATCACGAGAAAGGTAATTCGAAGTGGTGTAATTTTTCTTGAATAATAGTGATAAGTCAACTTACATTTTTGAACCACTACTATTAATAATTGTTCTCAATACTAATTTGACCACTAAATTATTTAAAAAAAAAAAAACTTTTTAAAAAATACTAATTTTTCCCAATGCTAACTTGACCACTAAATTATAAAAAATAAAAATAAAAATAAAATTAACCTTTTAACGAATATATATAAAAAATAAGATTAATAGCATTGACCACTAAATTATAAAAAATAAAAGTAAAATTAAAATTAACCTTTTAACAAATATATAAGAAGATAAGATTAATAGCACTGACCACTAAATTATAAAAAATAAAAATAAAAATAAAATTAACCATTTAACAAATATATAAAAAAATAAGATTAATTTTTTAACCATTCATTTAATAATGAATGCTGTGTCGTGAGTACATTCAAGTTAGTTAACCGGTTGAGTAAAGTTATTTCACCTGTTTATGTTATGTACGTTATGTATTGAAGTTACTTGACCACTTTAACCTGTTTATGTTATGTACGTTATGTATTGAATTTACTTGACCACTTTAAGCATAGGAGACTTCCCCTATCATTATTTTGGACAGAGCTTTAGGTTTAATTTTATTTAGTGCACACAGCATTATTAATCAGGACCCTTTGCAATTTTTTTTTTTTAAGTAATGGGAATCTGTACTTTAATGACAATAATATTTTTTATTAGTTATTACTTGTTTTTAATTAAATTTATAAATAATCCCAAAATATAATCTAAATAATAGTCAAACAATTGACAGTGATAATTCAACCAATATCCAACGTATATTTTTAATTGGCGGTATCCTTAGGCCACCCTAGAAACGTGACAAAGACAATCCTTAATTGAAATTGAAAATAAATGTATTGGCAAAACACTTTTAGAAATTTATAAAGAATTATCTGTCCATGCATTTCTCTGTAGATTTTCCGGACGACTCCACTCCTGAATAATGCAAGGCACTCGAAATAACGAAAAAAATTCTATACTTCGATCGAAATTATTACCCAATACTTTCCGCCAAGGGTTACCTTACTTGCGGCTGAAGGATCGGAACCATGAATGACACGAAAGCTGATAGGCCTGGAGTATGGCTGGCTCGTTGCAGCTGAAGGGTCGGAACCATGAATGACACGAAAGCTGATACGCCTGTAGTTTGGCTAGCTGTCATCTGGCCGAGGAGACCAAATACTATTCGGGCCAATTCAATTTCCCATCGCTATAATAATTTTCGGATAGCAAAAAGTTAAATAAATATTCTTTAGTTATAGTTTTTTTTTTTAAAGTTTTATGGAGCCTTTTTATTTTCTATTAATAAAAAAGCAAGTTGCTATACAAGTAATAATGCATGATATAGCCTCAACCTGTCCGAAGGAAACCAGGTTTGTTGGTCATCTTAGATAATTAAATGCCAACTAGTATTGGTACTGTTTTTTTCTTCTACTTGCCTCTATAACTACATTATTTTTTCCATAAAAACAACATTTTAAACAGTAGCTCAAAAAGCTTTCAGCCAAAAACATTCAAAAATAATAATGAAAACAAAAAACGTAAGTTTCACCGATCGGATGAGTCTATTGGGGCCGGGTCCTTTGCAGTAGATCCCAACATCTCAACTTGTTGTAGCCCTTGAATTTGACGTTCGATCCTCCCAATCCTTGTCGCTGCATGGTACTGAGAGTTGACAATATCTCGAATCTCTTTCTTTATTTGTTGCAATTCTGATACTACTGTTGAGTTACCTCCAGTGTCCTGCATTCTTGCCATGGCTTTTGCCAAGATGCATTTGAGTTTCTAGTAAGTGTTCACTGATTGATGAAACAGAGAGACCCTTCCTCTCGTATTTCCTGGGTCACACAGAAAGTCCAAAGTTGTCTCATGTTGCTTTATGTCTTCATCTTCATGGGAACTCTCCCTTTCCTATCCATGGATGGTATTACGAATTTGAATTGGATTACCAACTTCATAGAGGTTAGAGATATTTTAAAGAACTTCTTTGTGAGTTTTCCTGCCACGTATGCTTTGGCCCTTCTCCTTCTGATTTTTTTGTTCTTGCTTTCATTTTCAGGTACTTTTCCGTTTCCCAGATTGACCTCTTGCCATGATAGCTTGAGAGAGTAATCTCCCTGTATAAATGTAAGAGAATCATGTATATTGCAGAGCAAAGTTACTGAATTTCTTTTTGCAGACGATGATGGAGTCTTCTACTCCATTACTAACTGGTGGAGATGCATGTTTTGCCGAGTTGTCAGAATGTTGAATGGCAAAACTGACTACAACAGTAACCTTGACAGACACTATTTTAGAAGAAGCAATTTGTTGTAGGCCATAACAACAGAAGCCTACTATGAAATACCAATTACAACTAAGACTAGACTTCATACGAAGTAATGTAGACCTATTTTGACCATAAGGGAAGAGGTTCGATTGTCGCATTTCAATAATGGTAGCCCAGGATTCAGATCCCGGAAGACAAGTGCTCATGCACTGTAAGCGGAATAACTTAAAACGCAGACCTTGCAACCTATCCACAAACCCTATCTTAGAACTATGACAACGAATTTCCATGAAAACTGTTTTCATGTTGGTGCAGGGGATTTGTAAATAAAATTGAAAAAAAAACAAGAGTTTCCTATATGTAGAACACGCAACCCAGATAGATCAATTGCGTTGCTATTTATAAAATTTTTGCAGAGGCGCAATTCCTCTCGAGCTTCGAAATTCAACTAAGAGCAGAACCTAAAATTTCCTATGGATAGGCTACGGAAATAGGGTTCAATTTCTTTAATTCCTTTAAAACCAGAAAAAGTAAAGACCCTTTCCAACTGACAGAATAACCCCTTACAGGAATTAGCCAGTTTCTCACAATCATTGTTATCCACCATGGGTAGAACAGAGAATTGATATACCAAGGTGACGAGAGTCGTTACATACCGCTTAACCAGTCGATAGCTTTGCTCCTCCTCTCCCTCCGCTTCGTCGAGTAGGTCTTCTAACCAATAGCTGATTACCTTCCTACCTTGCATGCTAATACTATGCGTTAACCTCCTCCGCACTCGGCGTGGTTCCCCAGCCTCCTCTGACATCCACTGCTGGCCATCTCTATTTCTTTAGTTATAGTTAAAACTCTTTGATAATTAGTCTTTTTTGAGTAAGCCTAGGAGTTTAACCCATCCAATTTTGGACGCAGACGGTGTTGAAAAGGATTGGTGATAGTATTGGCATATGTTGTTTCGTCGACCCGAAGTGTAAGGGAGTTTTCGACAAACGGGTAGCTTGGATTTTAGTGGAAGTCTCCTTTGCGGGTGGCCTTTCGGAGGATATTGATTTGGAATGGCATGGGGCTATTTATCGACAGTGTCTTGATTACTGGTACGTCCCATTCAGATGCTACCTCTATCATGCGACGGGTCACCTGATGAGTTCCTGTGATCGGTGGCGTAGGGATGATGGTGGTGCTTCAAACGAGGCCAGAGGGTTCTGGAAGGCTCTGGGTTAGGCAACGAAGCATCCATTCGCTACATCCTCGGGGTTTTCCTTGCCGGGTAAGTTTCATGACCGTTCTTTTTGTCTTACTGATTCTTATTCCAGTGGGAAAAAGGAGCACTGTCATTTGGGGGGGGGGGTTGTGCGGTGATGAAGTGTTGGGGGATGTTCGCACTAAGCTGGGGGGTGACTCCTTGACTGGGATGGCAGGGGAAGCAGTTGGAGTTTCTGTGTTGTGAAACCAGCTCCAAAAATAGAAGAAAAGAAATATCAACGCCTTTGAAATAAGCCACTTCGAGGGGGCAACCTCCAATACATTACATGAATGAACAATTCTTCGATGGTACAAATTACAAAACCTCCTTTCTATATATAGGAGTCCATGGGGCCACAATGTAATCCTAGCCGACCTAACAATAATAATTTAAGGGCACAATAATAACAATATGGGGGTTACAGGGGTACAATAATAACAATAAGGGGGTTACAATAACAACAATAAGGGAATATACTAGTAATATAGGGACCTAACATGCCCTTCTACTTCAAAAAAGTGTTGTCCTCAATGGTTGAGTAGCTACGGGTGCTTCGTATGGTCTCATCCTCACATGTGAGATCTTCGGTGGGTAAGTTCTTCCACTTGTTGAGATACTGCGAAATTGATCGATTTCGTAATTTGTCGAGTTCTTGTTTCCGTGACTACTTCGGATTCCCAATATGATTTTCCTTCCTCATCAAGTTAAGACGTATTGTTTTTAGTGATTACCTATAACCTTCTTTAAGCATGAAACATGGAAAATTGGATACACTCGTGAAGAAGCAGGAAGCCCCAATTTGTATGTCATAGTACCAATCTTTTGCAACACCTTGTAAGGACCATAGTACTTTGGCAATAATTTATTGACCCATTGTGTTTGTTTATCAGATACAAAACAATGAAGATATCCGTCCAAGAATTTATTCACTATCTCAGTTTGACCACCGGATTGAGGATGATAAGATGCGGTATGAGCTAATTGAGTACCCAAACAGGAAAATAACTCCGTCCAAAAGTTTCCAGTAAAAATGGGATCTCTATCTCTCACAATAATCTTTGGGTTTCCATGTAGCTTTTGAATTGTGTCCATAAATGTAGTAGCAACTGTACTTGCTTTAAATGGATGAGATAATGCACACAAGTGTGCATACTTGGTAAGTCTATCAACTACCACCATGATGACACTCTTTCATTCGGACTTAGGTAAACCTGTGATAAAATCCATTGAAATCTCCTCCCAACGTTGGCTTGGAATGGATAAAGGTTGTAGAAGACCCGGGGTCTTAATTGTCTCAACTTTATTCTGCTGGCAAACCAAACATTCCACCACAAATTTTTGAATATCAGATTTAAAGCCATCCCAAAAAAATTCTTTCTTCACCCTGTGGTAAGTTTTTAAAAATCCTGAGTGTCCTCCTGAAAAGTGTGCAATTCCAAAAGAATCTTTTGTTTTAGTTGGGAATTCTTACAAAGATATAAGTGATCTTTGTACCATAAGGAATCATTTTTCCAACTAAATGTATTAGATGTACTGGGATCTTGCTGCAACTTTTTAATGAATGTCCACACTTCTTCGTCCTTCTTCCATTCATCCCTTGCTTCGGTTATCCAATCTGGTTAGATAATAGAAATGGCATAAAGCAATGCTTCCACCTCTTCATTCTTTCTTGAGAGTGCATCTGCAACAACATTTAGCTTCCCTTTTTGTAGATTATTTCAAAGTCATAACCCAACATCTTTGTGACCCATTTTTTCCGTTCTTCTGAAGATAGTCTTTGTTCCAAAAAGTGTTTAAGACTAATATGATCAGTTTTTACCTTGAAGTGTCTTCCCATTAGGTAAGGTCACCATTTCTTTAGTGCTTGCAGTATTGCTAACATTTCCTTCTCATAAATAGCTTTATGTAAATAATTTCCTTTGATTGGACGACTTTCAAAAGCAATGGGTCTTCCTTCTTGCATTAAAACAACACCAATTCCATTTCCTGAGGCATCACATTCCACAATAAAGGTTTTTGTGAAGTCTGGCGTAGCTAAGACCGGTGCTAGGCACATTGCCTCTTTAAAATGTTCAAAGGCCTTAGTTGCTTCAAGAGTCCATGAAAATGCATCTTTCTTCAATAATGTTGTTAGAGGTGCTGCTATTCTCCCATAATTTTTAACAAACTTGCGATAATACCTTGTTAACCTGAGAAATCCTCGCAACTACTTAATAGTTGTGGGGACTTTTCATTCCTTAATGACTTTAATTTTTTAGGGTCTACCTTAACACCCTCATGAGATACAATATTACCCAGATATTCCACCTCTTGTACTCCAAAGAAACATTTGGATGTTTTTTCATACAATTGTTTTTCCTGCAATAGTTTGATCACCCTGTCAACATGTTGAACATGATCCTTCCAAGACCTGCTGTAGATTAGTATATCATCAAAAAATACTAGCACAAATTTTCTAAGGAAGAGTTTGAAAATGGAATTCATCAACCCTTGAAATGTAGAAGGTGCATTGGTAAGGCCAAAAGGCATGACCAAAAATTCATAATGACCCTCATGAGTTCGAAATGTTGTTTTCATAATATCTTCAATCTTCATTCTAATTTGATGATATCCTGAATGAAGATCCAACTTGGTAAAATAAATTGCTCCATGTAATTCATCCAATAATTCATCAATCACAGGAATGGGAAATTTATCTTTAATGGTGAGCTTATTGAGCTCCCTATAATCTAGACATATTCACCATGATCCATCCTTCTTGTGTACCAATACTACAGGAGCAGAGAAAGAACTTTGACTAGTTTGAATTATACCCGCCTCTAACATTTCTGCAATCATACGTTCAATTTCGCTCTTTTGGAAGTAAGGATATCTATAAGGCCTGATGTTTGGAGGAACACTTCCAGGAATCAAATGAATAGCATGATCATGATCACGAATAGGTGGGAGTCCTTTGGGAGTTTCAAACACCTTGGAATGATTGTCCAAGACTTGTTGGAGATCTGCAGAAATAGATGATTTTGATGTTGGAACTTCTAGTGAGCATAATTGTGCAATTACACCTCGTTGTTCTTTCTTTAGAAGCTTTATCATGACATTAGAGCTTATTATCCTTCCCGGCTTCCCTTCAATACCCCGTAATTCGACTTCCTTTCCTTCTGAAAAAAATTTCAAGAAAAGTTCTTGAAAATTAAAAGATACCGTCCCCAAAGATTGTAACCATTGTACTCCTAGTACAACATCAGCACCTCCCATAGGAATGGAAAGCATTGGACTAGTCAATACATATTCCCCCATGGTTGGCTTGATATTATGGCATTTTCCAGAGAAATTTATAGTTCCTCCATTTGCAACCATCACTTGACATTCTGGTGCTGGGTATAGGAAACAATTTAATTCCTTGGCTACCTCACAATGAATAAAATTATGGGTGCTACCTGAATCAATCAACACTATTACCTTTCTCTTCTTGATTTGTCCTTTTATCTTGAGAGTTTGAGGAGTGGTAATTCCTGCCAGTGCATTACACGATATGGTTGGATTCATTTCTTCCTCTTCTGGGGCTGGTTCCTGGTGTATATCCTCTTCTTGGTCATTTTCTTCTTCCTCTTCACAATCTATGTAAAATAATTTCTTCTCAGCACACTTATGACCTTTAGTGTATTTGCTATCACAACTGTAGCAAAGCCCTTTTGCTCTTTTTTCTTCCAATTGTTGTGGTGTCAATCTTGTAGGTTGTGGAAATCTAGGAGTAGCAACACTTCCCTCTTTATAGAAGTGAGTGGTAGGCTTCCTTGTCGCCATAATTTTACATTCAATTTTTCTTGCCAACCTGAATGCCTTCTCCAATGAATCAGGTTCCAAAACGCGAACTTCATGTTAGATGTTATCCTTTAAAGTACCTATGAAGAGATCAATCTTGTGTTCCTCTGGAATATCAGTTACCCTTATATTCAATTTTTGGAAGTCCTCAATGTGCTTCCCCATTAAACCCTTTTGTTTGAGATTTATCAATTGGCTAAAGAAGGTGTTGCTCTTTGTATCCTCATAATGTGCTATCATTTCCTCCGTAAAAATTGACCAAATGACAATTTTTTTACGGGAGCAAAGCCATCGATACCATACAAATGTATTTTGTTCTAAATGTAAAGTTGCAATGCGTACCTTTTGTGTGTTTTGCACATTATGGAGATCAAAATATTGTTGCATCTGTAGTATCCATGTTACAGGATCCTTTCCATCAAAATTCCTCATATCCATTTTTGGAATATGGTGGTTCTTCCCGCCAACATTAGATTTTATTAAATCACGATTAACATTTATTTTTTTCTCATCATGAGTTTCCTCTACTATCTTTTCACCATTAGGAAACATTTCTTGTATCAACTTTGTCAAACCTTCCATGTCTTCTTTTAGATCATTCTTCATGTTTTCCATTTTCTCATCGATCTTAGCTTCCATGTCATCTATCTTGATTCCATGCCATCCATCTTGTAGATTCACCATTCTTCAAATATCCATGTTGATTACTTTTCTTCAGTAGCTCATCTTAGTTTTCATACTTTCTTCAGCAATCATGTCATTTTTTGTTGCTCTTTGCGACAGCAAAATTTGTTGCACTTGCTCTTGTAATTTTGATATGTCATGTTGCCATTCTTCATCTTCATGAGTCATAGTAGAGCCTTCTAAAGGCTTAATGGTTGTTGAATTCTTTTTAGGGGCCATTTTAGAATCCAATATTGATATCTATTCTACAATATGCCCTTGGAATCAATTCAACTTGATTCTTAAAACAAGACTTATGCAATTCGGAAAAAAAAAAATACACACCTTTTACTTGCTTTTGAGGAGCTCGATATTGAAATTGAATTATCTCTATAATTGTGGATCCTCAATATCTAAAATTCAACCCTGTAGTAGCCCTCTAAAGCTTCTTTCAAATGTCACAGGTCTGATCTGATTTGGATTCTTCAAGGAAACGTTATGTCCCATCTCCCACAATGACCCAATTTTGGACTAGTTCAGTAGAGAAAAATTGTACGACTTGCCACGTGTCAATGTTTCCTCCTTTGGCTCTAAAATTTATATAACAAAAACTACACTTCGTGTACTTGTGGCCACTTTTTACGGCATTCCAATCCGATGCTCAGAGAGAGAGCTATGAATATTTTCCCACGATCACCTCTTTGAGATGAAATTTAGAAGCCTCAAAAAGCCCTAACTTCCATAGATCATATCTCCTAAAATATTGCGAACCAATATCTGAAATTTTTTGATGATTTTCCTCAGGATTGCAGCTTTGCACTCTAAAAATTGCAGCTTCTGAACCTTCGTAGAAAAAAGGTTATTACGAAAATACCACGATGACCTATTTAGGTTAAATTCAGGAGCCTACAAAATGACCTAACTTGCACAGATCATATCTCCTAAAATATTGCGAACCAAGATCTAAAATTTTGTGACAATGTTCCTCAGGATTTTGGCTTTGCACTCTAAAAATTTCAGATTCTGAACCTTCGTAGAGAAAAAATTTATAGCAAAAATGCCATGCTGACCTGTTTGGAGCAGCGAAACCCTAGAATCTCAAAGCTCTAATACCAAATGTTGTGAAACCAGCTCCAAAAATAGAAGAAAAGCGCTATCAATGCCTTAGAAATAAGCCACTTTGAGGGGTCAACCTCCAATACATTACATGAATGAAAACTTCTTCGATGATACAAATTACGAAACCTCCTTTCTATATATAGGAGTCCATGGGGCCGCAGTGTAATCCTAGCTGACCTAACAATAATAATCTAAGGGCACAATAATAACAATATGGGGGTTACAGGGGTGCAATAATAACAATAAGGGGGTTACACTAACAATAATAAGGGACTATACTAGTAATATAGGGACCTAACATTCTGACAAGTCCCCTCTACTTATCCCTCACCCTTCTGCTTTTTCGCCAGACAAGAGGACCCCTACGACCGTGACTGAGAAGCCCCTGTGTTTGTTGGCCTCTAGAACCCCTTTGTCCTTGTCTGACAGGGAAAAGGAGGCTTCTGACCTTCCGGATCCGCCTTCTCCTATTATTTCATATGAACCCCTGTCTCCAAGGAACTCAGTCGGCAATGACCTGGATTTACTACTTTTAGACCTCGAAGCTGATCTGGTTCGTCTTATCATGGATAAGGGAGGGATACCATCGCCACCCTTGATTATCAGACCGTCCTCTACTGCTAATGTAACTATCAAGAGAGGTAAGGGTTAGCCTACGGTGAAGAAAAAATCTTTAACATTGTTGGGTGAGGAGGGGATTCATGATGCGGAGAATTTTCATGAAATTCTCGTTACTATGGCACTGGAGATGGTATTTAGAGCTTTAAGCCCTCCAAAGGGTTATCCATGATTTTTCTGATCTCTCTAAATATTCGAGGTTTGGGGGGGTGAATAAATTTCTGCCTTTGTGGCATTTTCTTAGGTATAGGAAGCATGTCATTGTTTTTATTCAGAAATCTATGCATTGTGCTAAGAAAACGACCTCTTGTTTCCGCGCCATGTTTCTAGATTGGCATCTGGCGGCAAGGGATGCAATAGACCGTTCTGGGGGTGAAATAGTCATGTGGAATCCGGTCTTTGTGAAGATGAAAGCATACAGTTTCTTTGGAGGGATTCTACTCTCGGGATTTATTCGGGGTTTTGAACAGAGGATTTACATTATCAACATTTATGCGCCCTATCAGGAAAGGCTCTTTTTCTGGAGAATGATGGAAAGTAGCGGTATACTCCTCTTGGAAAATTTGATCATTGCTAGGGATTTTAATATATCCTTGAACAATGATGAGATTTTGGGAGTGAATGGAAGAAAGGATATACTGGCTGGGACAATTTCGAATATTCTCAAAGCTCATTCCCTTAGTGATTTAATGATGAAGGATCGGGGGCCTTCATGGTTTAACGACAGGAAGGGTGTTGAAGCTATTAGTAAGAGGATCGATCGTTTCATGGTGAAGACAAACATATTAGCCCGTATGGGAGATTGGGTGGTGGACATTGGTGATGTTTGTATTTCTGACCACAGACCAATTTCGCTGAAATGGTGCTTTGAGAAGGCCCTGGGGGGTCCACCCTTTAAATTTAATCGCACTTGGTTATAGGATCCCTCATTTATCTCTTTGGTTGAATTGTATATGCAACAACATCCAAGATGTGAAAATTTTTCAGCTATGGATTATGTGGTTATTACCCTATGTGGTTTGAAAATAAAATTCAAAGGGTGGGAGTTGGAAAAAAAAAATCACTGCAAGAATCGCTCATTTCTTTAGAACAAGAGACTATTTGTCTAATAAAATAATTGGAGGGGAATGATCCAAGGGCTGACAGCTGGGATAGATTGAAGGTTGTTGAAGAAGAAAGAAGGAATATTCTTTGGATCGAAGAGAAGACATGGAGACTCAAAAGCTAAGCTATTTGGCTTAGAGACGGGGACAATAATACTCGTTATTTCCATGCATATGCTACGAGGAGGAAAAACCAGAATTTTATATGGAAGATCATGGTAAGTGAGACATAAGTCACTTATGCGAAGGAGATCCAGAGGGAGGTTGTAACTCATTTGAACAATCTCTATAAATGTCGTGATGAGCTGGTATACACTAATCAATTGTGGGCTGTTGAAGATTTTCCGATCTTGTTTGAGGAGGGTGATATAAGGGATTTCAAGGAGAAAATAAGCAACGAGGAGGTTTTTAAAGTTCTCAAATCCTTCGCAGTGGACAAGAGTACGGGACCGAATGGATGGACCCTTGACGTTTTCATTTTTTTCAAGGAGTTTTTTATCGACCTCATTCAGGAAATGGCAGAGGAAGCTAAGACTACAGGTAAGATTAATGGTGCCATAAAATCTACGTTTATAGCTTTGATTCCTAAAGAAAAAGAGGCTGATACTTTTAATGACTTCCGTCCTATTTCTCTTTGTAATACACTGTATAAAATAATCTCGAAGATTATTGCAGAAAGGATTATGAAGGTGCTCTCTCGCAGCATTTCACCAAAACAAGATGGGTTCCTAAAGGATAGAAGTATACATGATGCGGTTGCTTCTACACAGGAAGTTTTACATTCCATTCATACTCAGAAAATGAAGGCTCTGGTGATGAAAATTGATCTAAGTAAAGCATATGATAAGGTCGACCGGGGCTTATTAAGGTTGATTTTATACAAAATTGGTCTTGATAGGGTCTAGTTAACTGGATCATGGGTTGCATTTGTAATACCTCGATGGCCATCATTATCAACGACGTGGCTACTTGTTTCTTCAAGCCTGACAGAGGGTTATGAAAAGGTTGTGCCATATATCCTCTTTTTTTTTATCCTTATCATGTATTCATTAAGCAACAAAATTAATCTTGTTGTTAGTAGAGGCATTATAAGGGGGATTGGTATTTCTCACTGAAAATAAATTTCTCTTAATTTCTTTCTTGATGATGTGCTTTTATTTGGTCTTCTCATAAAGGAAGTGTGGTGGGCATTCCATGACATCTTTTCCAAATTTTGCAAGGAATCAAGCATGGAGGAAAATTATGGAAAATCTTGCATTTTTCATGGGGAGGATGGAAAGGATCTGTCGGCTTCTATCAGTACTCTGTTTAACTTCAAAATTTCACCATTGTTTTTGGGCTTCAAATATTTGGGTTTTCATATAAAGCCTAACAACTATGTTATAAAGGATTGGTGCTGATTGAAAGATAAAGCAGTGAAGAGGATTCGGGGATGGACTACAAAATGGTTGTCAAAAGGAGGTCGCCTCATTTTGGCATAGGCAGTTTTACAACAAATCATGGTATATTGGGCACACCTTTATGTGATACCCTAAAAAATTCTTAATAGCATAAGAAGAATAATGATAAATTTCCTATGGAATGGGGGAAAGGACAAAGGCAAATTACACTTGGCTAGGTGGGAATTGATCATGAGACCCAAGGACCATGGTGGATGGGCTCTTAAAGAAGTGCATACTTTTGGAAGGGCCCTGTTATCAAAATCCATCTGGAGGGGAATTGCTTCACGAAGTATCTGGAGTGAAATTCTTAAATACAAATATTTGCAAAATAAGGGGATGGAGGACCTCTACTTGCTACCTGGCCAAGCTTTACTTCTCTACTGAAGTGGCACTTCAGGGGAGGTACAAAGATCCTTATCGGTCATGAAGGAATGCAAGGTAATCTTAATTTTGTTGATCTTAGTAATGAACTTATCAAACATCTAAATAGGATAGGTTTCTTCTATCTGGCTCAAATTATTATGGACAAGGATAATGGGAGCTCGGTTTGGATGTCGGTTGATTATCTATCTTTACCTACACACTTGAGGGATGAATGGAGCCGATACAATGTGGCATTAAGAAGTCAGGGAATGTTAGTCGACACTGAAGGAGATAAGATCATCTGCAAAGGTCAGAAAACAAATGATCTGCCCATTGTGAGAGACATTTACAAAAATATTACTATTTATTATACCACTCCATCCGAGACCGGTGTTTTTAGAAGTATATGGGGAAATAAAGCACAATTGAAGATGAAGATCCTGTTATGGACGGTATTGATGAACAAAAACCTTACCTGGGATTATTTGCAGAGAAGAGGTTGGAATAGTCCTGGTTTTTGTAGACTTTGTTTGGTAGAGGAGGAGAACAACGTTCACCTTTTCTAAAACTATAAGTTTGCACAGGGTTTTTTGGATATTCTGGGTAAGTTTTATAATCTAAAGTTCCCTTCTCTAGTAAATACGACTGTTTTTATATTATGGTGGTAGAGGTGAGTCTCTTCACTATGGGTCATTCCGGCTTTATATCACTGGTACATTTGGAGTGCCCGGAATAAAGGGATCATTGATGATGTGGTTTGCTGCCCGAAGAGGACTGCCAGCTTAATCATATATTCTTGGGAAGGTCTGCGATCGGTGTAGAAACCTCTAGAGGATCTATCAAGGAGACTACAGCCTGTCCAGATCCAATACCCGGCTGGCTTCTTTGACAGAGCCTCACAACTCTCAAGGTGCAGGTGTGGAGCATGGCTCATGATCTCGCCTAACTGCCACTATAAGATCTATTGGCATGGAGGCTATGGCACCAACATGAGGGCTAAAGTAATGGCTTGCTGGGGTTTATTGTGGTTTTCCACACAACTCTATGTTGAGAGCTTGTGGGTTTATGGTGACTCAAATGTTCTAATCGAGCATTTAAACAAAGATAACGCCTTAAATCCTGGGACTCTGAGATCTTGGTTGGATAGGATCATCAAACTTCGAAAGGCTTTCTCTGCTATCCATTTCAATCATAATTACTGGGAGAAAAATTGTGTGCATGATTGGTTATCTAATAAGGGTTTGCAGGGCATATTTGGGTATAGGGTGTCTTTGGGTACATGCAATATGAATTATATGACTCGGGTGGCAGGGGTGCTACTGGGATTGTTAATTTCTTTTGAGATGATCTCTACTATTTCTACAGGCTACTATAAGTTTTTGTTTTCTAAAAAAGTTACATGATCGGGCTTATGCACAGTTTTTGTGAGGTTTTTCCTGTTGATGAGGTTTTTTGTGTAGGAAAACGAATTGACAATGTTGGCTTTCTCAGTGATCCATGTCTGGGAAGTTTTGGAACTATGATTTCTTTTTTTGCCTGGGCATCAACAGATCGTCATTTTTATGAACTGCGTGTGGATGGGGAGATTTCTCTAAGTGTCTTAACTTTATGGGAGCTTTCCATTGCTTCCAGAATTTCTGTTTTAAATTTGAACTATAAAACGAGCGTAGATCTCTTTAATTGATGAAATATATGAACTGTATGTTGATCAATTTTTGAACTGGTACATAATATATACCAAATTTTTTTCTGTTTGAAAAAAAAAATTAGTATTTTTTGGGGTTAATAATAAGAGTTAATATAATTTAAATAAAATTGTGATTTCAACATAAAAATATATGTACAATTTTTTTTTAATAATTAATTAATAATGTGTTTACACTGTGTAGAGTAAATAATGATAGGATGCTTTGTTAAGGCACTTCCTCACCACTTTGAAACTTGATGGAAAAAAAATTTAGTCATGCTAAATAGCTGGTGTGGCCTACGCCGAGTGTGATCATCTGGTGATTTTGAAAAATTAGATATCTTTAGATGGTGGCTACTCAAGCCACAAAATTAGGCCTATCCGTCATCTCAAGACTCTTAGCCAAAAAAAAAGAACAAATAATCTATTAATAATGTAAATACTAATATTAAATTTAATAGTCTCTTTTGTTCGTCGATTTTTTCTATTAATTCATATGAAATTTACATCATGAAGATCTCAAAATCATAAGGGCCTTAATCAGACCAGATGCGTTGGCCTAAAAATAGAAACAAAACCACATTACACACAAGAATATCAAACTACATATCTAAAAACAGATAACCCAAAAAAACCAAAAGGTATCAAGAACCTAAAAACAACATATTGGGTCTATGCATTAAATTGGGTTACAATTTTGGCAAGAGAGGATACATTTTGGTTTTAAAACAACTTAATATAGTCATTTTAAGCACTCTGTCGAGCAATCTTTGAGCCCTCGATCGAGTTGTTTAAGAGCTTCAAGATAGCTCGATCAAGCATTAAAACAAACCCTTAATTGAGCTCCTGTGTAACTCGAGGTTATCTACGAGTTCAATCGAGTAATGGGATCGATCAAGCCATGTTTTTGAAAGTTCTCACCAATACAACCTAGATGTGGAATTAAAAAAGTGTCTCGATCGAGCCCTAAGCTAGATCGATCCTTAAAGCTAGATAGAGTCTCTGTTTAACCATGTTAAGGGCTCAATTGAGGGTTTCTTAAACTCTCGATGAAGTTATTTGAAATGTTATCTCAACCACTCGATCAAGCGTTTTGAAGGCTCAATTGAGCCGCAAAAGGCCTAAAAAACAAAGCTTTAGCTCCCCTTATGTATATTTCTCTGCAACACCATTTTGTACCCTCACGGACTACAAACATAATTTTTCTTAGGTGGTAGAGTTGATCATGTTGGATTCTTGAAGGAATCATCTATCCAACAGTGTATGAGTTTTAAATTTTCAAATTCATATGATATTTTTCATATAATTTCTTTTAACCATAATGTTTGAAATGTTTTTGAATAGTTTCAAAGGTGTTCAATAAAAAATCAATAGCATAAAATATACACAATGAAAATAGTTCAAAAAATGGCACTATCTTCATTTACAAGACTTCTTCAAAAGGGTACTCTTGGCTTTTGGATTTATTTAAATTGATGAAAAAAATATTACGTGAACACAAAATGCAATTAAAATATTACTTCACCAACTTCTAAAAATTATAAAAAATATAATTTTACATTAAAAAATAATTTTTTAATATGCATAACTTAGTGATCTATGTGTAAATCAAGCTCATATATAATACTTTTTTTTTTATTACAAATTTTAGACTAAGTTATGCTATGTGAATGCACACATACTTGTTAAATTGTAAAGACAAACATTTAATTTAATGGAAAATTGATAGATTATATGAAACTAATTTTTTTGCAAAAAATATCATGAAAACAACAACCCAATTCTTCACAAATTGTATTTTTACCTTCAATCAATATTCACAACGATTTTTTGAGGGTTTCAATTCGATAAAAGAGTAAAATTTTGAAATTCAATGCCACATTTGGCCCAAAAGTGTAACGCATCTTCATGCATTCACTCTATTATCATCCTTAATATTGATGGTGAACTAAAACTCGGATGGTATTTCCATTATCATTTTGTGAAAGATGTCAAAAAGCCTCATGGACATTAGCTTCTCTATGCCCAAGTCTACCTTCCAAACTCGTTAGCTTATCATTTATCCTGGTGAAATGAAACAAACCTATACAATATATATTGGTTATGTTGGATGTCATTTAGAAAGCTAATTACTTCATTTCTATAATCTTGTTGACACTAAACGAGCTCGTCCAATAACACAAAGATATGTTGCAGCCTTTCATCCCACAACTCGAATGGAGAAGGCATTTCAACTCTACCTGGATATAGCGCTTGTGGAGGGACTACTTCTTTACCAAAGTCATGGTTATCACCCTGATGAACAACCCCTTGGCCCTGAGGTTCCACTCCCCTCCACGCGCGAAATCTCTAACAAAGCATGGGTCGGAACCACCCAAGATACCCCAACCGTCTTCAAAAGATGCTGCACCATAGAATTTCTAGACTACACCACTAAATCCCCTCCCCTCGCACTCCGGATCGAGCCCACCAAGATGAGGACCAAGAATTTTCGAGATGTCACTAACTCACACAGGGTCCAACCAAAGACAAAACCCCACGAGGTTAACAACCCCACCTCCAAATACTCTCGTTGCTCTTTGACACTGGAAATTACCATAAAACACCCACACAATTCTCCGAGCCACCCAAACCACAAACTATACTAGCGAAAGAAACAAACAGACACAAACAAAGTTTCCAAAGCAACTTACCACAGTCCAGAAACTTGCAAAGGCTGCCGATAATTCTTGACTAACATCCTTCCATCACCATTGCCAGAACAACCAGGTGATTGCAGCATCCCAAGATGGAAAATGTGAATTATTAAGCCCATATCCCAGACTTTTCCACTCACTGAATTTTTCCTTCATCGTGAGCAATCTTGGTTATTCTGGATTTATCCTCTTTGCGGCTCCTCACATCTTGGTTCACATGGGATGCCACTGCTAGAGTACACCCTACAGGCGGAAGCGTTCAAATTCCTTCAAGACCAATAGTCCCATAACCTCCCAGAGACCATGATAACCAAGTCTGAGCACCCTCGCAACCCTCACATATTTAACCTTCATTCCTTGTAGAGTCTTCGACATTCGCTTGCTCTAGGAGGCGTGCCCGACAAGCCCTGTTAAAACTAGTGTTGTATCGGCGACGGTGACGAGGCCCTCACCATATCCTCTCTGTCGCCATCTGTCACACCATAGGGGGTTAAATTTTTTTTGAATAATAAATATTTACATATAAAATATTATCAAAACATTCAATAAAAAATAAGAATAAAACATATTAATATAAATCCAATAAATATTTTTCTTTTAATTATTATTTTTTGGATATTTGTGTTTCAATTGTGTTGATATAAGTGTCTATTTCAGATAAGCCTTCCACAATTTTAA
Organism: Pinus albicaulis; assembly: GCA_034641835.2. NCBI lineage: Eukaryota > Viridiplantae > Streptophyta > Pinopsida > Pinales > Pinaceae > Pinus > Pinus albicaulis. Next base: position 2,053,822,605 of record CM076575.1, read on the forward strand.
TTTAATTATCAATAATTATTAGGTGGAAGGTAGATATTTAAATCCCATGAAATTTGCTGGAATATTTTTTGTATTATTCACAAAAAAAAATTAAGATTTATCTAGAAGTTAGTTATGTTTTTTTAATTATTTTATTTCAAATTACTAAATTAAATAAAATGTCATATCAACACATGTTATATTAGGCATGTGGTATTGATAAGTCATGATATTGGCCCACAATATTGTAATAAGAACTATTTATTCATAATGTTTTTTGAAATTTTTCGAATGAATCACAACCAGAAATTTTGGGTTGATGTTCTAACCAACTAATGTTGTTTATCATGAGGACATAATCCGAATGATTTATTTCAAAAAACTATACAAATTGAAAATTTCCATACTAAAATAGAAATGAATCTTCATCATTACTATATATATATATATATATATATATATATATATATATATAAATTCTTTTTATGATAACTATTAATAAAAATTTAAACTTATAATTTAATTATTTTTTATGATTTTTTTTTTACAAAGTCGGTTATTGTGATATCTATTCCAAAAAGAAAAAGGAGCAAGCTCCCATTACAAGGAGGGTTTAAAGAGGAGCAGGTTTAAGGAGATAAGAGCAGGGGCGCAGTCCAGGTTACCTAAAGCCTTGTTTCCAAAATTTCCCGAACTTCCTACTACATTTTTGGCATACTGCCTTACAAACTAAAAAAGAAAAGAAACACATTTACATAACATAATGGAAAATGATTAATATATGTCGAGTGGAGATCCTACTTTGCATTCTGATATCTACTGGTTATTGTTGACTGAATTCTCTTGTTGTGACTTTTGTTTAATTCCTTGACGATTAGAGAATTTGTGGATAGCATCTATTTCTTCATCATGTCCTTTAGGCTGCCTATTCAAGGCCAAATTCTTTGATCTTACCTGAAACTTCAATTCTTGTATTGTCTCTCTAGCTTTTTCAATCATGTATTTGTTGGTTCTACTCATGGTGCATCTCTCATTTTGAGAGGCTCTTTCTATTGAGTTGTTATCTATTCTTGATTGCCAAGGAGATTGTTGGACGACCTATTGATGGTGAGAGGTAGAGTGATGATCCCTCTGTGCATTGGAGACAAAGAGATTTGGTTGTGCTTCCAGATACACTATAATGACTAGGAGAAGGGTTGTGCTGAGACTTCATAGCTGCACTGTTGATTGGAGGATCTCGCACCTCATGAGGAGAACAAATCTAAAATCAACAATATCAATGTTGGAGAGGTAAATCCCCTCTGCGGATAGAGGCGATCCCTACTAGCCCAGAACGGGTCTAGCAACAATCATTACACTCTATGGTGCAGGTCCCTAATTGCAATAAACCAACTTGCAAAGAAGGCTTACCTCGAATCCAATGCTGTTGTTTGTAGAGAAGGTAGCGCTCCTGTTCCTTTGCTTCGGCAGATCACAATCCTCACGCTCATCGCGATCGAACACCTGCACACGCAAGAAACACAACAAACACAAGCGTAAAATCCAATATATACAATTATGCGTCAGTCAGAGAGGACACAACTCATGATCATAGTGAAAAAAACGAGTGGAACCATAACCAATAGTCACTTATCATTAATTCATACAAAGGAAAATACAACCTGGCTCTGACGGTAAATTCTCCTTCGACGGGTCGTCAGCAGAATACGTCTCGGTAAAGCTTGTCAAGGATGGGGACAAGCCTCTCTCTTCAATCGTCAATCTCCTTGCTATTGATTTGACACTATGAGGACTTTTGCAGCATTCTTTAGGCTATGAAGGCTCTTGGAGATGAGCTTGCAAAAGAAAATGGTAAGCTTATATAGATGGAGGAAGGGGAGTTGGGATCCCTACAATCATGGGATAGGCCCTATCCTCGAGGAAGCTTCCATGAGAGGTGGAAAACTAGTTCCTCTACATAGAAATTCGAAGCCAACCTCCCAACTCAAATTAGAGACCATTTTAGGAATTGGTTGGGGTCAATCTTCCGCCATTAATTTTTTAAAAACACTCTTTATTAAGCCTGGCGCGGGTGCAGCTCTGAGACAGAGCGCCAATTGGCGCACCCTCTTTGGAGGATTTTCCCTCTTGGCACGAGGGCTGAACTGTGTACTCGCGCCAATGCAAAAAAGGCTATCTTTAGGGTTTTTCACAAGGAGTTGTCTTCAGGGCAATGAAAGTACATGTTCAAGGGAATGCCATGAAAGTGTTTTCAAGTTATGTCATTGCTCACAGGTCACGGAAAGAGCCCTCCAATGTGCGGGACGGGGAATTGCAGGGACGGTGACAAATTTCTATGTAACAGATGCCCCCTAAAGCAAGAGGCCCGAAAGAGAGAGAGGGGTGAAATTCTTTACGAGAGCGTGTCCAACTGAAAACACTGCCATCGAAAAACCTGTGTAGAGAAGTACAACTAATATCTCAAATACATGATATATATTTGGTATGGGTGTAACCATCCATAACAGAGTATACAATAATCCAGACCCAAGGTATGGACGTAGCCATCCAGTGAGGATCGATAAATAGACTCAGGTATGGTCGTAGCCATCCAATCATTGAGTCATGTAACTAATCATGATAATCCAAAAAATCGCAGCCTGGATTATAACAGAAAAAATCCAGGGTCTTGCACTCCATCTCGACCCGAACAAAGTACAAGTTCAATCATGCGAATGAGTGAGCTGAAGTCGAACATGCAAGAACATCGTCTGATTACCATCCAATGATGAAAGCTGTTAACAGATGCGAGAGGTACCACCAATAATGACAATGGTCCTCAAGGTACTATAGGTACAATCTAAGGCATGTGAATTAATGAGTAGACGTCGAACACCCGTAGAATCACTCGATCGGAGGTCAGTGATGAAAACCTCACGTCGAACGCGAAGAACCTGCCATTGAGGCATGCAGGCTCCAAGGTACCAGAAGGGAGTCTCTAGATCAGCTTCCTGGATGATGAGCTGAAGTCGACAGGAAGTGACCTTGATTGATGGTGGGCCATAGTGTTTCCCACATCATCGACACAAGATAAAGGAACATAATGTCTTTGTGAATCATGATCAGATGAGAATCAGAGGAAGGTTGAAATTTGCAGAGGTCAACTTCTCTTAAACATATAGGTGGCACGACAGTGGATTTGGCAGTATTTGACATCAAAAGATCAGAGGTCATGATGACGAGGCAAAGAGCAGATGAGAGGTTAAAAGGGATTACCCAAACCCATGGAGGCAAGCAGAAAAAACGAGATGAGATGTCCCCAACCCCACACGAATGCAGACAAGTGCCATGTCCAAGAGCGACATACTACCGACACGACAATGATGCTGGTTCGATTTTCCCCACCATTTTTGGTGAGTACCTCTTTATTTTTACACAAGCTTGAAGAGGATACCATATGCTTGCTATATAAGTCCATCCTAGTACATTTAACGAGCCCTAGGAAGGAGGAACTCGAATAGCATCATTACGACTGAATCCAATGTCATCAGGGTTTAACAAGTCTGACAAAGGAGGAACTTGGCGTCTTTTCATATTTAGAGAGTTTGAAAAGACAGTGGAAAAGTAAACTCCAACGGTCCCTTTTCGTAAATAGTTCCTCAGACCCGAAACGGTAGAAAACAATATCTGAGAAAACTTCCTAGTCGCAATAGGCTAGGGTATTCCTTTTTCGTAAATAATCTATCCCAGCCCGAAAAAGGGGTAAACGTATACTGGGTAGATGTCGTTTCGTGTCCACTTTAACGAGATCGAAAACGACAAGGGACTCGACAATATTTTCATGTTTAGAGAGTCAGAAAAGAGCTGAAAGATGACTCCAAAATGACTTTTTCGTGTCTTTACCGAGTCCGAAAAAGTATAAAATACAACTCGTATCACTGTCCAAGTCGCGTAAAAACCTGTCGCTGCAAGTGTAAAATCCATTTTCGACAAAATATATTAAAATATTGAGAAAAATGACACTTAAAACCTAATTTTTGACTTGAAAAGTTATAAATAGGTTTCAAATGGTAAAACAAATTTACTTTTACTTTTTACCTTACTTGGAGAGCAACAGTGGTCTGTTTGTGTGCACAACTTGCGGCAATGATTACGACTGATCTGGGACATAATTCAGCTCCTCGTTTGTTCCAGGTAAAAGGCGTTCCCTTAAGCTCCATTTTAATCCATTTTTTATGAGTTTCCATTGCACAGTCGATCTCTGAAGGAGACTCTTTTAAAATTTTAGGGCTCCGCCATTAGCGCGGGTATCGGTCATGGACCCGGGCCAATGGATTTTTGCTCACAAAGGGGTGGCGCCAATGGTGCGACATAATTTTACGCTTTAAATTTTTAAACAGTGAGCCATCCATATGGATTTTCAAGCATGACAGAGATCTAACAAGGGTTTTTGATCATGTTGATGCAGGTAACCAAGCACAATGGTTATTGAATGGAAGGAGAGGGAACATGGGGAGGAAGATGAAATGGCTATGGAGAATGAAGCCTGTATGAATGCACTGAAGAACTGTGGACTCAAAAAATTCTTTCTTACTCCATGTTTACGAGCTCAACCTGAGCTACTACAATACTTGGTTAGTATATGGGACGAAAATGAGGAAGTATTTAAACTTCGGGACCAAGTGTTGGAACTTGAGGTTTCCGACGTATATTTCATCACCGGGCTATCACGTAGAGGCCCAGTACCCATTTTGACAGGCAGCAGGCCCTCCGAAGAAAAGATGAAAGAAGTAATGGCAAGGGTGTGCCCAGGGGCACGAACCAGATCGGGAAGCAGAAAGGTGGACATTCACACTTTCCGTGATCTAGCACTTAGAGTAGTGCTACACACCATTACACGCGCTGCAGGATCGCAAGCTCCGCATGAGGCAACAAAAGCCCAACTCATACTAGCCTCTGAGTGTATGAACCCTACATTGTTTGATTGGGCTACTACAGTGACGAGAAATATCAAGAGGCAGCTGACAAGATGCAAGCAAGTCAAACTAAAGCAGTTTGGCTATGGTTCCATTTTGGTGTCGTTCATCCTGGAACGACTACCCATTTTCTAGGGCCAAGGGGCCATAGTTGCTGAGTTGGTACCAAGAGAGCCGAGGATGGCTCGCTGGGCAGCACTTATGCGTAGGTCAAGAGGAGGCCAACAGATGTCTTGGAGGCCTGAGTTTTTCGGGTGGTTACGGCGACAGTTGATCGTTGTCGAAGATTGGCCCTATGCTGGGACTGATTTCACCGGAGATCCCGATCTTCCACTCCCGGAGGGGGAGGATTGGGATGAGGAGTTGGGTACGATACTCTCTTTTTGATTTTTATGTATTTATGATTTTTTTGGTAATACATGTTCATTCTAATAACATTTGTTATGTGTATGCAGATGTCGGCCCAGAGAGGCCCGCGGGCATGTCGCCCATTGCGCGGAGAACCCATGTCGAACATGACCCTCAGGCTGAGGGTGGCGAGGGAGGTGAACTGATTCAGAACCTGGAGGGCATCGCCCAGGGAATCCCAGACTATGCACGGCTAGCAGATGTTCCGCTAGCATACCAGCGACACACTGTGGGGGTGCCCAGTCACCTCCACCGACTACTGAGACGCTTAGTGCGTGCGGTGGCTTGTTACCACGAGCATCATGCAGATTAGACATTAGGGCTTTTCATAGGCACATTTTTTTGAGAGACATGTCGTCTCCGACTGTATTAAGACGAACATGTATATTTTTTGATTTTATGTGATGCACACTATGCAAACATTTCGACACACACACACACATATATATATATACCTGTTTCTGGATGGATCTCTTTACATGTGATGATGTTTTTGTTTATAAATTGCGCAAATGTCTATCTAAAACCATATTAGCTACTGCATCTGTTAATGTATTCATATGTCTGGGTATGTGTTGATATGTAATATAATCAAAATTCCTCTCTAGTAAACGAATACGCAGATAAAAACGTAAAATGGATGGGTTTCCAACTGAATAATGACCATTAAGCTGTAATACTACAAGTTGTGAGTCTAGATACACAAGTAATTCACGAATGCCAAGGTCCACAGCCTCAATTAATAATTCCAACATGGCACTATATTCCGCGATATTATTTGTAGCAGGACCCAGACACACACCTTGCAGGTCAACCAACTCACCAACAGGATCATAGATTACCCAGGCTGCCGAGGACAGATTCCTGGTATTGTGGGAGGCACCATCCGCGAAACCCACAAACGAAGTAATAGACATCTGCACAATCAGGAAGACCCGATTAGTAGAAAGATGCTTACATCACATACCACACCACACATGCACACAAATGAATATACACACCTATGTACATACACCACACCAAAAATAACTTCAAGCGTAGTATTTTTTAAGGTACAAACCATTTCTAGGCTGCGCCAACGGAACTCTTTCGTAATCAATGAGCTCATAAGCCCCATTTTTCAATACTCGTTTAACTATGTAGGGCCCATGCCACATGGGTTGGAACTTTCTTGCTCCAAGTTTGTCATGCGCTTGGTTGTATAGGAGGACAAGGTCCCCTTCGACAAAGGAACGTGGAGAGACTGATTAATCAAAGTGAGCTTTGACCCGCTTCTTTTGTGCCTCAATGACTAAAGCAGCTGAGCGGTGGGTTTCATCTAGCCGTTCCAAATACAAGAGATGCTCTTCTTCAAGAGAAGTATCGGGAAAAATTTCCACAACCAACTTTAAGGAAGGAATTTCGCACTCAACCAGAAGAGTTGCTTCCAGACCATACACCAATTGGAATGGTGTGAATCCAGTCGCACACTTTGCTGACGTCCGGTAGACCCATAGAGCTGAGAATAATTGGAGGTGCCAATTGGACTTATGAATACCAACTGTTCGTTGAAGCATTGTGACCAAAACTTTGTTCACAGCCTCAACCTGGCCATTTTCCTAGGGGTAATATGGCGTTGAGCTATCATGTCGTAAGCCCAATCTTGATGTTAGCTCAGCCATCATATAATCTTGAAAGTGAGTGCCATGATCGGTTACAATGGCTTGAGGGACCCCGAAACGTGCAATAATGTGGTTGAAAATAAACTGGGTAGCTGTCTTACCATTGGCGGCTAGTGTAGGCATCGCTTCAGCCCACTTAGTAAAGTAGTCGACAACGACGATTATATATGCATGCCCCCCGGCCGAATGAGGGTTACACGTCATAAAATCTACGCTCCATTTTGCAAAAGGGCTGAAGGTAATGACAGGGTGTAGAGGGAGGGGTGGCGTGCGCATCTTGCATTGAAAAACCTGGCACGCATGACATTTGCGGACTGCGACAATACAATCTTTGAAGATTGACGGCCAGAAGTAACCCGCACGCATAATCTTCTGGGCGGTGGCATATCCAGACATGTGACTACCACAAGCACCACTGTGACAGTCATTCAAGACTCTTTCAGCCTCTTCCAGTGTAAAACACTGGCGGAGCACCGAATCTACTCCAACCCGGTATAATGTATCTCCTACAATGTGGTAAGGTTGAGATTGATGCCGGATCCGACGTCGAGCATCTTTGGTCAACTCAGAGTGGAATGTTGACGTTTGAAGATACACAATAATATAACCGTACCATGGATCACGAGTACTGATAAGGAAGAGGGTTTCGTCTGGGATATGTTCTTCGGAGTGAGACGGGGTGGAGTCTGTCGGAAGGGAGCAAATGAGATCTGCAAAAACCAGTGATTTGGTCGACTTAGCAGTAGTAAACTCTAGGTCGAACTCCTGAAGGATAACGATCCATTTGGATTATTTCCCCCCTAGTAATTGTCGAGATATAATATATGTCATGGGGTTGCAATCCGAAACTACAGTTACGGTACACAGTAAGATGTAGTGGCAGAAACGTTGCACATCTTGCACTGCGGCTAATGCTAACTTCTTGACGTGAGCGTAACGTGTTTCTGTGTCAAGAAGGTTCCGTGACAGATAATAGACAATGTGTTCATTGCCATCATCATCATCCTGCACCATAACCATAGCTATGGTGCTAAACGCGGCGGCCAAGTATAGAGTGAAATCACGGTGATAGTTTGGAGGACGAAGCAACGAAGCATTAACAAGTAACATCTTAAGCTTCTCAAACGATTTTTGAGCAATCTCGTCCCAATGAAAGGGAACGTTTTTCTTTAAAAGACGCGTGAATCCTTTGGCTACTTCCGCATAGTTCGGTATAAAGCGTCGAAGGAAATTAGCTTTTCCTTGTAGACTCTGCAATTGGTGTAATGAAGAGGGTGATGGGAGATTGACAATAGCCTCGACTTTTAGAGGGTCGAGGTGAATCCTGTCCTTAGAGACTATGAACCCCAAGAGATGGCCAGAATCCACGCAAAAGACACATTTATGAGGGTTAAGCTGGATATTATAGCGTCGACAGCGAAGGAAAATTTGGCGGAGGTGTTCTGGGTGGTCCTCTCGCCGAGCTAAGTGAGTTGGCAGATCATCCAGATAAGGCTGAACGATATGGCTTATGTCGTGGAATGCTTAAGACATAGCACGCTGGAAAGTAGCTCCAGCGTTCTTCAAGCCAAACGAGAGCTTTTTATAAGCAAAGGTAACCCACAGACAGATGAATGCAGTCTTGTGTTGATCGACAGGTAAAATATTTATCTAATTATACCCAGAAAAACCGTCCATCAGGGAATAAATCTCACTCCCAGCACATTCGTCAATGATTTGATCTATGAAGGGAGTAGGATAGCTGTCCTTAGGACAGACGTGATTAATATCACGGTAATCAACACAGGCCCTTATAGTACCTTGTTTTTTATCTACAGGGACAATGTTTGAGACCCATTCTGTGAGGGGAATCGGGTAAATGAAGCCCACGTTCAGAAGTTTTTCAACTTCTGCTTTAATGGTAGCGGCTTTGCAAGGATGCACTGGGTGTAAGCGTTGGTGCATGGGTTTCGCACCGGGATAGGTAGGAATCTCATGCACTACTATGTTGGGATCAATCCCAGGCATTTCCTCATAGGACCAAGCAAACACGTCTCTGAATTCTCGGAAAATATTAGTATAAACTCGTATCTCATGAGGAGAAAAAGTTACTCCCACATGTATGTTTTCAACTATCCCCGGTTTAACGGAGATATCGATCAGAGTGGTTTGAGTAATGTTGCTCAGGTTTCCCTCTGAGAAAACCTCATGTGTCAATATGGGCATCTGGAGAGGTGGAGTGGGAACCTGAGATGCAAAACGCTCTGGACAGTCTGACATTTCCCCCAGGCTAGGCATAAAGAAGGAACGATGATGTGTATTGCTCCAAGGCAGCTCCTCAAGAGACATTGTTTCAACAATGGCTTCGTCAGAAGGGAATATCTCTTTAAGAGGATCGGGCGAGTCGGCCTCATCGAGCCAGGGGGATTGAGAATAGATATCTAAATCCATGCTCGAGGGAGCATGTTGAGGAGGGGGAGGATCAGATGTGGAAATGATTTCGCATTAATTAATCTCTATTGGAGTTTAGGGCATCGATTCTCCAAAATCGGTCACCTGTTCAAGCGAAGGGATGATCCATGGGTTGTCAGACCTAGAGATCATATTAACTTGAACGGTGTGAAGTGGCGGTGTAGGAAAAATACCCATGAGGACGGGGTCCTTGAAGAGACTGGGTCCTACACTGTCGGGGGGATTTGGGATCTTATCCATGTAAGGAATGTTGTTCTCAGAGGTGGAGGTGAAGAAATACAACTGATCCACAGTAACAATTTTTCCCTCATGAGGAAACTTAAGAAGCCGAAAGAGGGTGGATGGCACGCATAACATGGTGTGAGTCCAACTGCGACCGAGAAGAAGATTGTAATTAAGCTTGGCGTCAACCACTTCTACTTCTACATTGACTGTCTTCCCCTGTAACATAATTGGCAAACTCTCGAGAACACCCAGGGGTTTGGATTACCGACCATCGAATGCCTCTAAGGCATTGGGAGATGATGACAGGGTCGGAGAGCCAATGGCCTTCCAGCAGGCAGATGATATGACATAGGTAGAAGCACCCTCATCCACAACGGCCCTATGGATATTAAGACCGTTGATCCCGACTTGAATAAAAAGAGCGATTTGATGTGGAAGTCGAGGGGTAAAATTTTCTAAGTTGAAGGTGAGAAGATTAGAATCAGTGGGATCAATTCCACCGATTGCAGATAAAAGAGCTTTCCGTTGTGAAGGGAAACTTTGAAGGACTTCCAATGCGGACATAGAAGAAGGCGCCTGAGCCAAATCCTCAAAAACACTATAGTGCTGAGCGGCATGGGCATTTGGATTGTAGGAAGACCTTCGTAGAACACCTTTTGAAGGTGGCCTCACAATAGGTTTAGCAGTAGGCTTCTCAATCTCCAAAGAACCAGAGACAGGAGGAGGAGGTGGGCCATCCACAATCTCCTTCCCAACTGGTTGACGCGATCCAGCATAATCCTTCGAACGTGTAGCAATGGAGACAAGTGCAGCACCATTCATCATAAAGACCTGGGACCCAAATGGTGCAGATGGTGAAGGTTGCTCAACCATCTGGGTCTGCTGAGACGGGAACGGTTCTTTAAGAATTGCCGAAGTCCCTTTGGAACCTTTGAGAAGTTGACTAATTTCAAATCATCGTGGAAAATCCTTAGTATAATGATCTCCTTCGCAAATAAGGCAGGGGTACTTCGGTTTACGTTGAGAACCGTCCTCAGTACGAGGTTTGGAGGAGTCTGGCTTTGGGGCGTCGGGTTTGGATTTTCCTTTTCCCTTTTTTTTTTTTTCCTTTGGAGGCATTTTCCGTAGGATTAGCCTGAACGGCATTGACCTCCACAGTTTTTCCAGAATCTGGGGGGGCGGGAAGAGCAGACTTATTGGAAGAATTAGACTTCTGCTTCCCATTTGAAGATTTTCGAGAATTTTGCGACACGGAACCAATAACACCATCCATCGCTGGGGTAGGTGGAGCTTTAGAGGTTCCTGGGCGTGGAGCATCAGTCAAAATATCATAAAGCGTGTCGAATTGAGAGTATACCAGACCAAGATACTGGGCACGTGCTATGGCTTGTTCTTCAGTCACACATGCCCCCATAGCAATATCTTGCGCGATTATGTTAACGAAGGATGTGGTGAACCAATGAGTTAGTAGTTGATCAGGTATATCAAACTTGATCAGCCTACGATGACATCGCCACTCATGAATATGATCAGATATGTGGGTGGCTTTATCCTACTTCAATGAAGTTAGGAGATGCGTCCCGGCTTCATAGCGAACTAGTAACTGAAAGTGAGTCAGAAAATCCATTGCTAAAGTATTGAAATCCTGAAAGATGCCACGGGGTAGTTCAATATACCACTTAGCGGCAGTGCCGGTAGGAGTGCGCTGGAAGAGACGTAGACGAATTGAATCATCGACCCAAGAATTAGATGAACACCACAAATGGTAGGTCATTACATGAGCTTGGCGGTCTTCACCAGCTTTACCTTCAAACTTTGGGTAGTCGCCGGGTACCTTGGTCGAAACCAGAGGCCAATAAGGATTATGAAGAATTAGATCATTGGTTAATTTAGAAACATCTAGTAATTCCAAGGTAGCCAAGAACGACAATTGCGGATTGAACGGCATGCCAGGCCCTCGATAAGGACCGGTACCTGTACTCCATGCTGGTTGAGAATATTCTTGCCCCAATGGGTTCTGTTTGGTAGGATTTTGACCGTAGGGGGTATAGGGTGTATAACCAGTCTGATTCGGTTGCTGGTAACCAGTGTATGGGGCTTGATAACCAGAGTATGGAGCCTGATTATATGTCGGCCCAGTTTGGGCAGCCTATGGATTTGGCTGCTGAGTATAGGTGTAGCCGGGTTGTTGAGTGTAATAATGGGAACCTTGGGGCGGATTATAAGTCGGTCGAGATTGACCGTGAGGGTAGTAACTGCCTTGAGGTTGAGCGGGTTGCTGATAGGTGGGACCCTGCTCAGCCTAATAATTAGGGTGCATCAGTTGATTCGGTTGCGGCATCGAATAAATCAGCTGTTGGGTAGGGTTAACAGAGTGTGGAGGCTGGCCTGGTTAGACAGGCTGACCTGGCTGAACAGGCTGCCTTGGTTGAACAGGTTGACTCGGATAAATAGGTTGTGCTGGTTGTACAGGTTGACCTGGCTATTGAGGAGCACCAGGTTGTACCAGATTTGCCGATTTGCTTGGTGGTGGAACACCGGGTTGTGCCAGATGGACCGGTTGGCCTGGTGGAAAAATGGAGCCAGGTGGCGGCTGGTAACCGGTTTGACCTGAAGCAGTACCATAAGATGGTCCTGGATGATGTGGAACATTTGGAGCAACAAGATACTGAGGTTGCATGGGTTGGGAAGGTTGGAATTTCCCCCCAGGACCATATACCGGCCCTGGTTGGTACCCCGGTTGGCCTGTGAGTCCTTGAGGTTGCCCTGGTTGGACTCTAGGAAGAGGCTGCATGAGTTGACCTGAACGGTTGTAATACTGTCCCTGCAGACCGTATAATGGCCCCTGCTGGCCCGCAGGGTAACCTTGTGGGTCATAAGGATAGCCAGGCTGGCCCGAAGGTTGGCCTTGAAAAGGTTGTCCTTGCGGGTTATAAGGCTACCCAGCCTGGTTATACGGTAAACCCTAAGCATGAAGTTAAGCCTTACACTAGTACATTTGGCGGAAATTCCGATGGCCAATTTGTCGGTTTTCCGACACCTAGTCGTCGTAAGAGCGACAGTTTGCGGCACTTCAAAGCATGGTTTGTCATAACGTCGGTCTTCCGACGCCTCCATAAAGCGTCGGTATTGCGACACTTGTTCCGACGTTTTGCAAAAGCGTCGCAATACCGACGCTTATGAAGTGTCGCACTAGCGATGCGGGTGAAGTGTCGCAATACCGACGTTATGGCTAACGACGCTTCTAAAGTGTCGCAATACCAACGCTCGTATAGTGTCGGAAGACCGACGTTATGGCTAACCACGCTTTGAAGTGTCGCAATACCGACATTGAGCAGAAGTCGCTCTTCCGACGCTAGTGGTGTCGCTCTTCCGACGTTTGGAAACGTCGCTTTTGGGAACGTCACTCTTCCGACATTGGTAAACATCGCTTTTCCGACGGCATAGTAAATTTTTTTTTTAAATGTAACTTCTGTCTTCTGACGCTTATAGCGCATCAGAAGAGCGACAGCGGGTTCAATTTTTAATTAAAAAAAAATGAAAATATTCTGAATGCCCGATAGCAGATGTCGCTGGGAGGGCTTGTCTCGCATCATCAATAAGTTTATTCCGATGCAAATCTTGAACGGGGCTCAGATCTACATTCGCAAACTACATCGTTCGAGCGATGGTAGGTTAAATTGCCTATTGAGCCAAAATCTGCACAATTCTGTTAAGGATCCCCCTGCCTAATATTCACAGATAAACAAAAACCAATACCCACAAATGAGAGAGTTAATTCTAACAGTTGATAGTCCTTGCATAGTTATTATTTATTAAACACAAGTTATATTGTGAATGGATACCAGGTAATCTAAAAGCACACAGACTGCAGCATCCACAAGCCATGGCATATTTGGCTTTAGTTTTCTCCATTCCAAAGTCCTTACAACAATGCTGCATTGCATAAATCAAGAAGCAGATTACAGATATACATTTTAACTATTTCTCTAGGAATACTCTCAGCAATGAAATAATTCTGTTTTAAACAACAAGAGGGATAGTAGAATTAACACTGCTGCGTTGCATTCATCAACAAGCAGATTACAGAGATAAATTTCACCTATTTGTCCTTCGCAGAAAATTCTGGACTAAATACTCAAGACGTCTTGGTTGGACTACAGGTGGAGCATGAAAAAGGCAATATTGTTGGTTTAAATCATCATACAGGAGAACCGATGGACCCATAATTGGAGGGAATTTTCGACAACTACTCTGTCAAGCGCCAGATTATAAATTCTGGCCCTGTAATTGCATCGCAACTACTTCTCGTGGATGAGGTCATCCATGCTGGAACAGCATATCGTGGTCGATGCATGAATTGGACCAGCGTTGAGTACCATAATCCGAAACCAAGGAGGATTGTAAATTGGCAAGGGTTGTTTAACTGTGGAGCGATGGAACCCTGAAGGCAAGGAGTGGAACCGTGATCATTGAACAGTAAAGGCGGTTTTTAAATCCAAACCTGGCAATATCGCGTGAGGTCGAAGGGGGTGAGTTTTTTTTATAAAAGCAACGTGATATACTCCGGCGATGGACACGTGTAATTGAGCGGTTTTGTGATACCATCTATATCGCGCGCGTTTGGAGAATTAACCTCCATGTTGCTAGGTCACGCGACTACCGTCGGATGATGGAGTGGTAGTGCGATAGCCTTCCAACCGTAGGATGGAGGCGACGATTGACTTTGCCCAGATTGAATGAGAACGGGTTGACTTTGCCCAGATCGTGAAATTGATTGGGCAATAAATTTTTGAAAAACTAGGACTGTGGGTCCTACCTCCATCAGGTTCCAACAACCAAGAACCAAATTGTATGCATCATTCCACTACAAGCAACAATTATATCCAAGGGTATCTGGAGTGTATGGAAATTGGTCACAAGTGTTGAAATATATTTGTCTAGTCAGATATCATGGTAATGGGCCTATGGTCGTCTCAATAGATGTAAATAATAAAACCAAACAATAATATTGTACCCCATAAGACAGGAAAAATAAAGTAGTTTCCCCTGGTAAAAAATATTTGCAAATAAATTGAAGACGTGTAGTCCATCTAGATTGCTCTTCTAGAGAAACAGCCACCATCATGGTTAGTTATCCAGATGACTCATTGGATGGTAGCTATCCCACATGTGAACATCAAATCAAGTTTTGGATGAATGGTCTAGGGACTTATTGTTTTGGATGACTAGCACTTAAAATATAGCCCCTTTGCTAGGCTTGTTAGAAGAAGGAACATTTGAGGGGATGCTCAATGAAGGTTGCTTATATGAGTTCGTAGCCCCAGTACCCTGTTTTGTATTATACTTTCAAATGTATGAGAAATAGCGAACAGGTAAAGTGTAAACCAATAGTAAGTTCTAGAGATAGCAATCATGGTTTCCTAGATGAGTTCATTTCCCTAGTACCAAGTTGTGTGCTATACTTTCTAATACAAAATCAATGGCAAACAAAGAGTTAACACCAATGGTAAGTTCCAAAGATCACAGGAGGAGAGTAGTTTTCATCAATTCCAAGTTTGTCTCATTTGTGCTCAAGACGGATGATAAGCAATTTATTATTAAGAGTTTTAGCATTATTGGTTTAGCTCTTGTTTGAAGAGGGATGTCAAAGGAGCAAACAACAAGGTTCAACATCATGATAATGTATAACAATGTGTTAATTTTTGTAACATGTGACTACTATTAGTGCTAGTGGTTAGGTTGGAAAAATGTTAGCAGTTTTCGTTCACTGGGCTATGCTCTAACAGTAACTTATGGTAGTTATTGTGACAATGACCCACATTCAAGCCTTATAAGGGCATACTCCTGCCTTGCATGGGGTTTTCTGGATGTGGCTATTGATTATGTTGAATATTTATGATGTAATCTTCATGCAGATTATTGTATAGCATTGGAAAGGTACTAGTGAACCTTATTCTTCACTTAAGTATGTGAGGGTAGGTTGAGCTTAATTCAAGGTTAACTATCCATAAAAGGATGAGTTGCTGTTATAAAAAAAATGTTCGTGGTTTGTAACATGTGACCAATATAACAATAAATGAAAATTTTAGAGTTAGGGGGTCAAAACACCATAACTCCTTAAGGATGTTGTAAATATGTATCATGGGATCATGTACATGGGAGACTGGTAAACAGAGCACCTATATTTGGGAAAACCAAATCAGGATAGCCCTCTTATATTATCGTGGAAGCATTAATAAAAAATTTGGATGCAATACGACTAGACATGGGAAAATATAGCAATAGACAATGTATATATAAAAAAAAATCATTTTAAAATATCATAATGCTTCTAAATTAGATTCCAAAGAAAAAGAAAGGTAGTTGTCAAAGTAATCCTACAAATTCTACAAAACTAGTTTCAGAAAAAAAAAATGCAATTTCCAAAAAGGTTTCAAGTATTCAAGTTGATAGCAATCAGAAAAGCCAATACCATATTCAAATACAATTTTATCAAGAAAGTAACTGAAAAAGGCTATAAAATAGATCACAGACAAAATTAAAAATGACAACCATGAATCCAAAGTAAAAACAGATCATAGAAGTTGAGATGGTCCAGATATTGAAGATGATAGAACACATCAGCAAAGACTCTTGTTATTCTGTTAACTTCAAAACACCAAACCAAGATTCTGTGGCAAATCACATGTAAAAGCACGAGTTACAACCCTATTTTCTACAGTACCTTGTTTCTATTCATGCCACCAACTATAAATATGCCAGCAACATCCAACGCTGAAATAACCTTTTCCTCACTATCCATTGTGGTTTAGTTTTTGTAATATGAATCTGCTAAAGACTAAGTTTTCAGCATGTATAGGCATCAGTAAACACTGACCAAAAATAAAAATGAAAAAACTAAAAAAGTAACCACAGAAAGGAGTTAAATATTTCATTAACCTGATTGTTGAAGAATTTTTGGAGATTAACATATGGCATCATTAATAAACAAGTAAATGCCAATGAATAAGAAGATGTTGTGTTCATTGGTGAAGAGAAGGTTTGAGTTCAGTTTAGCCACAAAAATGGGAACTAATCACATCATTATATAAGAAATACAAGGATTTGCTATGACCTATTCTAATCAATGTCAGGCAAAAGGATTCAAGTAGGAAAATGTCTTCAAAATTTCTGGTAATATACTCAAACATTCACTACAGACTAAGAGAAAAAAAACACAAAATTGGTCTCACATACCTGTTTGCTAGAATAAATTGACTATGCTAGCACCCTAAATTGATAGAGACTTTAGTGTGCTTATACTAAGACCTTAAAATGAGAAGCTAAACTTAACAATAGTTATGAGTCCAATCCCAAAAGAAGAACATGCTGCCAATTTGGGGATGAGACCAATTTCAAGTCCATGGTGAATTTGACAGAATAGATACCTTACAATGTCGGTTTCATAGCCAAAGGTGATCTAAACGAGTTTGAATCTCTGATGTCAAAAGATGTAACCAAAAAAATGGTAAGTTGACAGAACATAACTCTCCAATAAATGCAGCCATCCACAATCGTCTGAATCCAAAATAGCTAGATATTCTATAAGCAAGTAAATGTTCCAACTTCAACCTGTTTAGGACCTGTGTATAAATCTGGCATGGCATTTTACGGTGCATCATCTCATATGTTTCAACCTGAGTGTAACTGTGACAAGGCATCCAAGGGTACAAGGGTTTGTCTCTTAATTAATGGCAAAAAAAAATATAATTGTACAGCATTGTAGGATTTGATGCTAGGTATAATGATGTTTCTTTATTCCAATAAGGGCTAGTCTGGGAGAGTAAGACTAGTAAGACTTGAGTATCCTGTATCAATTGATAATCTCCTTTTAAGGATTGAAGTAGTCAAAGCCAGAACAATTTAACCTATTTCCCAAACATCTCCCAAACACAGAAAACATTCTCTTACATAAAAAGAAAACTCTCAAACAACAATTCATTTTTCTCCATTCAAAAACATTATTAGAATTACAAGTACATTTTATTTATCAAATTCCATCCATGTTATGCCTTCAGCAAGTTCCATCTATTAGTTCTTCCCTAAAGAAATGTGGTGGGGTTCACTCATAACTTAAAATGAAGTTCCAGGTTAGCCATTGACTTGTTTGCTGAGAAATGAACAGTCTAAGGATTTAGATCTCCTAAAAAGTAAAAGGTTAAGGTAGAAAGACTTCACCAAAAAGAAACCAACCAAATATTATTTTACCCTCTTCCTGTAATAACCAACAAACCATGGTGGATACCTTCTATCGCAATTCATAGATAAAGAAAGTGTAAAAATGTTCACACTTTCTGAATATTTTTAATTCCACTATTTAGTGTCTATATATCGTGATAACATAGGAGCATTTAAATAAGTCCCTTGACTGTGTTTAGTGTTTGTACAATTATAACATAGGAGCCTAATGTATTCAATGTTTTTACAATTATAACATAGGAGCCTAATGCATGTAGGCTTAGGGTCTAAAGCTCTATGTTAATTCACAATTAGCCGATGGCCTAAAGCTATATGTTAATTCACAATTAGCCCATAGGCTTTAATGAGACCTTAATTCCAATAGAATACCACGATGTAGGTGAAATTCTGAAAACAGAAGCCACAATCTCGATCTGAAGATCTCAGTTCTCCAAATCTCATTTCTCAACACCACAACATCATTTTTCTTTTTGATTCAGTTTCACTCGCTATAATTTCTATCCCATTTTGGACAACACAAGCACACTTTACTATCTAGAATGAGCACAGGGATGCTCACTGTTTCGACAGATTAGTTGATTTCTACCAGCTAGCAATTTTGCTACTATTTACCTTCAGTAAATTGTTGGATTCCTGAATATATCATTCACCAGGTCAGTTCACCCTGATATTCTTGTAGCTCAAATACTCCAGTTGACAGCTAGGTGACACTATTGTTATGCATATAGACAATGCTATTGTATGATAAGATGAAGTTACGTAGATCTAGGCTAGAGAAGTTATGACTAGAGAACTCCTTTTAATGTGCGTACATTTATGTAGGAGATGTTTTGTCCCACGTGAAATTGCTTGTGCAGCTCTAACTGCCTAGCCCTAAAATCAAACAAAAAGACAGACCAAAACATTGAAACAGAATTGGGGTCTTGTTGCACCTTGGTTTATTGATAATTTTGAAACCAAGATTTTGCTTTTTGAAAAAATGCATCTGACATTAACAAGTGAATTTATTTACATTCTAGACCATGATTACATTTCAATAATGCTCCTAATGCACTACCAATACTAGAACTTCAATAAAAGCAAAATAACACCTTATGCTTTGTTTTATATACTTCAATTCTGACTTGCACTCCCTTCTGCAGCACCTGGTTTGGGCATTCTTTATTACAGCTGCACATAGAGTTGCATTCATATACCAAGAACCCTTCCTGGAGAAAAATAGACATTAAAGTCAGAAAAGATAGGCTAACCACTAGAACTACGATGCTAAACCTTAGTAGTGAAGTCATTACATTACTGAAGTTCACTACACATACTGACAAGAACTAAAACACAGTGAGAAACAAGAAAATTCCGTGGCTTTTTCATGTTTCAGGCACTCTGATGTCAATGCCTAGTACAACACAATTTAAGGACAGCTACAGTGTCCAAATTATGGTAAAAAAATGACAACAGTATGCACAATTATTTGCATATCATCAGAGAGGCCCTCAAATAACCCATAAAGTTGTATACAAGAGGAACAGTACATGACAACTCATAATGAAGTTTGTAACTTTGTTGTCAAGAACGCCCACGGATAGATAAACGTATAGTTTATCATAAAATAATATTAGATTGACAGAATTTTCACTTTACAAATTTGTTCTGTAAACATAGCCTCATGGGACGAATCCGTAGAAAGAGGAGCTGTTGATGGAGAAGTAGGAGTGATAAGTTGGAGGGGAAGGGTAGGTATAAACTGAAGTTGATAATTGATTTCAGAAATTGATGGGAATGTTGATGGATTAAGGGTAGCGGATGCTGATTCTAATGATTCTAAATATGCCAAAGACAGTGGAGGGCACTTCAGGTAAGCATACCCCACAGGATGCTTACCTTATATGTGTGTGCGTTTGAACTTTGAACTTTGAAACAATTTTATTTTTTATTATACTAAAAAAATAAAGATCCAAAAATAAAAGGGAACCTCAACCTTGTCATGAGGCCAAAGTATGCCCTAGGAGATATATTCTTCACATCATTAAGCAACCAAAAATTGCTTAGCTCTAATTTCAGAAAATACCTTGTCAAAATCTAAGTTTTATAAGCTATCAATAGTACCAAGCAATGCATCAAAAACTTACTTATAATGAATCATCCAAAGTGAATACAATACTGAGTGTATATAATGCCAAAGGCTTACAAATGGCTCAAAACTAAATATTTGCAATCACTAAGCAATAATCTGTGACAAACAGGAAGGCCATGTTGGCTCCCATTTTGAGTGTATATTTTGTGTAAACTTGTAAAATCCACCATCAGTTCACCATTAAATTCACCAATCCTTGAGATTCAACAAAATTAGAATTCTTTCGAAATAAATGACGTCGAATGCAGTGACTAAACCTATAGATAGTCCAAGCCTTCCCAAATAGGACACAACTGCCCCTCAAATTCTCAATCTAACCTAACTCCAAAAATATACTTATATAATCCTGGCAGACTCTTCATCACAAACACCCCTTTATGCCCACATTCCTCATCAAATGGGAGGTAGATTCATGAATGAAATGTTTGTCCTAAAACTAAGGATTTTCAAAAAATAATAATAAACAGTGAAACAAGATTTTAAGAAGTCACGCTTAATCCAAAATATCGTTAATCCAACCACTAAAAACACTGAGAAAATCTACACACACACAAATTGACTTGCAGCTACAAATGCATAAAATAAATACTAAAATACCAGTTGCTTAGCAATAGCCTGAACTTGTGCTTCAGGAAGGCATTTGTCATCTTCAAGAATCTCAAATAGTTCACCTATCATCAAAATCATTTATAAGTCTATGATCTATATCAAATTCTTTGGGAGCATAATTTTAATGTTGATATACTTCAAACTGGAAAGATAAAAGAGTACGCACATGCTATAATACAATCATAAATACCTACGCAAATTCTGTCACAACACAAAACTCCTGTGGACTTTCAAATGCATCTAGCATCTCTATGATATTCTCATGCTTCAGCTGTTGTAATATCTGACAAAATTGTAAACATGAATCATTTCATGCACAATCCAAGTAATATAATCGTCGCATAAAAATGGTTTTCCACCAAATGAGGTTTTCAAACCAAATTTGTGTAATATATACAAAGATATTTCCCTGCAGATAGTAATTCAATAACTAGTCAATGCATAGATTCATCAATTTTGCTTCACAAGGGAAAAAGTCATATTCTAGCCATTGCATCTTCCTCGTTAGACTGCTGAAGGCAGGTGGTATTAACTACAAAATGAAACAACCAGTTAGCTACTCACATTCATTGTACTACTCTTACCACAACACATTCTTCAAATATACATATATGCATATATTTATATCTATATGAATGATTTGGTAATGTAATAGGAAAATCTGACAACATGACTTTACATCTATACAAAATAAAATCAATAATCGAGACGAGAAATAAAAATGTTCTTGTTTCCCCTGCATAAGACATTAAGGAACTGATTTCTGCACCATGGTACAAAACCAGCACCGTGTTGATCAGATCAATATATACAAGGAAACTATAAACACTCAACCAATATGCAACTCAAGGTATCATCATCAAGGTTTTCTTGTAAAAATATATGCCATATCTTTGCAACGGGTATAGAAGACATGTAAAAAATTATAGGGTTATCAAGCACAATTCATCTCCAAACAAATTCCAAGTAGAAAAAATAATTACCTTAGTATAATCACCTTGTTTATAAGGCTAGAGAATGATCATCTTCAAGAAACAATTATAAGGAAGAGATCAAACATCAATAATGATTTAATTCCAAATAAGCAAATCATCGTAGAAACATCAATTCTATCATGGCCATAAACATTCTATAACAACCAAAGCTAGACTCAACGATATTAATAAAATATTTTCCATACTCTTCCTGCAACAATAAACTATTATCAACAAGAATTCATGGTATCACATCAATCTTACTCAATACTCTGTCTCAGATCTGCACACACCATTAGGACTTTAGTAGGTCAAATTTTTGCCTTACACAAGATTAATTTCTGGATTCAATATCTTTTACAACATTCTTCTAGAAATGGAGTACTGCATAAGACATTAAGGAACTGATTTCTGCACCATGGTACAAAACCAGAGGGAATTATGACCTTTGATAAAAAGTATTAAGAGCTTCAATTCTGCAACAACATGTTATACTAGAGTAGATAAATGTACTAATAACTTGAAAACAATGGGAAAATAAGTCCACAAGCATCAATAACATCATTATTTCTTCCAGAATGTAGGTCATCACATTTTACTGCACTCCAAGGTTGTTCAATCAATTTTTTTCCTCCATTTTCCTGTTAAGTTTGGCATGCATATCTAAATTTTTAATTTCAACACCAAAGCTATATTCATATGATCCCAATGTCCCATATAAGAACGTTATGATGCTATAACAAATGGATTTAAATGATATGTTTGATGGAGGTTTGGATGAATCTCCTTATTGTGCAGTAAAGTCCACTCTAGCTCTCTTCCATTCACAAAACAACTAATGGTTTATTAGTCTCTTGCTCATTATAGAAGTAAACTCTATCATGAACAAGATGCTTCAGCCACATTTTAAGATCTCATATGCACTAGTGTATACATGACTTCTTCAAATTGCATCATCACTCTGATATGAACAATAAAATATAACATATACAATCCTGATTACGCTACACGAGAACATACATGCTCTTCACACTATACCTCAATCCCACTACAAGATGCATTGCAACTAACCTCAATTCAAACCATGGTAAAGACCATTTAAAATTGTTTCCCATGCTCTGTCAAAAACCATAATTTATCCAAAATCATGGCATATATAAATTGAGGCTCAATACTCTATATCAGTCCATTCAACACCATTAAATCAATATTCGATGCGTTCACACTTGTTGTATTGACCACAAAGACTAAATAAAATGTTATTCGAATTAGCTTGGACCAAAACAAGAAATGCCTTGATGAAGACCAAATTAAATAAATAATAAAAGGCACAGATCAACCACTAAGTCCATAATTAATTTCCACATCGACTAATAAGATAAAATCAAGTTTAATCTTGTTTCAATAATTTCTTAAATTTGACTGGATCTTTCAAGTGTTAATCACCACCATCAAAAAAATATTTTAAACTGGTTGAGTTCTTTCCAAATACCATATTGGAACGAACCACAAGACACAGTTGAATTTGTGTGACAAACATGATGTCCTCAAAAAATATTGTTGATGTCTACAATGTAAAACTATGAGACATAAAGGTTGACCCAATTGTTTTCCCACGAATCCAGTTGGAAATTAGTTAGGTCAAATGGACATGACTACAAGTCTTTGTTCTCTGAATGGTAATGATAGTCAAGCAGTAGCATTACTACCAGTGTGCTTGCAGAAAGGACTTAACTATAAGGTTTTCACCCTCTAAAAGATAAGGACAATCCGACAATTGTTTTAATGCCCCATATCCGACAATTGTTTTAATGCCCCATATCCGACAATTGTTTTAATGCCCCATATCAACGATAAGTAAAATCGTTTATATTTACAGTATGAACCTCATGTTTATGCAAATGAGGTATCCCAATATGTCTTATGGCAAAACATATACAGGATGCTTATACAGCTAGATAAGGGAAATAACAGAAGAAAACAGGTGCCCATATTGATCCATTCCATTCAAAAATAAACAATATAAGTCCATTGACCAGCAACGATTTATGTAGTATGCAGAGGGAAACCCACTGGTCATGTGAAAAACAGAAATGATCCTATTGGAGCGTTGTCAGGCTCGCTGTACGGATAACAACATATTATAAAAGCGGGCCCCCAATAAAACAACATTCCATGTGAGTAATTTACAGGCTCGCTTGAAATTTTATCAGGCTCGCTTGATACCAATAACCATCTACAGCATCCAAATATAAAGCATAGGGGAGACCATTCATATTGATTACTATCAAGCTCGTTGAGTGAAATTTTGCAGCGATAATATTATCATTCCATGTGTTTAATTAAGACCAGCAGGCTCGCTTGATAACCAAAATAAAAACACATTCAGCATCCGATCTGTATATAGAAACAGAGTACCTGGAGAGGGATATGAGGGTATGCAACATATCACATTGATAGAAGACCATCGAGGATGGTGCCTATAAATTGTATCTGAAAGAAGCCACCTCCCTGTTGTTCCTGTAGTATCTGGCAATTTTCGAGTTATAAAATTGCAATTTTTTTGAATCTGCACCTGTAATACGAATTATAAAGTTGTAGATTTTTTTGGATCTGCATCTGTAGTACATTTCAGAGTGTGAAACAGTTGAGCTATCCCATCTTCAATTGGATGAACTCATATCAATGTGTTTCTTATTTTACTCAGTACCTCAGCCTCAAATTTCTTGATACTCCAAACTTGTGCACTTGCATGAGTTTGTCCTCACCCGCTGCTTGGTGACAGTAGATGAATGGACAGTCCCTAGTAGCTGTAGAGAGAATCTAACCCGACTTAAGAGCTCCCTCATCATATCATGGGTACCACGAGCTCCATTGACGAATTTCTTTGCCCAATTTTTATAGGAAGAAGAAATTGAGGTTACATTCAAGACATGATCAGTTCTTTTGAGCTGTTTATAAGGCACACATCCATGATGCTACCAAGTTGTCCATTACCTCGACTGTTTATTACATAAACCATACCCTTTTCTATGGTAACTCTATTTCCACCGAGCAGGGAAAATCATCAGGTACGTTGCAAAACACAACCCATGTCATTGAAGATATCCTTCCGACTCCTCCAGTCCCGGACAATGAAGTGACCTTGTGTTTGATTTCTACCTCAGACCTGTGCTTATTTCACCCCTTAGCTGAGCGAGACCAGGACCTTAGCTTTCGATGCTGATTCCTCGACTTGTCATCATAGCAAGCAATTTCATTCCTCAGTTACATTTGATTTTTTCATTTCAAATGACCGCGCATTTGATTTTTACATTTGATTTTTGCATTTCAAATGAGCGCGCATTTCAAATGACCGCGCATTTGATTTTTGCAAGCCGTCGCAATAACGACAGTTTGGGGCATAGTGTCGCAATTACAATGTTTGCCCAAACTTTGTAGTCGCTCTCTTGCTTATTAACTATTACGGCGACTTCTCAACAATGCAATTGCGACACTTAGACTAAGTGTCGCAATTGCGACGTTTAGAGGAAGCCGTCGCAACAGCGATGCTTTGGGGCATAATGTCGGTATTGCGACGGATTCCTCCAAACATCATAATTGCGACTCCTCGTCTAAGTGTCGGTATTGCGACACTTGTCTCTAAACGTCGGTATAGTGACGGTTTCGGGCGGGATTTGAAAAAGTTGAAAAAATTTGGGGAAATTTCTGACATTTGGTCAAAAGTGTCGGAACCAAGTGTCGGAATTTCCGCCAAATGTACTAGTGTTAGGAGCGGGTAAACGTAAAGGATTCCCGTGCTCATCGTACTGATATGGAAAAACATACACGAGTGTACCATCCTATGCATAATGTGAAAAATATGAGCAGTTGAGATCTTGAGAGGATTGTCCGACCTCGGGATTCGATTGTTGTAGGGACAATCGATACTCCTCAGGAGAGATGTTCTCCGGCATAGTAGAAGCTATGTAGACGTCTTCGGGAAGCGATGTGGTCCTTACGGACTGAGTAGTAACAACACGTGTAGATGCAGCCACACAAACTGTGGGCCTGATGGGTACATAAGTGACTTGAGGGGATGTCGTGATGGGCATCCTAGGAGATATCCCCAATGAAGGAACAACCGGCCTCATAGAAAGAGCTGATACCCCCATGGAGGCAGCAGCGGCGATAATCTAACCTAAGGATCTATACCCTGCTGGTAATGAGGGACTGGGCGAAGACATAACAGATGATTCAGCGTTGTCCTCTGGGAATAGCTTCCAAGTTACTTCTGGGAATAGCTGGTAATCTTCACCAGATGTGGGGATTTCCTCGCTAGCAGAATGACTGGATTCACTCATATTTGAACTTGCTGCTAGATCTCGTAACAAACGACGATGACTAGGAGGAATAACAACAACTAAAAAAGGCGAACTCGATGTAAGAGGAGGGAAATGTTCCCATACTCCAAATCTAGACCAAGGGTCAGATAAGGGCCAATTGAACTCAACTGGTCCTCCAAAGGGAAGCTCAAAAACGATGGGCTACTGAGGTTCAGTAGAGGATTGATAAACCTCTGATGAATCGTCCGTATATGGACTACCAGTAGATGAAACTGATGGTTCCGCCATTGTGGTGGTAATGACAAGAGAAAAAGATCAAACACACACACAGGCTGTAAAGGAATCAAGGCACACAATCAAACGACCAACAAGCAAAATATAACAGGGCGTGTGATCGCGGGTGATTTATTTTACGACATTGAAACTTAGAAACTTCACCGTTTCATGTTTTAATACTCGAGAAATGGATGAAAGATGACTCTATCTCTTTCAGTTTTGAAGCAAGCGTGAAAGGACAAGCGCTTGGTGATATTTTCAAATTTAAGGAGTCAGATAAGATCAAAATGATTGCTCAGGAATGCTAGGCAAAGGGTGTACCAAATAACCATGAACTGCAATATACACCTTGGTTTCAAAATGAAAGAGAAATCAACCAAGGACTTAACGTACGTGCAGGCAGTCTCCTCGAATGTTGTGTCCAGTGTATCACAGGTATAGGGCGGTAGACTCAGATTCCTATGGATAAAGGATAGAAACCTAGTGGGGTCTCCCTTTATATACGCAACGGTACGGGGAGCACAAGTCCGTACTAGTGCTGTCTAAAACCAAGAGGCGAACGACAACTACTAGGTTTAAAGATGTCGGAACACGTCTCTAGCCTAGACCTCTAAATATTTCGTTAATGTTTCAATGCTGCCTTAGTGTAAATTGAATGAATTTTAATGTTTATCTTCAATTATGTTTTAGTTTTTAGGCCCTAACGAATGTAATGTCTCAAAATCTCCTAAATGCACACTACATGCCACAGTATATCATTTCATTCGATGAAAGCTAATTATGAGAGAGTTGAAGAGCTTTTTACACAATAACAAAATGACCAGAGGACAACCAATGATATCTCTAATGTAGCTAATGGAAACTAAAAGCTTTTATTTCAAAGTTACTAATCACTAATAACACCGAAAAGATTTAATTCACACTAACTAATCCAAAGCAAAAGAGATTTTTTTTTTGTATTTTCAATGTTTAAGAGCACACTGCACTAAACAAAATGAAAACTAATGAGACAAGCAACTTGAGAAGTGATAGAAAAAGAGAAGAAACAATCAAATTTCACTCAATGCAAGCACACAACCAAATCTCAAATCAACAAAAATTCCCTCAAATGAAAAGACACCCAAAGACTCAAATGAACCATGTAATCTAGGCCCAAAATGAGGCAAGGTGGAATTCGAATGAAGAAGAAGCCAATTCACTCAAATAACACAATAAAACGATAGATAACCACCAAATGAATGTAGAGAAGCAGTCACAAAGTTGAATTAACAGACAGAAACCACAAACTCCCAAGGGAGGCTCGACACACAATAGCACCTAGATGCCCTAGGGCTAAAATGTAAAATCGATAGAAATGGGCAAACAGCCAAAGGATGAAGGTCATAGTCAGTCAAGCAAGGCTCCAGAACACTCAAGCAGTCGTAAAAATAAGACCAAACACCCAGATCAGTATTAGAAGGCTCAAAACATAGTAAACCCTAGCACCTTACAGGATAGGCGCAATTGTAAGGTTGAGACTAGCGCTAGAATGGAATTGGCACGAGTGATACACTGACAACATGTGCCAGTGGGCATGACTGTAACACTGAAAACCACGCCAGCCGAGTTTACTAAGGAAGAATGAAAAAAGAGCAATCCAAGAAGCAGACCAGTGATGGTGAAGCTAAACAAAAAGCCAAACACATAGCAAGAGCCAGCCAAAAGAGCCGATCGAGCAAGTAAAGTCAAGAATCAATCGAAAGACAAGACAATATTCCAAGTGTTCAGTTCATAAACTAGACCAGAGATTGACTGAAGCAGCATTCATCTACTTTCGCTAATGCAAAGCAAGAGCATTTTGAAGGCTATCTGGCTAACTTCAGGCTTTGTCTATAGTTTATAAAGCAAACAACAAGCTAACTCCCCAGTGGAGTCGCCAATTTGTTGGAGAGGTAAATCCCCTCTACAAACAGAGGCGATCCCTATTAGCCCAGAACGGGTCTAGCAACAATCGTAACACGCTATGGTGCAGGTCCCTAATTGCAATAAACCAACTTGCGAAGAAGGCTTACCTCGAATCCAACGCTGTTGTTTTTAGAGAAGGTAGCACTCCCATTCCTTTGTTTCAGTAGATCAAAATCCTCACGCTCGTCGCGGTCGAACACCTGTATACACAAGAAACACATCAAACACAAGCGTAAAATCCATATATACAATTATGCGTCAGTTAGAGAGGACACAACTCATGATCATAGTGAACAAAACGAGTAGAACCATAACCAATAGTCGCTTATAATTAATTCATACAAAGGAAAATACAACCTGGCTCTGACGCTGAATTCTCCTTCGACGGGTCGTCAGCAGAATACGTCTCGGTAAAGCTTGTCAAGGATGGGGACAAGCCTCTCTCTTCAATCGTCAATCTCCTTGCTATTTATTTGACACTATGAGGACTATTGCAGCATTCTTTAGGCTATGAAGGTTCTTGGAGATTAGCTTGCAAAGGAAAATGGCAAGCTTATATAGATGGAGGAAGGGGAGTTGGGATCCCTACAATCATGGGATAGGCCCTATCCTCAAGGAAGCTTCCACGAGAGGTGGAAAACTAGTTCCTCTACATGGAATTTCGAAGCCAACCTCCCAACTCAAATTAGAGACCAGTTTAGGAATTGGTTGGGGTCAATCTTCTTCCATTTATTTTTAAAAAACACCCTTTATTAAGCCTAGCGTGGGTGCGGCTCTGAGACAGAGTGCCAATTGGCACGCCCTCTTTGGAGGATTTGCCCTCTTGGCGTGAGGGCTGAACTGTGTACCCGCACCAATGCAAAAAGGGCTATTTTAAGGGTTTTTCACAAGGAATTGTCTTCAGGGCAATGAAAGTACATGTTCAGGGGAATGCCATGAAAGTGTTTTCAAGTTATGTCATTGCTCACAGGTCACGGAAAGAGCCCTCCATGTGCGGGACGGGGAATTGCAGGGATGGTGAAAAATTGTTGTGTAACAATCAAGGGTGACAATGAGAGAGGCTTTGGAAAGAGATTTGCAGGGTTGCACAGAGGGATTGCTCACACATCTTATTAGAGAGAGAGAGCAAGAAGAAAATAACAAATCCAAAATACAGAAAATAAGCTGATGGATTAAGAGGGGACATGAATCAATTGAATGAAGCATTGCTAAGGTCAAAGGAGAAGCTCGAGATAGAGTACACCTGCTATTATATGAGTGGGTTAGTGCATGGAGAGATGAGAGCATAAAGGATGGAGAGGGATGGGTTCGAGGGAGGATGGAAGGGGTAGAAAACGCAGAGATAAAAGAGCGTTCGAGCTTGACAGGGAGCACAGTCTTGATAGTGATCAAGCATGACAGCAAGAAGGAGATGGTTCGAGCTCGATCTAAAGGAACTTGCACATATATGCTTAAAAAAACAAAATAAGAACGAACATAGTTGATGGGAGAAGGATCGATCCCAGTAGAGAGGAATAAAACAAGGTCGATGCTATTGAAAGGAGAGGAGATGAAAGAGTTGGGGTGATTAAGTCATTGGCTCGACAAGACCTACCAGGCTTGAGTATAACCCTGCAAGAAGGACCATAATAATACCAATTTTGAGAAGGATGAATGTTTAGACTAGAATACCTGTTAATTTTATTTGTCAAAATCCTCATGCTATTATGATGAGACTGAGGCTGGGGAGGGTAGCAGACCTTGATAAGATATTGGGGTGAAATATACCTCATTTTGAATTCTTATTTCTCCTTTGGGATGAGCTACTACCCGGTTGGCCTAGTGATCCACACTGCTATTATTTTCCCGCAGTATGTGTTTGAAAGTGACACTGCCTAGATCTATCAAATTTTGCCTAATTATGTTGACTATTCAGCCCATTTCCGCATTTAGAGGATTTCTCAAGCTATGCATGGCTTGGATAATTATAGTTGAGTCTCCCATGATTATTGGATTCTGTATTTTCCTTTTTTTGAGGATCATGGTGCCCATCAGTAAACCATATGCCTCAAACCTATTGCTGGAGGTTTTTCCTAATCCCCATTCATAAGTGACTGGATTGGTTCCACCCGGATGTATGAGAATGCCCCTCTCTCCTGCTTTGACTGGATTGTTTTTTGATGCCCAGTCAAAGAGGAGGAAGTGCTTGTTCATATTTTTCATACAAAAAATGAAATCATCCTTTTTTAATCTTATTTTCAAATTTTTGATTGGAGTTTTTACTTTGGTATGCTTTTCCAGATGCTTCTGCCTGTTGAAAATATTATCCATATCCTCTCTTCCTACTGGAGTTGGTTGCTGTCAATTTCTCTCAAGCCTTTCATGTTTAAAAATTTTGTTGTGAGACCCCATGTCTTTGACAGAACTCTGGAAACATCTGGAGATTGACTTTTGAATATTTGTTGATTTCTGGATAACTAGATTTGCTAGCAGAGGAAGGATGGCAGGATTTCCCATAATCGTTTAATGGTGTGCTTCTACTTTAGAGAATAGGGATAAGTTTTTTTCCAATCTATAAAGAAATCATTAAAGGTACTTGAGAAATTTAGGTCGATTTCCAATGGGCTCGCTAGCAGGTTCCAACATACTTTCGCAAAGGGAAAATCAAGGAAAAGGTGTCAGATACTTTCTTCATCGCACATGGGGCACCTTGAGGGACCCGAAAAGCCTTTCCTTTTGAGGTTGTCGGATGTAAGGACTTTACCTTTTAAAAGAGTCTAGATAAATATTTTAACTTTGGGAAAACTTTCAACTTTCCATATTGACTTCCATGCTGCCAAATCTTGATTATTTTGATGTGATTGTATGGTCATATACCGTAATTTGATCGAGTAATATCCTCCGTTCGAGTCCCAAATGAATATTTCTTGGGCCTCCTGATTAGTTGGCATTGTTCCCTTAAGTCAGATGACTAAGGAATCCCATTGGTTTTTAAAGTTGTGTGGCAATTTGGGTATGTGAAAATCCACCCAATTTCTATTCTGCTAGCGAGAGATAGAGTGCCAGGTGATCAACCCCTTAATGCTCATCCACCTTTTTAAATCATGGAGATCTATATAGGAGGAATTTGGAGAATTCCCCATTATTATGTATTCCCATAGTAGAACACTTATTCCGTTTCCGAGGAACTTAGAGGTATGGTTTATGATAATGGGAAGGACTTTTTTAACAAGCTTCCAGACTTGCGAGCATAGTTTGGTTGGAACACTTCCTTCTAGGAGAAGAGTTCGGTGATGATTCATATATTTTGAGGCTAGGACTTGTTTCCACCAACAATATTTCCTAGTGATAAGTCTCCAAACAATTTTTGCCCCAAGGGCTATTTTCATAATTCCAGGTAACATAATAGATAGGCCTCCCTTTTCATAGGGGAAGTGTTAGCTGATCCCATTTTACCAAACCGAACTTTTTGGTTTCAATCTTTCCGACTTGCCACAAAATCCCTCTTATTATTATATCTATTTGTTTTTGGGTGCTTTCCAATGCCAATATTGCTACATATTCGTAAATTGGCAGTGCTGTGAGAATGGATTTTATCAGAACCACTCTAACCGCTAAATTTAGCCATTGCATTCCCCAACTTTGAATTTTTTTCCTCATTTTTTCAATTTGGGTACACCATAGTTCTGCCTTCATATTTTATTTTGATATAAGGAGTCCTAGATAATGGAAATGGCTCCAATTTTCTTGTGATGGAATCTCTAAAATCTGAGATATTATTTTTAGAGTGTGATAAGTCACATTCAGCCATAGATTTGACATTTGGAATTATTTAGTAGCCCACCTAAGGCCTCCACGAATTTATCCAACACTTTTTAAAATATTCTGGCGATAATGCATGATGCCCCACCCATCTGTTGATTATATAGTCTACCTTTAACATTTTAATTTTAGCCATGTGGAGCAAAGCACCAAATGACATTACTCATGGTGAATATTTAAAGGTGGTTAAGTAGAAGCAGTGCTAAGCTAAGTCACGTGTCAAAATAAGTGCATGGCTATAAGGGAGTGGAAAGACATAGTGGTTCCGAACATTAGCCAAGCAAGGATGTAAAGGGTATAAAGGGGAAATAATATTAAAGCAGGGCTCGCTTCCACTTTGTATACGCTGGCAGGAGATTCCACTAGGGAAATTCCCGGGGGGGGGGGGGGGGGGGGGTCACGAGTTAGAGGAGTGAGGTAGAGCCTTACCCCCACAGAAATTTGGTGACGTGTCACGAGGGTCGACACGAAGAAACGATTATATGGGGAATAAAGCATGGGTCTTAAAGTTGTTGCATTGTGTACTTCACGTTCCATGAGGATTATGTTTTGAAGACAGAGTTGTCTTTCCTGGCGAAAAGGTAAGGTATAGTTCTTAGGATATCTGGTACTGATACCTGTACCACTATTTAACTTGGCATGCAGTGTTTACCTACTCAAATTCTAACATCCAATCCCTACATGCTGCGTGCCTCACTGTCAATGTCCTTACAATGCTTATCCCACTTACTTCACCCTTCCACCTTTTCTCAAGAACCCTCAGTTCTATATAACGGTCCCCCGCCTTTTACTGTAGTAAAATTTTTAGGTATTCGACTACGGTATAAACTAAAGTGGGAGCCCAGTACCAAGTCCACCCAGTCACTGTCAGTACCCCCGCATCGCTTTCCCGAGAAAATTTCCTACTACACTGATATTTTGTCCCCCATATTCCCTTTGGTTTCCTTTTGTTTTTAAAATTTTTTCATAGTAGTCATGGGAAAGGTCACCACTAAGAAGTTCGAACCAGAGACTCCTCAAGTTTGTGAAACCAGAAATCCTCCAGGGTTTGAACCTTTCTTAGACTTGCAAGATGAAATCTGTGACCCGCAGTACCCATTTCCCATCAACAGTATCAAACCTAAGATTTTTAGGAGACGTGTCAAAAATAGGGATAGGTATCGGGTGGTTCTATCGGGTCTGTATCATCAAATTACCCCTCCAGTTTATCCAGTGGCCAAGTTTTTTTGCTAGCTCAGGGATGCCTATGACTAACGTCGAGGCATGTTTCTCTCAGCTCAAGGGAACAGGATATTCACTCTTTCCCCCGATATTATCAGAATTTCCCTCCATTTTCCCACCAGTGCAAACTACACCAGTTTTAGTGAAATTACTCTGACTCCTCAGTTTGCTAAATTCCCATGGAAATAGCAAGGCGATTTCATTGCCTCCATAATCGACGATTAGACCACATCCCTTCCTTCAACAGAGTCTTTCCCATTGAGTCTGTTAAAAGAAGAAGTGCAGTCCATCCTTGCTGTCATCACAGGTTTATTAGGTGTGGATGGTTTGGGGCAAACCTCCAGGGGATGTGTTTCTTTCTTGTGGTTAATGTCTCAAACTGGGGTTGTTCTAGACATTCCTAGTTTCCTGGCCTCCACCATTCAGACCTAGTTCTAGGAACTCCCAGACACTGGTCATTTCCGCTTTTTCTCTATGGTTTTCTACCTCTTCCTTTATCAACATGCTGATAAATTTGAGAGTTTGGGCTTAGATAAGGTGTACAAGTTAAATTCTCAGCCTAGACCAATTTTCGACTGGAGCTTCACAACACACCAGTTACCAAACAGGGTGGGCTATTCTAAGTTTCTAAACGAGTTCATGCCTATTGCCTACACTATCATCCATGACTCCCCTTCACCTAGGGTTTTTCCTGAGATGAAGAGATGGTTACAGTATAGTGAAGCCCAAAGTACTGGTGATTGGTACCTGTTTGATAACTACACCGAAATTCGAGTTTATGGAGCCGAAGTTCCCCCCTATCAGTTGCCCATGTTCCCTGCCTGACGGATTTATGCTTTGGAATACATTCAGCAAACCCTGAAATCTGACCAACTCCACTTCCTCCCTGCAAAAAAGGGGTTTATCCTTAAACTTCCCATTACCATTGGCCCTTTTGTTGTCAATTCAAGGCACACTCTCCCTATCGTTGAAAAGATGCTGTAAGACATGGATTTGAGACAAGGGAAGGTTTGGCCCTACAATCCGAGGGGAATCATCTCTAACAGAAGGAGAAGGAAAAAATCAACTCCTTATGTGCATGAAACGAGACCTTTCATAGAATGGCGGGCTAATCTTGAAAATTGGCCTTTTCTTTCACAGATGGAGACCGATTCATCTGCGACAGGGGAAAAGGCTAGTAAAGGTCAAGAAGCGGAGGAGGCAGGTCTATCAGGAGTACGTTCTCCCCCACATAAAAGGCAAAAAACAGTGACCAGTGAAGCAGAAGTTATTGGGGAAGAAAATTTGATCGAAGAGGAAATACCATATGGGAGAATTGATAAGAGAAAGATAGGAATCAAGGTGTTACGAGATAGTGTTACATCTTCAGATTTCTCAGAGGTCTCATAGGCTATCACAGCTGACACTTTCCAGGTCACAACCGAAAGAAGCTTGAAAGCTAGAGCAATCAGAGATAAGTATCGGGAGGAATTAGAAGGATTTGTTGAAAAATACCACACCAGAATTTCAGCCTCAATGAACCTGGACACTGAACATTTAGTAATGGCCATGGCTGAGGCCATTCTAGACCCAGATGCCGGTACTACCAGTTACAGAGTGCTAGAGTATGCGGTTGACATGTCAAAAGTGCCTGCAATAGATAAATGCAATTTATTTCAGGTTGTCGGTGATATGCTAAAGGATGAAGTGATGTGGCTTACGATCACTCTGAAGAAGTTGTAGAACACACATGCTCAAGTGAAGGAGAATTTCAGGAAGGAAAAGGAAAATTCTTGTGCCCTCATGAATCAAATACACTCTATATAGGATTTGATTAAAGGAAAAGAGACAGATGAAGCCAACCCACAGCGTTACCTCATCGAGCAATTGCAGAAGGAGGCTGCATCCTTGAAAGGTAAAATTAGTATACCAACCTCTCATCATGTACAAATAGCTGAGTTAGCCCAGGCTGAAAAAGAAAGAGAAAACTTGGCTGATTCTCTTGCAAAAGAGAAGGAAGAAAAAGAAAATATTGCAAAAGAGAGGGCCAATCTTCAAGGTAGACTAAAGGCATTGCAGACAACTTGGGACACACATACTTGCGCACCACCACCAATCCCACCAGATACTAGTTCACTGTCTGAACATATGACTACAAAATTGGCCACAAATGATACATTGGAGAAACAGGTCGCTACAGTGAGACAACGGATCAGTGAGCTGGAAGATCTTTTGGCTGAGAACTCCAACAGAATCGACGCCATGTGGAAGGAAATCGAGCAAGGAAAGAAGGAGAAAGCATCCCGGGATAAAACCATCAGCGAACTCAATACTCGCCTGAAAGGTAATATCACCCTCATGGAAGCCAGACGATTAATCTGGGAAGAGATCATCACGGAAGTGAAAGGGCATTGGGCATTTTTAAAGGTCATTGAGGAGGTAAAGTCGTCCATACTCTATCTCAAAAGAAAGCTTCATGAGGGGAATACTGATACATCCAGCAGAGCGCAACACATAAAGATTTATATCTCCTTCTTGAAAGGGCTAAGACTTGAAGACGTGGAGAGACATGGTATAACGAGCAGGTTCAAGGAAGTCGTTGAATGTCAAAAAATAATTGATAAGGAGTCTTCTCGCAGTATGGCTTCAAGAACCTTGGAGAACATGGCGGTCAATTTAGAGTGGTTTGAAATGGTTTGGGCCGAGATCACAGCTATCGGGCTTCCAATGTGCTGGGGTCCTACCCCTGTTGTGTTACATCCGTTACCAGCATACGAGGCACACCTAAAGGAGGATATGAACCGAACATATGTACTTTCAGACAAATCCACTCAGCTTAAACCCGAGACTATAGTTGTAGCACTCTACCAGGAATTTTCCCTCCTGCACCTGGTGAAGCACAAAATTCCTGCCGATGAAAATTTCGATGATCTTACTGAAGCTTATATCAGAGTGGAAGGTTTCGCATCCATGCCTGAACCTGCAGTAGACAGTCAGCAAAGGTGCACCAAATATGCCAGCCAGCTAGCCATCTCATCAGCAAATGTCCCGCCACTGGTGTCAGCAACCACATCAACTCCATCGCACCAGTGAACATGGTTAACTCATGATTCGGCCCTAGTGACCTTTACTTTTACTTTACTTTGTTACTTTTGAATTCCGAGTGAAATTCACATTTCACTCTTGCATTTTACTTCTTGTTAAAGACAGTTTTAAATATTTTGTTTTGAAACGGCCTTGAGCCTAACTGTAAATGATGAGATGCTCTATTCCTCATCATGAATTTTGATTAAAACTTCAAACTGATTACTAGCACACGAGGAAGATATTTTCCCTATAAAAAATATCTTCCCGCTCATGTTTATGAAGCTTCTATATAAGCAGCAACCAAATAGAAAAAGAGGTTCCATATTTTTAGAAGAATATGATGTGAAATAATTTTGTATGCATTTTGATGAACTTTAATATGAATGCGAAGAGCCTGTTGGGTTTCAGTGATGAGGAGTTCCATCTTTAATGAGGATTCTGGCCTTTGTGCTTTACAGTCTGTAACTCTCCCCTATGTGTTATAGTTTAGCTGTTCATTTCATTTTCATCCATTTCTCTTGTATAATGTTCTGGAATGTGAGTAGCTCACTGGTTTTGGTATGAATTTATCCTAGTTGATACTTATTCTAGAACCAGTCTAGCACTTTAAATATGGCTCAGGTGTGATATGTTGTTTCATTTTCACTTCAACCGTACTTCTGCTATATTAGATGCTATGGGATGTTATTTTTAAAGGTTATTGTCATGTGTGGATTCTTAATTTCATAAGCCAACTACATGTTGATATTTGTTTCTGGATATCATCTCAGTGACAGTTAGTATTCTCTCTATATTTCATACGCAGTAAATACCTTTTGATTATTCATCTCTGTGAAGTATTTTAGAATCTAGCCCTCCTTACAGAAAGATGTCTTTGAATTGTCTGATACATTCATATTAGAGTTTCACACTTTGCCTCTACAACATTGCTTTCCCTGTGTCAAAGTTTTGAAGATTTTGGTACCATTCAAATTAAACCTTCTTGTTTACATGAGATAGCATGAGAGCCTTTTTCTGATAAATTTCCATGTTATATCATATGCTTCTTGCTGTATAAGATGTCCTAGGCATTGGTCTTTCACAACTCAAGGCTGTCTCTAGGGTTGACAACACCATCAATAGTGTGTCATCAAAAAATAAGGAGTGATTTATGCTTTTAATACCATGGGAGATCTGGATGCCAGTTAGTGTAGAAATTATATAACATATGCATTATATATCCAAATTCTCCTGATCTAACAATATTTATCTTCTTGCTAAATACAGAATCCTTCCAATGTTAATCTTTTGCGGAAACTATAAACTCAATTGCAAACACATGAAGCAATAAAAACAATCGCACATAACACAGTTGTTTAACAGGAAAGCCTGAAGCTGAAAACCCCAAATATCATATATTATGTATCATGGAGATCATGTAACAATATCATACAAATATTAGTACATCAAGCTCTTAGTACAATCAATCATCACACACTAACAAGAAGAAATCTACAAATCCATGCACTGATTTCTACCCTTTTGATAGCCTGCCTCTATTGCGCAATCCCTGTTGAAGAATAGCTCTAAATGAATTCAAAGTACCCTTGACTTGACTGTGCAATCCTCATTGGAAACTCCAATGTGTGTGTGATGCAATCAATGCATCACTATAGTAACAACGGATATTCCATCTCACCCTTTCACCTACCTCTCCACTAGGTCTCCACTGGAACTGACATGCACTGTAGTTAACTATTGTATTTGTTCAGTTGATTAATGAGTTATTATTTGTGAATTAATTAGCTAATTAATTCACTCTACTCTCACTAGTGTATCATTCAGTTAGACTAGATACAACTAGCTCAACTGAGTTTAACTCGATTAACTGAGTTAAACTAAATAACAACTCCTATAACTACTCTTCCAACATTGTCATAACTTTTCCACTTCAGTTCTAACTGATTCCTCCATCATAATTTACCCGATGAAACCACAATTGCATAATTCCTTGACCAACGATTTTCCAAAATGTATACGAAATCAGGAGTGCTCCGAAAGGCTAGTTGTTGTTATTTTCTAATTATTATTAAGGGCTAATAATAATCGACCGCTATTTTTAGATCAACGATCTATAAATGAACTTCGCCCAATATTATAAAAATGAAATTTCATCTATTTTTCCAACTTGACCAACCATCCACAAATAGCATCCTGCAACTTCTAAAATATGATCACCATGTCTAAAAATAGACATAGTCTAAAAATAGACTTGCACCTAAAAATAGCCTGCGGACCCACTTAGTGAAGGCGACTGATTTTCACTAAGCTCATCATCTTGTTTAATCTCAACAATCCCTCTTAACAAGATAGGGATTATCCTTCACCCTGATCCTGCCTCTATGGAATTCGAATTTGCTCCTGATGAGCACCTACGTCAGAATATCTGCATCTTGATCTTCCGTAGGAATGTACTGAAGCAACATGATCTTCCACTGCACACAATCTCTGATATGATGATACCAGATATCAATATGTTTAGATCTATCATGAAACACAATATTAATTGAGAGTTTAATGCAACTCTGATTATCACAATGTATCACTGTAGGATCTAAATGTGAACTAAACAAACCAACTAGGATCTTCCTCATCCGGATAGCCTCACATGCAGCTTGACTTGATTCCATGTATTCTGCTTCTGCTGAACTGAGTGCCATGGATATTTGTTTCCTACTATACTAAGAAACTATTGTAGATCCGATACTGAAAATCCCTCCTGATGTGCTCTTTCTGTCCGTTGGGCTGCCTGCCCAATCTGCATCCGTGAAGCCATGCAACTTCACCTCATTCGTATGTCTGTACCATAAGCCATACTCATATGTGCCCATGAGATACCTCAGGACATGCTTGCCTGCCTTCCAAAAGAGCTTGGTAGGCTTAACCATTTCTTGTGAAATTTGGTTCACCGCATAGCATATGTACAGTCTTGTATTAACTAAATACATGAGCAAACCCACCAACTATCAATAAACAGTGGCATCCACTACCTCTACCGATGTAGCATCCTCTTTCCTCCAATTTCCTGGAAGAGGAGTATCAATAGGCTTGCAGCCTTGCATGTGAAACTTCTCCAGTATCTCGCGAGCATACTTTCCTTAAGACACAAACAGTTCACCTTCCCATTGCCATATTTCCAATCCAAGGAAATAATGAAGGAGGTCCAAATCCTTCAACTCGAACTCCTTTGCAAGATCTGCCTTGCATGAGTGTATCAACTGCTCATCACCTATTAGTATTAAACCATCAACATAAAGAACAATGATTAAAATCTTACCCTCCACCACAATTTGATACAGGTTTGCATCCATCTCACTCTTGGTGAAGACAAGTTCAATGAAATAGATGTTGATCCAAGTGTACCAAGCACATGGTGCTTGATTTAGCCCATACAACACTCTTTTGAGTCTGCACACATGTGACTCACTGTTGAAGATCTCAAATCATTTAGGCTGCTCAATGTACACCTCTT
Organism: Pinus albicaulis; assembly: GCA_034641835.2. Taxonomy (NCBI): domain Eukaryota; kingdom Viridiplantae; phylum Streptophyta; class Pinopsida; order Pinales; family Pinaceae; genus Pinus; species Pinus albicaulis. Next base: position 2,053,862,383 of record CM076575.1, read on the forward strand.
CCTCAATGATCCCATTAAGGAATGCAGTCTTCACATCCATCTGATGAATGTGCCAACCCATCTGCGCTGAGAGAGAAAGGATGGTCTATATGGAAGAATACCGCGCGACAGGTGCAAAGGTTTCTTCGTAATCAATCCCCTAGATCTGTGAGAAGCCTCGAGAAACAAATCTTTCCTTATACTTCTCGACGCTCCCATTAGCAGATTGCTTTACCTTGTAGATCTGTCTTGATCCTACAACTGATTTACCCACTTGCCTTGGAACAATATCCCAAGCACTGTTTCTGGCAATGGAGTCATACTCTTCCACCATGACATCTACCCATGTGGACTCCTGCACTACTTCTTCAAAAGAAGATGGCTCTGTCACTATACACTTGCTCATAAGAGCCATGTATCCAGTAAATCGGTCAGGTGACTGTCTCTTTTTGCGCTGTGATGTAGGGACTCCTAAATTCTGTGCCACATCAAGCTTCAGTTTCTCAGCTTCTGTGGTATGCTTTATGCCTTGTTTGATTTTTGATTCTGCATGAGTGGACTCCTCCACTCAATGAATCTCCTTCTGTGGTTGATCCACATCTAGAGGCTCATCTTTGGGAACAAGTAGCTCCTCCTCTACTGCAAGTGTAGCTCCCTCTCAAGTGACAACTCCATGGCTTTTACCTCATTGAATTTTATATCCCATCACACCACTGTCAACCAATTGTCTAGAAAATACACATGATAATTATGGGGTGTTTCTGTGTACCCCACAAATATCCCAACTTTTGCAGTCAGTTCCAGCTTCTTCCCGGCGTCCTTTGTCACATGAATGTAAACATTTGAGCCAAAAATATTCAAATGAGAAATATTAGGCTTCTTACCAGTAAAAGCTTCTTTAGGTGTACTCATGCCAAGTACTTTATGAGGACAATGTGGTTTTGCACATAAACCGCAGTGTTGCATGCTTCCGCCCACAAGTGCATCGGTAGGCCCTGGTCATGCAACATAGCTCGTGCAGCACCCATGATCGTTCTGTTCTTCCTCTTTGCGACCCCATTCTGCTGTGGGTTATGAGGCGCTATGATTTCTCTTCGAATTCCTTCTTTGCTACAGAAGTATTTGAATTTTCCCGAGATATATTCACCACCATATTGCTCCGTAGAGCCTTCACTTGCTTCCCCAACTCCTCCTCCACCAATGCTTTAAACTCACAGAACTTTGAGAATGTTTCGCCCTTCTTCTACCTGAAGAAAATCCAACATCTACGAGAATAGTCATCAACAAATATAACATAATACTTGTGTTTTACTATTGAAGCAACCGAGAAAGGTCCACACACGTCTATGTGAATTCTCTCCAGGATCACCGAAGCACAGTTCTCCTTCTCATGAAAGGTTTTCTTCACAAACTTACCCATAGTACATCCCTTGCACTGATCTGACTACACAAGAGTACCCTTGGGAAGTCCAGTATAAATCTGCTACAAAATCTTCAAAGTGCCATGGTGAAGATGGCCCAATCTCCTATGACATAATTCACCCTCATCTCAGCTCACCACTTCTTTTGCTTTGCCCACCATTGCAACACATCCATCTACCTACAACTTGTAGATATTCTTAACTCGAATCCCTATCTTCTTGTTTTGACTCGTTGTTTTATGTCAAAGGAAGGCTTTTCCCTCACAGAAAACAATGTCATAACCTTTGTCTTCCAACATTGCAACCGAGACCAAGTTCTTCTTCAGAACTGGAACATACATAACTTATTTCAACATAAATGGATTACCTGACTCCCTCTCAAAGGTAATGGTCCCAATTTCAGTCGCACTGTATCAAACATCGTCACCCATCTCTATATGTATTGGAGGTCCTTCTCCTCCAAGTCACAAAACAACTCCTTGTCTCCCGTCATATGGAAAGACGCACAACTATCAAGATACCACACCATTCCCATAGCATTTGAAACCAAGCATGCGATCAAAGAGAAATCAAGTTCAAATTGTGAGGCTAAGGCCTCACCCGCTACAGCTCTAGAAGCCTTCTTGTTCTTCTTCTTCTGTAGGAAGTGAGTGGTGAAATGCCCATGTTCATGATAGTGAAAACACTTCACCTTGGACAAATCCTGCTTCTTGTCTTTAGCTTCAGATTTTGAAGGGAATTTCTTCCCCTTCCCTTTCCTTTATTTGGTAGCCAAAGCACAATTCTCTTCATATTCATTCTTCGATGAAGAATTATCCTTGGTACTTCGCCTTATCTCCTGCTGCACAAGATCCGACCAAAGTCGCTCCCATCCCGGCAGTTTCTCCCATCCATTGACAGAGTCTTCATAGCTATGCCAACTCTTCGGAAGCCCAAGGAGAGCCAAGCTCACCAAGTCTTCATCATCAACAATAATCCCCACACTTACCAGTTCATCCTTGCAGTGGAAAAACTTCGTGAGATATTTTGGAATACTGTTGCCCTTCTCCATTTTTATATTTCTGAGCTTATCTTTAAGCGCTAACTTCCTCTGGTCGCTTATGCTTTGGAACAAATCTTTCAAGGCCTTCCACATTGCAAATGGAGTGGCTTTCCCATGAAGGCTAGACACAATATGGTCCTTCACACCTTCCAATAGAATTATTCTTGTCTTTGCTACCTTCTTTTGCCATGCGTCAAGTCCTGCAGCATCACTAGAATCCAGCTTAGGAACATCACTATCGATGAACTCCTTCAGTCCATTATCCTCTAGCACCGCCTCCATACTATCCTTCCAGGCTATTTAATTTGAGCTACCATCAAGGGAATACTCCAATCACAATCCATTGAAAGACATTTCAATGTATACTCAACTGTCACACCAAGAATTTTCTGCAGCAAATTCGAATTGTCCACCAGCATAAACTCAACAATTCTTCACAATTGAAATATTCAGTAATTAACACTCCTCTGATACCATGTAGAAATTATATAACATATGAATTATATATCTATATTTCCTGATCTAACAATATTTATCTTCTTGCTAAATACAAAATCCTTCCACTGTTAATATTTTGCGGAAATTATAAACTCAATTGCAAACACATGAAGCAATAAAAACAATCGCACATAACACAGTTGTTTAACGAGAAAGCTTGAAGCTGAAAACCAAAAATATCATATATTATGTATAATGGAGATCATGTAACAACCTCATACAAAGCTTAGTACATCAACCTCTCAGTACAATCAATCGTCACACACTAACAAGAAGAAATCTGCAAATCCATGCACTGATTTCTGCCCTCCTAATAGCCAACCTCCATTGCGTAATCCCTACTGAAGAATAGCTCTAAATGAATTTTAATTAACCTTTCCTTGACTGTGCAATCCCCATTGGCAACTTCAATGTGTGTGTGATGCAATCAATGCATCACTATAGTCACAACGGATAGTCCATCTCACCCTTTCACCTACCTCTCCACTAGGGCTCCACTGGAACTGACATGCACTGTAGTTAACTGTTGTATTTTTTTAGTTGATTAATGAGTTATTATTTATGAATTAATTAACTAATTAATTCACTCCACTCTCACTAGTGTATCATTCAGTTAGACTAGATAAAACTAGCTCAACTGAGTTTAACTCCATTAACTGAGTTAAAGTAAATTCACTAATACGTAACTACTCTTCCAACTCTGTCATAACTTTTCCACTTCAGTTCTAACTGAGTCCTCCATGCATGAACCACCAGTAAACCCTAGGAATTGCGTAATTCCTTCAGCCCACTGATTTTCCAAATTTGTATACTGAAATTAAGTGCTCCGAGAGAATAAGTTGTTGTTTATTGTTTGATTAGTATTAAGGGCTAATAATAATCGACACTTCCATTTTTAGATCAACGATCTATAAATAGACTTCGCCCAATATTCTAAAAATAGAATTTCATTTGTTTTTCCAACTTGACCAACCATCCACAAATAGCATCCTGCAACTTCTGAAATATGATCACCGTGTCTAAAAATAGACTTGCACATAAAAATAGCCTGCGGGCCCACTTAGTGAAGGCGAATGGTTTTCACTAAGCTCATCATCTTGTTGAATCTCAACAATTAGTAATCTCTCTCGCTTGATATTCTGGGAAGACTGCCTTAAATAATCTGCCATTATTATATATAGAAATGGAGATAGGGGACAACCTTGCTTCAACCCTTGAGAACTCTGAAAAAAATCACTTAGCCTTCCATTTATCAGAGGGGCTATCCAAGGTCCCACAATGCATGCTCTGATGACTTCAATGATCTTATTTGAGAAACCAAAGTTCTTGAGGATAATAGTTAGGTAGGTTAAGCTTACTCCATCAAATGCATTCACCATGTCCAACTTTATGATGATTCCTTTCTCTTTCTTTAACATACTTGAATGCAAGGCTTCTTGGAAAATCAACAAATTGTCAAGGATCTATCTATTTGGCACAAAACCACCTTGGTTTTCTGATATGATTTCAGGAAGAATTTTATTTATTCGATTGGATATGATCTTCGTGATTATTTTATAAGAATATTTACACAATGAAATAGGCCAAAATTGGTTAAAGGAGGAAGGCCTTGCATCTTTCAGAATTATAGCCAAGTAGGATGAATTAGTGAATCCACCCAATTTTGTTTCTTGAATGCATTCCTTATCATTATAGTTAGGTCTTTCTTGATTATATTCCAATTTTTTCTATAGAAATAAATTGAAAAAATGTCTTTTCGATTTCATCTTCTTCAATTTCTTGTATGAGCTCCATATTTCGATCAGTTCTTATCTTATTGGGAGCATGGTGTAGAAAGGTCTCATAATATTCATTTTCTCCACTTGTTGTTAGGAGCTTTTTAAAATGTTTTTATACTTATTGTTTTAAATCATTTGGGCCTCTTATCTCCCTTCCATCAATCTAATTACTATCAATCTGATTTCTAGTCCTTCTGATTTTCACTTAGTTGTGGAAAAAGGATGTGTTCTTGTCCCCTACTTTTAACCATAGACTTTGAGATTTTAATCTCCACACCTATTCTTCTATTCTATTTTCTCTATAAATTTCCCAATTGAGAGCCTTTTCCTGAATTTGACTTTCTTTGGTTTCTTCCTTAGTTTCCTTTGCCTCTTGAATTACCTCCATTTTTTATATTAAAATAACCTTCATTTTCTATGTTTTTTTTGTCATTTTCCTTGGTCCTTAGTTTCAATTCCTTTCTCTAATTTTTCAATTTTTTCTCCCACACCAAATAAGGAGAGTCGCTGACTCTTTGATACCACACTTCTGTAATTAATTTTTGTAAATCTTCATTGCTGTTCCATGTTGGGCAGTATGTAAAATGGATGGGACCTTGGTTTCCTAAAGGTCCCTTAGGACCGCATTTTTGGGTAATTAATAAGTATTCTATGTAGTTTTGAGTTGTGCACACTAAGAAATGCATGAGTCAAGGGGCTTTAGGGTGGGTCAAATCCCCTTCATGAGTTGTAATGGGCTAAAGGATAAAACTAAGAGTTGCAAACCACATTTTGCGGACCTTAGGATAAGCGCAATCTAATATATAAATAGGAGTCTAGATCGAGTCGGATAAGACAATTTTTAAGTAATTTTTTATAATATGATGATATGTTCTAAGCTTTGAAGGCGAATTTGTAAGTATCTATGCCTGAATGGCTCCTGCTGGCTGTGTGTGCAGAGACCTTAGTACGGCTATGTGCAGACCCCACTGGTTGTGTGTGCGGGTGAATCTGAAGAATTGTAAAGGTTTTTACAACTATTGATGAATAAAGAAGTATTTTGGATAATTATGAGTACTAAATGCATATGTGATATGTTTATGTGATATGTTTTCTTATGATTTATGTTATCGATGATTGGATCAGGTGCATACCTATTTTACCGCTTAATATGAATATTAGATGCATAGTTCTATTATTATAAGGCCTGAATATCACTTTATTAATATATTTGAAGTATTGCGAAGCTATTACCTATGGGCACACAGGGTAGCCTGCGTAAACTGACCTAGATCTGTTTCTGGTGTGAAGGATAATCCGCTATTATTAAATATCTTTGGACACCCAAATCATTTAATTCTCTCTCAGGGTGTGGAAACCTAGTTCCAACACCCCCCATACTGCTTCGGGTGAGACTTGCGCAGGTCACTGCCGAAAGGGCCAGTAGTAAGAGGGCCTTATTGGTTAAGCTTAACTCTGAACCTGGGTCAGGACCCCTCAAGCCAAAAAATGGTTCCGTTTTCGGGACTGGGATCATTTTGAGAGAGATTGGGTGATGTGGCAGCCATCAAAGACTGAGTTAGAAGAAAGACTGAGTTAAAAGATTGGTTTGAGAAAAAAATTCAAGAAATTTCCATTAAGGAAAACAAAAGTAAGAAGCTATCCACTAAAGATTGGAAACAAAAGTACATTTTCACATAGGTTCAGGAGATTTCCTTTGTAACCTTTGCACACAAATTACATGAGTGGTTATCAAGGTTAGCTGAGTTCCAAACCTTCTAAAACGATAATAAATTCACTCAGTGGACACCTGAGTTGATCCAACATTTAGAGCGAATTAATAACTCCATCACCTGCACTGTAGATCCTTGGGTTGACAGCATCTTCGGTGGGTTTGTAACAGAGTTTGTAGTAGATAAATTTTTGTCATATTCTGAAGCTGAAAGAAGGTTCTTCAAAGTTTTGAGAGGTAAATTCATAGGCTCTTTGCCTTTTCTGATTAAGATGATATTGTGTGAAAAGGGTGTTTTGTGCAGTCACATTGAGTGAATCAACCCAAATAAGCTAGAAAGCACTACACACAACAGAAAGTATGTTCGAGTTAACCAAAAAGGAGATAGATTTGTGTCCAACCCTATGAGAAACTCGCCTGATAGTGATACAGAGAGCGGTGAGGCTACGCGTGCTAGAGGTATCCCTCTTGCTACTTCACAGGGGTAAGTCATCACCTACCCCACCTCCACCGCCACCAGGAGGAGATATGGTTGCGCATATGAAGCTACCCACCTTCAAGGGTGTGGGATATGAAGACATGGATAGGTTTTGGTTTGTTACAAATGCAGTATGGACAGTGAAAAATGTTAACACTGATGTTGTCAAGAGAGTGCAGCTAGCTATGGCATTTGAAGGTCGTGCACTGGACTAGTTTACGAGATTTTTGACTCAACACGCCAATATTACTGTTGATGAGATCAAGGATGATTTGAAGTAGCAATTCAGAAAACCAAATTCCTACTCACAATGTGTAACAGAGATTAAAGTTATCAAACAAGATCCAAATGAATCTTTTTGGGAGGCGGATCAGCGACTGAAGCGCATGATCAACGAGGGAGGATTTATCTATGATGATAAGCATCATAAGGAATGGTTTATTTCCTTTCTCTTCCCACATCTGCGTGGAACTATGAATTAATAGAATATTGACTCTCATGCCAAAGCTCTTGAAGTTGCGCTGAAACTAGAAGCCGTGCCTAGAGCTGGCGACCAATTTAGAACTCTGCAAATCCAAAATCAATTGGAAGAAATTCCCTTAGAGATCGAGAACTTGTACAGAGACAGAGGGAAGGAAGTTGGCATAGATGTATGGTGTATATGTTGTAAGGGTTCCAACCACACAAAATATTAGGGTACCTTGTGTCAATATTACATGCAAGCGGAAGGGCCAAAATCCATTGCGTCCCAGGGATGCTGTAGGACTGAGTGATACTCCCATGTTGTGGTGCGCTATCTATAAGGTAGTTGGATGACATGACACAAACCATTTCCCTTGATTAGGAAGTTATGTGCCAGAACTAAAGCAACATTGGTGTAGATTTTTCTCTTTGGTTGGCCACGAGGAGCACCACTATTGCACATTTGAGCTAATGATGGATAGTTCCAACCTATATAGGGTGCAAGCCGACCCATATTCACTAGAATCTCCCTCTGGGGGTGGAGGATCTCCAGCTAGAGCAAGGGGAGGAGGGAAAGGTGGGGGTGTAGGACATGGAACAAGACAAATAATTTGCTATAACTGTGGAGATTTTGGACACTATGCATAGGATTTTCTGAACCCTGCATGAAAGTATTGCATGTATTGGGGACAATTTGATCATTTTATTGAAAATTTTCCTATTTTGATTGCTATAATTGAGGAAAAGCAACAATAGATGCCTACGCAGAACATACTGGTTAAAGATGAGCCGCAAGATGATGATCCAAGTTTAAATAGAATTACACATAGTGGTGCTACCACCAGAGAAGATGAGGGAAAGAAGGTTGATTCAGATCCATTGATCAGGAAGGCCTCGAAAAATAAGGAAGGACACAACCTATAGAAGGAAAAGGAAAAATTTGTAGAAGCCAGGAAGGATTTGGCTTCTGTAGGCGTGTCCATGTCCAAGTCAATAATTGAAGAAAAGATTAATGATGAAGTCAAACCTTCCTGCAAGGCTGCATTAAGTTATTGCGTAACCAGAAAAAAATAGAAAACCTTCAGGCTCTGATAGATAGCTGTGCAGACAAGGAGTTTCCTTGAATTGAGAGTAAGGTTATGAAAAATATCTATAAGAAAAAGAAGGGAACCAGTCAGGAGATGTGCATGACCATGAAAAATGGAGAGTATGAGATGGATAAGGTCATCTTGGACTCAGGGTCTGATGCAAATGTTCTACCTAAGAAGACTTGGAAAAATATGGGCGAACAAAAGCTGGAACGGTCCACCATTCATCTATGCATGGCTAATCATCAGAAGATCATTCCACTTGGAAGACTACCACAGGTTTTGGTAGACATTGTTGGGGTAAAGGTACTTGCATATTTTGAAGTAATACAAATTGTAAATGATGCAGACCCCTACCCTACACCGCTAGGACTAGAATAGGCCATCAATATGGGAGGCATCATCAACTTGAAGCGCAGGAGCATGATACTTGAAAATGATGGTACTACCTCTAGATCTGGAGGAAGGAGAGAGATACATAGAATCAATGCACGAAGGAGATGATGTCGACCATATCTACAAGCTGAATGCATGAGATGAGGATTGGATCAACCCTACGGTTGATGGGATGCTGAATTGGGAAAAAGATAGCTCATGTTTCTCAGATTCAGATGGATAAATGGAGAATTAATATAATCATCCGCATGATGTCTCTGCACTGTGCTACCTCGAGACCACTAAAAATTTGTGATGCATCTCCTCAAAGGTAAGATAATTGCCCTATTTTTATGGCTTTGATAGTGTTGTATTATTTCTGGAAAAGTTGGAAAAGGTTGTCTCAGAAGAGTTGAGGTTTTGGGCACTTGATCTTGCCATGCACACAACTGTAGTGCGTTGCTGGGATATGCACAAAGGGAGCTTTAAGGATTGGGAGGAATGTAACAGAATGATGAGGTTGTGCTTTGAGGAGCCCACTATCCTACCAACTGAGCTTTTTTATGGCCAAGGTGATCTGCGCAAACACCTGGCCATGTGGATGGAAGTTTGGAATGAGAAGACCCAAACCAAATGGATTCACATGTTTGTCCATTCGTTGGGACTAGTCCATACTACATGGTATTTGGAGATGGAACTGCGCTGAGGGACTCGCCATTGGATTACAATGAGTGAAATTTTTATGTCAAAATTTGGCCTGGCCGGTGGATCAGAGGGATTTGATGAAGCCCTATAGGATATAGAAGCACTTATCTTTGATGATTCCCAACCTCAGATAGAATTTTCTACGCAAGCATGGGAAGCACAGATGCAAGATATTGTCAACTGTAGGAACCTGTCAGTAGAATATAATGAAGAAGGTCAGAAAAATATCAACATCCTCAAGTCCGAGGGGGAGCGCATAGTTGTAGGGCCATTATTAGGAATGGTGGATTGATCTGAATGGAATGTATTATTTTTTTTGTGCTAAGTATCCAAACCGTAATTAAAATGTGTGCATAAGGTTCTCTGAAATTTGCAGGTGAAACAAATGATTTTAACTTAGTTAAAAAAAAAAAATGTGTGAGGTTAAAGCATGTAAATTGCTTATAAAACACTATACGACAGTAAATAACAGAGAATTAAACATCACATGTAATAATACTCATCAAATTTGATGAAGCATTTCACCCCTCCTGGGCTACATCTGTTGGTCCAGCTCCCAATGGCATGTCCCTCATATCTTATTGCTAAAAAATGGTAAGTACATGTGAAATAAAGCCTCAAATGGTTTTTCTCTTTATAAAAACAACTTCATAATGCTTAAATAAGCAGGAATGACTATTTATTTACATAAAATAGAGAATGGATGCACAATACACTGAAAACACCCTAGTGGCCCTAATGGCTCCTTGACCTCTCCTGAAGCTAAACCTGCACAAGATGACCTTTGATGGCTTAGAAAACTATTCCAATGTGTCCATAATGTCTAGAATACCAAAAATTGACTATCCATGCATCCAAATTGGTTGAAAATCCAAGAAGTTATGGCAAAAATAGTAAACTACCCAATATCCCTTAAAAAACTCCACAAAATGTGGAGAAGTGGAGTTAACTCTAGTTAAGTTGGCCATTCACGCAAAATATGGCACACCCACCATAATATCTGCCAAAAATTAAACCCAGAATAGCTTAATTTAAATTTGTATTATATGGGCAGGTAAGCTTGGTTTAGTGCTAAGTGCACTTTAAGCACTAATGACGAAGTTAGTGACTAACTACGTATTAGTGGTTAATTAAAATTTATTAACTATAAATTTGTCATTTCTGTAAGCGTTTTTACATCTGGTTTTTGGTCGCATGAGGGAGGGGTTGGGCCTCAAGGGGTAGCCCTTCCCAGTTCCCCAAACACGCATTCATAAACCTTTAAAATCCTCGCGCGATACATACATATTAAGAACTAACTGTGTGGCACGACGGTCGGGCGTAAGGTTGTGTGCGGGAAAGTCCATGGTTCAAACCCTTGTAACTAATTTTTTTTTTGATAAGCCATCCTTCTCCAGCCTGGGCCACGTGGCAACCTCTGGGCCTACCACGTGGCAGCCCTTAATTGGCCAAAATTTCCACAAGTCAAACCAAAAAGAAATCAGACGTTGCCATATGTCAAACTTTGATTGGCCCTGACGGAATATTCTAAGGAATATTATAGGAATATTCCTTTTAAAAATTTTCAAATTACAAATTAAAACTTGGTCAAAGTCATTATTCTTAGAGTTTACTAGGATTTTCAAAACTTCATAACTTCTGCGTACAACCTCTGTTTTACGAATCGTTCACGGCACCAGAATCACAGTGACAAGACATTTCTGGTCGCTCAGGTTGCAAACATTTTTGAGCACTTTCATTTTTGAGCATTTTTGAACTATGGACATGATCTCCTGATCACACCTCCCCACTGGGAATATTTTGGGCCCCAAAATCTCTTTGGACCACTGAACATGAAGATGAGGAGACTGTGTCCCCACCCTTCCAATCTTAATTCACTGAAATTTCCCTGATTTCATTAATTGGAGCTTTTCATGAAACGACAATTTTTTCCTTGATTTTGTTGACCAACCATTGCTGACATTAACCTTATCATGCTGCACATTTTCAAAAATTGCAGAACAATAACTCAATTTTGCAGTAAACATATTGTTTCTACATTGGTCTATAATCAAGGAAACTAAAAATTACTTTCACCTTGCATTCTGTCCTTATGGCGATTTTTTGTTGAATTTTCTTTGAACTCGTGTCGATTCCTGACTAAGTTTTCTCACCATTGTACCATGCTAGCAATGATCATTGCTGAACTTTGTGCCTTCCTTGCTATGTTGCTTTTCTCTCTCTTGGAACTTTGCACCTTCTTGCACTGACACTTTGTTTTCAGCACTGATCGACACCAAAGACGATTGTTGCAACTGCTTGTCATCTTCTTTCAAAGACAATCTTTTTTCAAACTGAAACAACACATTATTTACATCAGCATTTACATGAAAAGGATTATATAAAACTTCCCTTTGCTTAATCATCATCAATATCAACTTTTGACAAGCCTCTTCATCTACCCTACATTCACTAAATAAGAGTATAGTTTTTTGTGATGAGCTCTCACAATGTACTCCTTGCCATCTTTGAATAAATGATACTTGCTCTCATGGAAATGGAAAAGAGTTTTCCTGCCATACAAGTAAGGACTGCCCAACACTATACCTGTAATATCAAGCAGAACAACATCTAATTCAACCGTGTCAATAAAATATGTTGTTATTGCAAAGCACAACATTCACTTCTTTGAAACCTGTAAATTTGCATCCTTACAAATCCAACCAAGAGGATATGGTTTCGGATGTGGAATGGTCTCAAGATTTATTTTCTTGACTATGTCTTCAGAAATAAGGTTCACTTGCGACCCACTGTCAAATAGTGTTTCAACCTTAGTATGTTTGGAAATGACCCTCACTTGAAACGGTTCAATTCTCTTCTCTTCACTTGGAGCTTCTATGTGACACTAGAACTGGGTTTAGTTTCATTCTCTTTCCCCTTCAAGTTCTTTAGTGCCATAGCTATGATTTTTGTTTCATCTTCTAAATCTGACCCTAGGTCTTGTTCAGCTATTGCAACTATCTTGCCTTTCTCCTTGGCTTTATATTTGGCTTTATAAATTTTTGGTTTCAACTCTAGATGAATTTTCCAACAAGGGTCCTCATCATGGCTTGTTTTAGAACAATGTTTGCAGAAAAATTTTTCCTTCTCTTTTATAGAATTTGCATTTCTCTTTTCCTTCCATTTGCCTTTAAACTCATATTCTTGATTCCCATCCAAGTTTTGTTTTCCCCTTGCCTTTAAATGTGTGGCTTGAACACAAACCTCATCTAGGTTGTTGGGTTAAACATGAGAATGGTATGTCTTAGGTAAGTATGAAAACCTCCTATATACTTGAGTAAAGTGTCTTGGCTATGAAAATCTACTCCTAGTAAAAGAGCTCTTCTTATAAATTCTTGGGTATACACTTGAACATTTTGTCCTTTCAATTGTTTAAAACTTTTCCAGTCCATTATGGCTTTCTACATGTGAGCTAATGGATAAAAATGTTGATTTATTGCAGAAATAAAATCAGACCATGATAAGATAATCTTACCATATTTTTTGGTCTCCTCCTTTGTTTTGGCTTCCCACCAAAAAAGTGTTGAACCTTCCATTCTCAATGAAGCTAGATTAATTTTGGTTTCATCATCATGAAAATTTTGAATTCTCAAATAGAGCTCTAATTTCCTAATCCAATTATCTAACTTTTCTACATTAACTTCACCATCAAACTTTGGAAATTCAAACTTAACATCAAATTTAAGAAAAAGGACCTTTACCCGTGTTCTTGAATTTGTGAAAATGATGTACTGAAGATGATGTAGAGGTTGATGAAGATGAATATGAAGATGAGGGTTATGATGGCAACTTTCCACTGTCTCCATTTCCTCCATTACCCTTCTTGGATTTGTCTTTATTATTATAGCTTCCTAACGATCCTTGTCCTTCCTTGTGAATTTTGGATCCTTCTCCTTCAAGTCTTTCATTCCTTTCTTGATAAAGGACTCTCAACATTTCAATCATGTCTATGAATTCTTTCCTAAACACCTTTTCTTCCTCCTTGGGATCAATTACTTCAAGAATTTCTCCTTCTCCTCAAGTCATGCTTATGGCTTCTTCTGCTTCTCTTTGAGGTGAAATTGAAGGTGGAGATAATGGAACTCTTTCCCTCCTTGGCTGAGGATTGTATTGATATTTCACTAATTTACCTTCTCCTCTCTTAATATTTAGCCTAGTAAGCATTAAAACTCACAACCAATGCTGCCCCAAGATGGCTCTGCACAGCTTGCAAGAGTTGTTATGAAAATTTTAAACAAATCCTTTTGCACAAATGTTAAACAAAGAAAATAATCTAGCTTAACCTAATGCTGAATCTGAGCCCTGATACCAACTTGATCTGAATGGAATGTATTATTTTTTTGTGCTAAGTATCCAAACAATAATTAAAATGTGTGCATAAGGTTCTCTGAAATTTGGAGGTGAAACAAATGATTTTAACTTAGTTAAATAGATTTCCGTGTGAGGTTAAAGCATGTAAAATTCTTATAAAACATTGTACAATAGTAAATAAAAGAGAATTAAACATCACATGTAACAGTACTCAACAAATTTGATGAATTATTTCACCCCTCCTGGGCTACATTTGCTGGTCCAGCTCCCAATGGCATGCCCCTCATATCTTAATGCTAAAAAATGGTAATTACATGTGAAATAAAGCCTCAAGTGGTTGTGTTCTCTGTAAAAACAACTTCAGAATGCTTGAATTAGCCAAGAATGACTATTCATTTGCAGAAAATAGAGAATGGATGCTCAATACACTGCAATCACCCTAGTGGCCCTCGTGGCTCCTTGACCTCTCCTAAAGCTAAACCTGCACATGATGACCTCCGATAGATCTGAAACCTATTCTAATGTGTTCAGAATGTTGATACCAAAAATTGACTATCCTTGCATCCAAATAGGTCGAAAATCCAAGGAGTTATGGCCAAAACAGTAAACTGCCAAATATCCCTTAAAAAACTCCACTAAATGTGGAGAACTGGAATTAACTCCAGTTAAGTTGGCCATTCCCGCCAAATATGGCACGACCACCATAATTTCCACTAAATATTAAACCCAGATTAACTTAATTTAAATGCATATTAAATGGGAGGATAAGCTTGGTTTAGTGCTAAGCACACTTTATGTGCTAATGACGAAGTTAGTGACTAACCACGTATTAGTGGTTAATTAAACTTTATTAACAATAAATCCACCGTTTCTGTAAGCACTTTGACATAGGGGTTTAGGTCGCATGAGGTAGGGGCTAGCCCTCAGGGATTGGCCCTTCTCGATCCCCCAAATGCGCATTCATAAACCTTTAAAATCTTCGCGTGGTCCATAAATATTAAGAACTAACTGTGTGGCACAATGGTCAGGCATAAGGTTGTGTGTGGGCAGGTCTGTTGTTCAAACCCTTGTTACTCCAAGTTGTTTTTGATAAGCCATCCTCCTCTGGCCTGGGACCACATGGCAGCCTCCAGTCATGCCATGTGGTAGTTCTTAATTGGCCAAAATTTCCACAAGTCAAACCAAAAAAAAATCAGACCTGCCATATGTCGAGCTTTGATTGGCCCTGACAGAATATTTTGGGGAATATTCCAAGGAATATTATTTTTTTAATTTTTCAAATTACAAATTCAAACTTGGTTAAAGTCATTTTTTTTGGAGTTTATTGGGCTTTTCAAACCTTCATAACTTCTGCATACAACCTCCATTTTGCGAACTGTTCATGGCGCCAGAATCGTAGCAACGAGACCTTTTCGATCGCTCAGGTTGAAAAATTCTTTGCGCACTTTCATTTTTGAGAATTTTTGAGCTATGGAAATGATCTCCTGATCATGGATGTAACTAAGCCTCTGAAGATAAAGGAAGTCAACATTGGGACAGAGGAACAACCCAAGTTGGCCAAAATAGGAGATTATTTGGATGATGACACAATGGGAAAGATTGTGGAGTTGTTGACAGAATATCAGGACCTGTTTCCCACGAAGTTCTTTGAGCTCAAAGGAATTGTAGGAGATTTGGGAGTTATGAAGATCACTCTGAAACCATATGCACGCCTTATCAAGCAGCGACCATACAGATTAAATCCCAAGTATAAGCAGAAAGTGAAAGAGGAATTAGAGAAGATGGTTGTTGTAGGAATCATTAAGCCTATGGAGCAGTCTGATTGGGTGAGCCCAATGGTTTTTCAAGAAAAGAAGATTAAGGGAGGAATAAGGATTTGTGTGGATCTGCGCAAGATGAACAATGCATGTATACATGACCCTTTCCCTACTTGATTTTTAGATGAGATCTAGGAAAATGTGGGAGGACAAGAGGCTTACTCTTTCACAGATGTATTTTCAGGGTATCATCAGATCAGGATTGTGCCAAAAGACTGAAGAAAGACCACTTTTGCAACAGAATGGGGGTCCTTCCAATACACAATCATGCCTTTCGAGTTGAAGAATGCACCTGCTATCTTCTCGCACGTAGTAGTAGCTGTGTTCAAATAATTCATGCATAAGTTCTTGGAGGTGTATTTTGATGAATTGATTGTTTTTGGGCTAGTAAAGAAGCATGTGTCCAACCTACGCATGATGCTTAACACTTGCTGGAAGCATCACATTTATCTTAACTTGAAGACATGTATATTTTGCATTCCTTTTGGAATATTTTTGGGCCATATTGTCTGCCAGCAAGGGTTGATGGTAGAACTAGCCAATATTTTAGTTAGTTAGTTATTTTGGGACACATCGGATATTTCAGAAAATTCATTCAGGGCTATGCTCTAAAAACTGCACCTATGGAGAAATTGTTGAAGAAGAATGTATCCTTTTTCTGAGATGAGGAATGTCAAAAGATATTTGAGGTAGTAAAGGAAATATGGTTACTGCACCTATTTTAATATTCCCAGAATGATCCAAGGTCTTCCATGTACATGTTGATGCATCCGGCATAGAACTTGGAGTTGTTTTATCACATCCAGGAGAAGGAGACATTGATCACCCCGTTTCCTTTGCTAGTAGGAAGCTCTATAGTGCAGAGCACAAATAATCAACCATAGAAAGGGAAGGATTGGCCATGGTCTATGCTCTGAAGAAATATAGGCACTATCTGCTAGGAGGGCACTTCAAGATGTTCACTCACCACTCTGCTTTGAAATACCTGGTCAATAATCCTGTGTTGGGGTGGAGGATTTGTAGATGGCGGTTGCTATTTTAGGAATATGATTTTGAAATCATTGTTAAGCTCGGTAGATTGAATGTTGGACCTGACCACCTATCACGCATTGAACGTGGGGAGGAACCAACCAGTCTGGAGGAGGGACTACCTGATGCCCATCTCTTTGATATTAAGGTGTTTGATGAACAATTTGCCAATATTATTCACTTTATGACTACTGTAAGTGCTCCTAATGAATATTAGGTGCAACAAAAGAAGGATTTGGTTTCACACGCAGTTGGTTTTACATTGATTACTGGTAAATTGTACAAGTTGGGAGAAATTGAAGTGCTAAGAAGATATTTTTTAGAACATGAAAGACATGACATCTTGACTGAAGCTCATGGAGGGGTGGCAGGAGGCCACTATGCAGGGAAGGTTACTGCGTAGAAGGTCCTGCGTGCTGGGTTATGGTGGCCCACACTATAAAAAGATACACATGCATGTTTTCGAGCTTGTGATGTGTTGGGGTTCCTATGTTTTAGTAGTTTTGGTTCCACCAAAAGATAAGACAACATCAAAACCACTTTGGGACCTTAGGATCTAGCCCTCGTGGGTCCAGAGAGGGATCTCTCTATAAAGGCAAAGATATATGTCTTTGAAGTTCAGTTTCAAGGTATTAGGCTAGTTATAAGGCATGGGGGTTGTTGTTTGTTTTGTTTGTTTGGTTGTTGGGAAACATGAAAGAAGGGTTTAATATAAGACAAAGGTGAGCAAAGAAGGATTTTAGGAAAAAGGGAGATAATTCAAAGAACACTCGAGACCATTGGGCAATGGAGTCATAAAAGGGTTTACTTGCTATTCAGTATCGAAGGCTTTCAATTGGGCTAGTCATCTAAAACAGAGGATCTTTAAAGATGATAGTATGGTATGAAATGATGAGGAATGAAGGTGAATGACAAGGAAACCTCCAAGGTGACCACTTAGGCATCAGATATAGGGATAGGGCATGCATTAAACACCTATGATCCAACCCCTAAAAAGGCTAACTCTTCAGACAACAAGAAACACTTAATATTTAAACACAAAGGTGAAGCCTGAGATCAGAGAAAGGCTTTGAACTTTCAATGCTTCGACATTCAACTTAAGGGAACTTAGAAAATTTCAATTGATTGAAAAATACCATAGTGAGACAGAATCAACATTCTAAACTCCCAGTATCCCAATTCTTTCAATTAAAACCAGACAAGAACATATAAGAACAAATTCATGAATTCATACATCAGTTTGCAGTGAATAATAGCTACTACACTGGTTAAATTATCTTGAACTAGTTCTCAAATAGCACAATCAGTAGAAAACATCAAAGATAAGAAGAGCAGGGGCATTAGGGTACCGTACCAGAGTATATCCTAAGCTAGATTTCTGATTCTTACCAGAGAAATGAAACGTAATGCATTACAGAAGGAAAACAGAGACAAAGGTAGAACACATCACCGCTGCTTT
This sequence comes from Pinus albicaulis, assembly GCA_034641835.2. Classification (NCBI taxonomy): domain Eukaryota; kingdom Viridiplantae; phylum Streptophyta; class Pinopsida; order Pinales; family Pinaceae; genus Pinus; species Pinus albicaulis. The sequence goes on from CM076575.1 coordinate 2,053,880,575, forward strand.
AAATCAGGATCCAAAGAAATTGCTTGTCATATTAAAGAGCAACACCAGTAATATACAACATTTTCCAACAACTTGATATTCAGTCTGAAATCATCTCCTCAGCCTATCTTGCAACTTTACACACAAAACTATATCTCAAGAGAAACAACTTACAATACACAGTTATCTGATCAACAACCTTTACAATATGTTTCCTCATGAGTTTTATAGCTAAAGAGAGGTAGAGGAGGTAGGTGAAACCTTGAATGAAACATTAAAATAGAAGTAGAAGGAAGGGGCTCGAGGCCCATTCTATCTTAATATCTATGCATTGATTTTCGATACTCTTTGGATGAAAGAGTGGTCTTTGACAGGCTGATAGTAACACCAAGTATGTTCTTTGATGTAATTTTCGGCTGTAGTACTCTGTAGTACTCTGGTGATAATAAAAAGGGCAAATAAATGACTTTTAGGTCTTCCATACTGCATAACAAATGCTCTGGAAACATTAGGACTTTCTGTCAGGGTGGAGATCTTCTCCGGAGCTCGATGTAGAATAAAAACAGTATGGGATCTTGTCCTTTCATGGGAAATAACCTTCTGTTGATGTGAGACACTGATAAGATTGATTTTGTGCTTTAGGCATCATTAGGACTTCTGTGTTAATTCATAAGGTCTTCAATCTAGTACATTCGCCCTTTAATCATTGAATTAGAGCTTAAAATATTCAATTACAGGCTTTAAAACTCTTAATTCTTCACTGACACTCTTTTCCGCTCCTCTGACTGTCTCTGTCTATGGAAATGGAGTTTTAATGGCGCTGGATGGTTTTAAAGAGTTAAACACTGGTCTTAAATGAAATATTTCGTTCAAGAGCCTTCCTAGGCATTCACTTTACAATATCTAGCTCGGAAAATGGCCTTCTCTATGCTCTGTGTCACTATGATAGTGATTGTGAGCAATGGCGGTTTCCATCGCCTGTAACCTTGCAAAAGGAAATAAACATGTTAGTGAAAACAGTGGGAGCGGAGGTGGATGCTGTGGAGGCCTGTGGAGGTGATAGCGCAACAGTGAAAACAGTGGCTATAGTGGAGAAAATGGTAAAAAATGTTGCGTAATGGTGGACAAATGATCTGATGAAGGCCTGATGGAGGAATGGTTGTGGACCGTCCGATCAGATCTAGTGGTGGTGATCAACGGCGGTGATTAACTGATGGAGTGGTTTAAGAAGGTTAGACGGAAAAAAATAACTTTAATGCTATAACATAAATTTTTGATATTGGGCGGAAGAAATGATTTTTAATGTAAAACATGAGGTTTTGAAATTTGGTGAAATATAGAGAAAAATGCATAAAATGAATGAAATCAGGTGTGAATGGTGGGATTGGCATGGGTGGAGGGTGATTGGATATGGACCGTTAGATCTCAGGAGGAGATCAGCGGCTGAGGTGTCCCGATGAAACTCTGTGGTAGCGCGATGAAAGAGCTATGAATGAAATACGTGATGAAGTATGAACCGTTGATCAGGATCATATCAACGGTTAGGATTGGATGATGGAATTTCGGAGGCAGAAAAAGGGGAAGTGGTTTTTAGAGAAAACAACTGTTTTCGCATAGCCAAACCGCGGGTTTGAAATTTTCCCAAAATAACACAATATAGCTCGCCACTCGACACGTGGCAAAATAAACCACCCATATCGCGTGATTTCAAACTGTTAAAGCTTAGATGCCAAAGTTACACGATATGGATGTTGGCCATTGGATATGGGACTGTGAGATCTGACGGTACGGGATGGAGCGTGATACGGGGAGATGCACGGTTGGAAGTGGGGGTAAAGTTAGCGGCGGTTTTAATGTGGGCCATCCGATCAGCATGATGAATGGCTGAGATCCAATCGCAATCAGAGAAGGTAGAGGCCAAAAATCCGATGGGTTTATGTAGCAATTGCGTGTAGACCATTGGATCGACGAAAGATTGACGGTTGTGATTGGATCGGAGATGATCAATCGGGGACACAGGGGCGGTGAGAGGACAAATCTTGGCTGTTGGTTCTTGTGGATTCAATGGCCAGGATTGAATTGAAGATCGGCCAATCGGGGAGTTGAAAAGTGGCACAATAAAAAGTTGTGATTGGCGATTGGGGTGGCGATGCGATGGCCATTAGATTTAAAGGGGAATCAACGGTGGAGATAGCCATCAGAGGGTAGCAAAGGAATGAGGCAGGGTGCGATGAGTTCTGCGTGGATTGTTAGATCTTTATAGATCTACAGTGGATATTTCATCGATGTTCAATGGAACAAAACACCTCTCGCATCGAAACTTTTCATTAACATAGAAAAAATGCTCCCGACCAATCTTCCGATTGCGATAGGTGCTAAAGGGCTTAGTGGCTGGTCTTGGCGCTGGGTTTCATGGAGGGGAAATGGTTAGGGGCTTAGTCGAAAGGGGCTAAAGCCTGCAATGAGAAATAAGTGTTTTTTAAACCAAAAAGAGAGTTTTCAAGGCTTAGAGAAGGGTTCTGGTAAGGGGAAAAGGGGTTTTTTCACCAATGAAGGGATTTCACATGGTTTAGAAAGGGGAATTAGATGGTTTAGAAGACTTAGGGAGGGATTTTGGGGGGTTTTAGGGGGAATTTGAGAAGGGAAAAAAGGGGTTAAAATGGGGAATTTTGCAGGGATACAAAGGAGCAAATGGAGGCTTTTTTGGGCACAATTGTTTCATAGACAGTGAGGATTTATTGATGGAAACAGCAATGAAGATATTTCTAAGGAAAAGGGCACACAGAGGCTTCAAGAATGACAGATTTTCATAGGAAATGTATCTCTTGAAGGCTCAGAAAAATATTTAGCCACCTGTTTGCTTGAATTTTTTTTTATAGGTGGCTAACATGATGCATGAAAAAGAACAGGGAAGTCGTCATGCAGAGATGAAATGCCCCTACAGCCACAGATGGCCCTATACGCTTTTGATAAATGGGCTATAGAATTTTTTGGACCTATCAATCCTCCGAGGGAGAAGACTGGCGTGGGCTACATCATCACTACCACAAATTATGTAACTAGATGGGCAGAAGCTAAGCCAGTCAATGATTGTACCATCGATACTGCTACACACTTCATTTTTGAAAATATCCTAACTAGATTTGGGTGTCCAAAAATATTGATGAGTGATAGAGGTACACACTTTTTTAATGAAACCATTTAAGCTTTGACAGAGGAATTTCAGATACATCACCAGAAGAGCACTCCTTACCACACCTAGGAAAATGGTGCAGTAGAATATTTCAGCAAAATCTTGTAGAATGCACTCACAAAGATCTGTAATGCAAATCATAATGATTGGGACATGTGCATCGCTTCTGTGTTATGGATTTATAGGACCACATGTAAGAATTTGACTGGGAAAACACCTTTCAAGATGGTTTATTGACAAGAAGATACCATGCCAATGGAATATATTGTCCCAAGTTTGTGCATCACGACATTCACTAATATGGTTGAGCCAGACACCATAGAGGAACTTTTAGCACAATTGGTTTCCTTAGAAGAGGATCAGTTTATTGCCAACTTCCATCAACAAGTGTAGAAGGTGCGCAAAAAGGCCTGGCATGATAGACACATTCGACAAAAGGCATTCAAAGAAGGAGATTTGGTTTTGTTATATGACAGTCAGTTTGAACGCCACCTGGGAAAGTTAAGTAAGCACTGGTTAGGGCCATACATAGTGAAAGAGATCACTAATGGAGGTGCGGTGTGCTTGGCCATGTTGCGCGAAGAAATTATTCCCGGCTACATCAATGGAAGCCAACTGAAGTCTTATAGGGATAACCCTATGTCTAACAAATGACTATATGGTTAGATAATGGGAATCATATTATCTGTGTGTTGCGTAGAGGACATATGCCGACAGGTGTGGCAACAACGACCGGAGAAACTAGCCGTGGGAACAATAAATCTGGGTGAAAAAGTGATTTTACCGTTGGATGGCGTGGTTTTTCTGAATTTAATGAGGATATCTTATGGGATTTTTGACTATTTTTATGGCGATAAGCTGAAATTAATGAAGTTCCGACCATTTTTACCATTGATTTCCTATAAAAGGAAGGGCGCTGGTCATATTCTGTTCCTTTACTCTCTGAGTATATTTGAAATTACCTATGAATTGTGCTTTGAATTTATCTGTGAATACTGTATGTCTGGCCATGAGACCCCTGCATTCGACGTGAGTAACCCTGAGTTCATTTGCAAACCATGGATGATGGCCACGAACCCTGAGAGCGCGCCATCTGAAGAGAACTTTGTGCCGTTCACAACGTCTATGGAGCCCAACTCTGATGATGTTCAAGAAGTTATTCCTAAGGTGGAAGAAGTAGTTTCGACACCTACCAAAGGAAAGAGAAAGGTGACTAAGGACTCAACCTAAAATCCAAGGAGATCCCTAGACATGTTACGTCTCCACACCAAGCAACAAAGGATAGGTCTCCTATGGGTGACTTGACCAAGAGACCCATGATGGCCACTGAGAAGGCTGTGCTCGTCGAGCCACTTTCATGGTGCCCGAAGTATTTCAAGCAACGCAGACCCTCTATGCGAGTCTCGAAGTATGTAGATGTGGTGCATGACTATCTGCAAATGTCGCTAATCCTGTAGGTCATCCCTTTTGAGGGGGATATGTTCAAAAAAATCCCTCTAGTGAAGTTCAAGGATTATGACCTAATGGACGAGGAGACATTCCCCGAGTTAGAGCTTGAATATTACCTAGAGCAAGTATTGTATGATGATGTTGTGAAAGTAGAGCCCATTCCATGGGCACGTGGGTTGAGCAATGTCAAGATTCTCAATTTTCCAAGGATTCCTCACTTTAGAAGGTACCCCATCACAAATGTCTACCTGCACCAGCTGTTGGCGCTGGTGCACGATGGGTGCCTATGGATTCAAAATAAAATTCTAATTGATGTCACGTTGACCCACTAGATCACCGTCGTGCCGAAAAAGGGGCCCCATCCCATGGCCCAATATGGAAAAAGTTAGGAGCTGAAGTTATCTACTCGAGTCAAGAAAGACTACAAGGTCGGGTGAGACTCCAGGGGATTCCTGGTGCAGCGACTCGAAGACCTGACATTATGCCTAGCCACCTTAGTCCTAGGATTTAATATGATGCGCAAGTGTCACCCTAAGGTATTCCTTGCGCATGTCATCATGCTTGCGGGACAGTACGAGAAAGGGGTGAGCTACAATTGGTCCCCGCACCTCTGTCAGGAGTTTCTGGAGAACATGCTCGGGGTGCAAGATGAAGGGTAGAAGTTTTGTTACTTGTGGTTCCTACTCTTAATCACTTTGGTGTCATGGGAGATGCTAGAGGGTGCAATCCTCCTAGAGGTATAACCCGATGTGTGTGAAGGGGCACGCTACGCCAATCTATGGGATTCACTAGAACAGAAGAGAGTCAAAGAGAGTAAGATCTTCTAGGTCTTGTTCTAGGGAGATTTCACAGCAACTATACACTCGCGGCCCTGATTGTCCCTAGATTCTTAGAAGTACCAAGATGTTGCATATTTCCAAGTGACCATGCTCCATGTGCAGATCTAAGCGCGCCATGAACTGGTATGGTACAATCTTCCGTATATGGTGATAGAGGCGGAAATTGACCCGGCCATTGCAACCTGGCTAGAAGCATGGATGGTTGGGCTTGGCTCCACCTAGCCCATCATAGCCTCAACATCCAACAAGGAGACAACAACTGCTAGAAAGGAAAAAGAAGCTGAGAAGCACATCAAAAAAGACGCAAAGAAAAATGTGAAAAATGAGGTTGAGAAAGGAAAAAACAAGGAAGCAGAGCAAGAGCCTGAAGAAGAATCTGAGGTGTATCTCGGAGGAACAGATGGCCTAGATTGTACCAGAGCTAAGTCTCCCAGAGGTACTAAGCGCGACGTAGAAACCCCCAAGGGCTCGCGCAAGAAGTAGAAAGGTTCGAAGGCCGAAGGAACAGAAGACATTACAATAGCTTAATATGACTTTGCTAAGATCAGAGATGTGATACCATCAGCCTCTGAAGATAGGTGGATTGCGCTGGAAGAGCAGTACAAGGCTGTTGTAGAATCACTGAAGATGGGATTACAGGTGTTGCAGCTAAAAACCGACAACATTCAAGCAAGCATGAATCAAGAAAGGCCGATTCAAGCGAGCGAGAACACCAGTATGATCCTCAACACATTAGATAGCAGGATCTGCTCCTTCCATAGAGAATAAGTTACAGTAGAACACCCTTCATTGCACGTGCAGGTGCAAACTTGTAATGAAGTTGGAATTGATTTTTCAATGCTTCCAAGTGGTAAGTTGCATGCCATACAAATGATCATCATGAATGAGTTGCAGTACAGGGAGGCACGCGTGCACTAAAAACTTACTGAGGCTGAGTAGAAGATTGAAACAAAGATAAAAGAGTCTCTCTAGGCTCAGATGGTGCAACAGACAGTAGTGGCACAACGTGAGGATTTGGAGTCTCTTATTGATAGAGTTTGTGGTGACCTACTAGAGGTTTCTATCCCTGCCTTGGCTACGCTCCAGGCTAAGGTAAAAATTCTAATAGTAGCTATGAAGGCCTATAGGTCCAAAGTGCAGGCTGTAAAGTTAGACTTTGAGCAAAATATCGTGGAGTTGCAGGCCAAGCTTCAACCAGAGACTCCACCAGAAGTATGAGCGCATCATGTAGCCTTAGTCAAAGAAGATTCAGCAAGTATTTCCACCACAGTTGACAAGGGAACTAAGATACTGGAGAAAACTATGGGCCTGCAGACATCCTTGCAGATGGATCCCCTTGTCCGAAATATTTCGCAAGAACTGCACGCCAAGGAGCAGGCGTTTGATGACCTTCAGGAGGCATTACCTACATTTGTACCTGCTCAGTGGATGGCCCAGTTGCAGATAAGTCAGATATTGCGTGATGAAGTTGAAGATTTGAGAAGGAAGAAGCGCATCATGACTGATCATATTTAGCCATGGATGGACGAGGAAATGAATTTGTTGCAGGATTTGGATGCTCCTGTGAAGAACTTGAACCAGACGTAATAGAGTATCAATCCTGCTGTAGAAGGGTTGAATTCTCAGAAACTAGTGGATATAACATAGAGTGCAGCCAATTAGAGCATGAGCATCCTTGCGCCCTTCATTTCTACCATCGAGGAATTTAAGACAAAGAAGACAACCCCAGTACCTCTATGACTCGGGATGAATCAGAAGATTGTGTTGGGGGACTGCTGGAGCAGGGTCCATTAGGACCGCATTTTTGGGTAACTAATAAATATTTTTTGCAGTTTTGAGTCATGCACACTAAGCAATGCAAATTTCAAGGGGCTTTGTGGTGAGTCAAAGCCTCTTCATGAGTTTTAATGGGCTAAAGGGTAAAACTAGGAGCTGCAAACCACAATTTGTGGACCTTAGGATGAGCGTAGGCTAAGATATAAATAAGAGTCTAAATTGAGTCAAATAAGACATTTTTTAAGTAATTTTTGATAAGATGATGATATGTTATGAGCTTTGAAGGAAAATTTGTAAGTATCTATGTCTGAAAGGCTTCTGCTAGCTATAGGCATGGAGACCTTAGTCCAGTTGTGTGCAGACCCTACTGGCTGTGTGCACGGGTGAATATGAAGAATTGTAAAGGGTTTTACAACTGTTGATGAATAAAGAAGTGTTTTGGATAATTTTGAGTACTAAATGCATCTGTGATATGTTTATGTGATCTTTTTTCAGATGATTTATGTTATCAGTGATTGGATGGGTTTCGTACTTGTTTTACTGCTTAATATGAATTTTAGATGCATAGATCTATTACCGTAAGGCCTGAATATCACTTTATTAAGACCATTGAAGGATTGTGAAGCCATTATATGTGTGTGCACAGGGTAGCATGCGTAAATTAACCTAGATCTATTTATCATTAGGCTTTTTGGTGTGAAGGACAGTCCACTATTATTACAGATCTGTGGAAACTCACATCATTTAATTCTCTCTCAGGGTGTGGAAACCTGGTTCCATCACCCCCCCATATTGCTTCAGGTGAGACTTTGAACTGCACAAGTAGGTCACTGCTGAAAGGGCTAGTAGTAAGAGGGTTTTGCTGGTTAAGCTTAACTTTTAACCTGGGTCAGGACCCTTCAAGCCAACAATGAATAATCCTCGACACTGCTGAGTTGTAATTGGGTAAAAATTTGTCCTGAACGAGAATGCGGTCTAGTCTTTCATTTATGTTGTTTCTATTGAGATTTTGTATATTTTGGGTAGCATCAGTTGTGATCTAGCTCCCAGAAATTGTGGAGGGACTAGAGTACACTGGATCTACAAGACCCAGAAATGGATTTGGGAAATTTCATCTGGTTTAGGAGATATTAAATTAATTAATTATTTTAATGTATTCCCTAAGTTAAAACTTAGGAAAATAAAATAATTAAAGTGAATTTAATTAAACATATGATGAAATTATCTTAATTCACATAGATCAAGCTTTCTTTTAATCTTAGCCATTGATAAAAGATCTAATCTTGGTCGTTGATTTGTCAACGAGAAAAGTATAAAGGAAAGGTTGGGGTCATTTATAAAGTTACACATGGAGGCAGAGCACTGAAGCTAAGCTAAGATTCTAGGGCGGGGTTGCTAAGAATTATTAGAAGTGTTTCAGTTGTAGAGAGGGGAATTTAGACAAAGGGGATGATCTGATCCTGGGGTCCAGAATACACAAGAAGCAGAGAAGAGATTAGCAAGGATAGTGCAGAGGAAGGCATCAACGACAACATCAGAAATCAATAGCAGATGGCAACAACAGTAGCAAGAGAAAGTAGTAGCAGCAGACGACAGTAGCAGTAGCAACAAACGACAGCAACACAACAACAGACATCAGCAACAACAACAAAAAATAGCAGTAGCAGTAGCAACAACAACAATAGTGTCTTTCAGGGGCAACGTTGGGGTATCTAGGCCTAGGTCTAGCTGAGTGCTGTAAATCCTAGTTGAGGGTGTGGATTAGTCAGTATTTTTGGTCTTAGATCAGCCAGGAGCTGCAGATCTAGAGTTTTCTCCGTAGGTTTTTCTAGATCTGGAACCCAAAGTTTTGTATTCAGAAATATTCATAATAATAGAACCATCCAGCAGCTAGAAACTGGTTTTCCCACATTGGGTTTTTCCGGGGACAGTTTGTCCAGAAATAACTGTCACTGTGTCTATGTGTGCATATTCTGTTATGTGTTTTTCTTTGACGTTAACTTGAATTTATTCAGTTAATAACTTGTATAAGTAGGAAAGGCTTAACCAGATTAACAGTAATAATTTTTGTATAAGAATTAAGATTCAGAAATTTCTACATGGTATCAGAGCAATTGCAAATCTAAAGGGGCAGCGCAATTGACAGGAAGGGAAAATATAACATGAACCAAGGGAAGGGTTCATGCAACCAAAAGGACTCACGCAGTCCTCCAGAGCATGAAAAAATGTAGAGGGAACATGACATGAAAGTGCTGGCATCCAGACTAGAGGAGGATCTTGCATGTGTGTCAAGAACATCTCCTCCTGATGTTTGGTATATTGACAATGGAGCATCTACTCACATGATGGGGGTTCAAGAATTTTTTTCATTTATCAAGAGGAACAGATAAATTTCCAAATAACTATGGGAAACAAAGGAAAATGTACCCCCATCGGGAGAGGTATCGTAACTTTTCAGACAGAAGGTGGCCACAAGGTTCGAGCCACGAATGTTCTGCATGTACAAGGGTTGGGGATGAACTTACTCTTGGTGTCTCAACTTCAGAAAAAGGTCTATGATGTATACTTTATTCAAGACAAATTATATGTCAAACATCCTAACTAGAGTAAAAAGGCACAAATTGGAGTAAGGAGTCACAAGTTGTATAAGCTTCAGCTTGAATATCCGGTGGCCCTAATCCGAAATACAGAAGAAAGAGATCTGAATGAGTTATGGCACATAAGGATGGGGCATCTACATCATGTAACCTTGGGGATTCTCAAAAATACTATCATAGGGGCTTTTAAACTCAGCACAAAGAAAAACTATGTTTGCAGAGGATGCGTACTAGGGAAGTACACTAAGGCAGTGTTTCCAAGAAGAAAAAATAGAGCCAAAGGTGTATTAGAGTTAATACACATTGAAATTTTTGGTCTCATGTCTACAATAACTCTCAGTGGGGAAACATATTTTTCCACCTTCATTGATGATTATTCCAGGAAAACTTGGATCTATTTTCTGAAGACCAAAGATGAAGTCTTTAATCGGTTTAAAGATTTCAAAGCATTGGTGGAGAACTCTACAAGAAAGAATATCAAGAATTTAACGTTAGATAACGGTGGAGAATATATCGATAAAGACTTCACAAATTTCTATGCGCAAGAAGGCATCAAGAGAGAGTGGACAACTCCTTACAATCCAGAACAAAATGGAGTTGCAGAACGGAAGAATCAGACCATAATAGAAGCTGCAAAGGAAATGTTGTATGGCCAGGAAATTCCCAAATTATTATGGGCATAGGCCTGTAACACAACAATCCATATTCAGAACAGAGTTCAAAATAGGGATTTGGGGAAGGTGACTCTCAAAAGTGTGTTCACAGGTACCAAGCCTAAAGTGAGCCACATCAAGATATTCGGTAGCGTAGCATACTGCCATGTTCTAGAGGAAAAGAGGAAGAAAATGGATCAAACTATAGAAAAGGATTTTATGATGGGCTACAGTGCGAAAGCAAAGGCATACCGCATCTATATTCTAGAGAGCAGGAAAGTTGTGGTAAGAAGGGTTGTAAAATTCCTTGAAGAAAGAACCTTTAGGAAATCTTGAGAGATGGCCACAGATACGCAGATTGAGGAAGATCCACTTGTACAACCTCAATGACCTCTGGAGGAGAGGTCCAGTGCCTCTCCTAGGCACAATTGTTCTGAAGGAAGCTACTCTGATGAAGAAAAAAAGGAAGAACAAGTGAGACCACCCACCACTGATGGGAGACCGAGTAGAGAACTCCAACAGATTCTTAGAGATGCAGAAGGATTTGTTGGAACATCTAGAGAAGGGAAGCGGATAAGGAAACAACTTGACAGATATTAGGCACTGGTAGCTCAAGTTGGAGAGACCTCTACCTTTTCGGAAGCAGCTCAACATCAAGTATGAGTAGATGCCATGGTGGAGAAGTATAGCTCCTTCATGACAAATGACGTCTGGGAAGTAGTCCCTATACCATAGGACAGATCTGTTGTCAGATCCAGGTGGATCTACAAGATCAAATATGATGTAGATGGTGGCATAGAGAAATTAAAAGCAAGTTTTGTAGCAAATGGGTGTGCCCAGAAAGAAGGCATTGACTATGAAGAAAACTTTGCTCAAGTAGCATGATACACTTCTATCAAATCCATCATCTCTTTGGCAGCTTAGATGTGATGGGAGATTCACCAGATGGATGTCAAGACTATGTTCTTGAATGGTGTGATAGAGGAGGAAGCATACATAGAGCAGCCAGAGGGCTTCGAGACACATGAGAAAAAGACTCATGTTTGCAGACTTAATAAAGCATTGTATGGCTTGAAACAAGCCCCCAAGGCATGGTATGGTTGGATTGATGGCTACTTGCAGAAGATGGGGTTCGTCAAGAGTGACGCAGATCCTAACTTATACTACTTGAGAGTAGGATATGAGCCACTTAATATTGTTTTGTATGTGGATGACTTGTTTTTTACTGGGTCATCCAAGCTCATCATGGAGTGCAAGGAGAATCTGGCAACAGAATTTGACATGAAGGACTTGGGATGGATGCACTATTTTCTTGGGTTAGAAGTTTGGCAGCATGAAGGGGAAATCTTCCTAGGGCAAGGAATATAAACGACAGAGATTCTGAAAATATTCTAGATGGAAGACTGTAGACCCATGGCCACACGAATGATCACTAACTGGAAGAAGATAGACATATCAGAGGATGATGAGGCTGGTCCCACCTTGTACAGACATCTCATAGGGTCATTGATGTATCTGGCCAATACAAGACCAGACATCTACTATGCAGTGAATACCCTGAGTCAGTTCATGGTGGAACCAAGGAGGGCTCATTGGGCAGTAGCTAAACATATTCTTAGATACTTGAGAGGGACAGTCGAGTATGGGCTAAAGTACATGAAGGAAAATCAAATTCAATTAAGTGGGTTCACAGATGCAGGCTGGACTGGAAGCACAATAGATCGAAAAAGTACCAGCGGGTACTATTTCAATCTCGAATCAGGAATGACCTCCTGGTGTAGCAGGAAAAAAAATTCCGTAGCACTGAGCTTAGCAGAGGTAGAGTACATGGCAGCAAGCTTGGCTTCATGTGAGTACATATGGCTCTTCAAATTCATTTTTAACCTACTTAAGAAATGAATAGAGCCGACCAAAATCATGTGTGATAATGAGAGTTGCATCAAGCTCTCTGAGAATCCTGTGTTTCATGACTAGTTGAAGCACATTGACATTCGGTGTCACTTTATCTGAGACTATGTTCAGAAGGGACCAGTACAATTACAATACACTCCTACAGGTGAACAAGTATCATACATTCTCACAAAGGATCTGAATAAGGTTAAGTTCACTTACTTCAAAGAGAAGATGGGTATGATCGAGAACCCCTTCCACTAGAGGAAAGGGTGGTCTTCCGTAGAAGAGGGAGCTGCAATATAGTGGTTGCAGTGGCAGTGGCAGAGTCATGGGCAGTAGTACAGAATGGCAACAACAGTGCATAGTTGAGTGGCAGGAGGCCAAGATTCAATAACACATAACCAGTGCACAAAATCATGTAATGCATGAGTGTGATGTATTGCTAGAGCACACCCTTGATGCTAAGAGGGAGTGTTGAGATTTTGTGTATTTGGGGTAACATTAGTTGTGCTCTAGCTCCCAAAATTTGTGGAGTGACTAGAGTACACTGGATCTACAAGACCCATAAATGGATTTGGGAAATTTCATCTGGTTTAGGATATATTAAATTAATTAACTATTTTAATGTATTTCCTAAGTTAAAACTCAGGAAAATAAAATAATTAAAGTGAATTTAATTAAACATGTGATGAAATTATCTTAAGTCACATGAATCAAGCTTTCTTTTAATATTAGCCATTGATTAAAAATCTTGGTCGTTGATTTGTCAACGAGAAAAGTATAAAGGAAAGGCTTGGGGTCATTTTTAAAGTCACACATGGAAGTAGAGCACTCAAGCTAAGCTGAGATTCTAGGGCGGGGTTGCTAAGAATTCTCCGAAGTGTTTCAGTTGCAGAGAGGGGAATTTAGACCAAGGGGATGATCTAATCCCGCGGTCTAGAATACACAAGACGTAGAGAAGAGATAAGCAAGGACAACACAAAAGAAGGCAACAACAACAGCAACAACAATAGCAACAGACGTCATTAACAATAGCAACAGATGGCAGTAGTAGCATCAGCAAACGATAACAGCAGTAGCAACATACAACAGCATCAACAACAGCAACAACAGACAGCAGCAACAGCAGCAATAGTGTCTTTCAGGGGCAGCGCTGGGGTTTCTAGGCCTAGATCTGGCTGAGTTCTGTAAATCCCGTTTGAGGGTGTGGATCAGTCAGTATTTTGTTGAAGTTTGCAACAAGAAACAGTGAAGGAGGCATCCTGAAACATCATCCTTGATCCTAGTTGGAAAATAATCACCTAAACTACGTGGGGCCCACACAGGCTATTTTTAGGTGTATGTCTATTTTTAGACATGGTGAGCATATTCTATATGTAGCAGGAGGCTATTTGTAGATGGTTGGTAAAATTTGAAAAATAGATGAGATTCTATTTTTAGAATATTGGGTGAAGTCTATTTATAGAGCATTGATCTAAAAATAGATGCATGTCGATTATTATTAGCTCTTAATAATAATCAGACTCTAAACAACAACTTATTCTCTCGGAGTACTTCATTTCAGTGCACAAATGTGGCACAATAGCTGACAGAAGGAATTACACTATTCCTGAGGGTTTACTGGAGCTGTTGCATGGAGGACTCAGTTAGAACTGAAGTGGCAAAGTTATGACAGAGTTGGAAGAGTAGTTCATGGAGTTGTATTCAGTTTAAATCAGTTAGACTGAGTTGAGTTAGTTGTATCTAATCTAATTGAATGATACACTAGTGAGAGTGGAGTGAATTAATTATTTAATTAATTCACAAATAATAACTCATTAATCAACTGAACAATACATCAATTAACTACAGTGCATGGCAGTTTCAGTGGAGACCCAGTGGAGAGATAGGTGAAAGGGCAAGATGGACTAGCTGTTGTGACTACTAGTGATGCATGAATTGCATCTACATATACATTGGAGTTGCCAATGATAATAACGCAGTAAATGAGAGTGGGATTACATTGAATTGGTCCTTGTAATTAGCTTGGATTACGCAGTGGAGGTAGGCTAACAGGAGGGCAAGATCGGTGCATGGATTTGCAAGATTGGTCCTAATTAGTGTATGACGATTATACTGTACTGAGAGCTTGTGATAAGCTTTGTATGAGATTTTCATATGATCTCCATGTTACATAATATGATAGTTGGGGTTTTTAGCTTCAGGCTTTCCTGGTAAACAACTGTGTTATGTGTGTTTTTTATTGCTTCATGTGTTGTGCAATTGTTGATTAAATTTCTGTAAGAATTATAGTGGAAGGATTCTATATTTTGCAAGAAGATAAATATTGTGAGATCAGGAGATTCTGGATATATACATGCATATTGTATATAATTTATACATATTATTGGTCTTAGATCAGCCAGGAGCTGCAGATCTAGATTTTTCTCTGTAGGTTTTTCCAGATCTAGAACCCAGAGTTGTGTATTCATAAATATTCTTAATAATAGAACCCTCCAGCAGCCAGAGACTGGTTTTCCCACATTGGGTTTTTCTGGGGACAGTTTGTCCAGAAATAACTGTGTCACTGTGTCTATGTGTGCATATGATTATTCTAAATCTGAATTGGTAGAGATCTGTTATGTGTTTTTCTTTGATGTTAACTTGAATTTATTCAGTTAATAACTTTTATAAGTAGGAGAAGCTTAACCAGATTAACAGTAATAATTTATGCATAAGAATTAAGATTCAGAAATTTCTATAGTTGCTTCCTATTCTCTTGTTTCTCCATGTGTACTTGTCATTGTTGGGAGGGATGTCAAGAAGCTTATATGTTTCCATTATATTTTCTATTACATCCCTTGATGGATATGTGTGGTACACTCCTTTGAATTTCTCATCCACATTTAGAGCTAGATTGAGATCACCTCCCAATATTACTTTTCCGTTTTGGGAATTATTAAGGGTCTATATAATAGTGTTTCGACATTTTTCTTTCTCCCTATAATGGTTTGGTGTGTATATGTTGACCACGCACTATTTCTATTGGTTGCTATATCTTTTAATTCTATTCTGATCCAATGTTGCTCTCTTTTTTGTTTTGTTTTTTTTTTCTAAGTGAGACTATTCTATTAAGTAAAAAACATATGGTACAATCAAAGCTTTGCAAAAGCAAAGCACAGAAGCAAGGGGCCGGAAATGATGAATTATCAACCTCAGTCCCGAAAAGCAAGCTAGGACAAAGCAGAGGATAGCAAGGAAAATAAAAGAGAAAATGAGACAAGGAGATCTACCCAGAGTGGGTAGAAACTTCCAAACGACATTTTTTCACTTTCTTCTTACTGACTTTGATCCAGTCATTATGACTGGGAAGAACAGGAACCAGTTACAGAATGTTTTGTGCTAAAGGAGGCGACTCCTTATCTGAATCCGAGGAAGAGGTCTCGTGCGAGCATTTCTGCGGGATTGGAGGAGCGGATGGATCCTCAGGGCTGGCCATGGGGGGGTCCTTCGTGTTCTCTGTGTTTGCTTCTTCTATGTCTATTTCCTCCTCATCCGAGCTGGAGGAGTCAGGATCATCCATGGGGGGACGATCATAAGGCTTCCAGCTCTTCGATTTGGATTTACCTTTGTTGTTTTTCTTTTTTCCAAGGAACGTAGCACATGAGTTCTGGAGATGCCCCGTCTGATGGCAGTGGCGACATCAGAAAGCAGTATTTTCATAGTCCAGGGGTTGGGTCCAGTGGAAGTCCCCAACTTTGAGATTTATCTGATCAGGTAGCCCTTTGCTGATGTCTATTTCTGCGCATATTCTGCCAAAGGTGTATAATCCTTTCTCCCCCCGAGAGGTATCTGTTGCTAGAAAACTGCCTAAGGTATCCCCAATCCCTTGGAAAACTGAAAAGTGCCAGAGATGCGCCGGGAGGTTTGGAAGTCTGACCCAAATGGGCAGCTTGGTAATGACAACCATAGAGGGATCGAAGTCTGGAAACCACGGCGTAAGAAAAAGCCCCGCCGATCCCCAAAACCAGGGTCCTTCCTGTAAGGCTTTCTGATAGTCTTTGTTGAATGCAAATGCCACAATGAAAAAACCTTTTGAGCAGAAGAAGACTTTGCAGTTGTTAGTCCAATTGGAATGGATCCACTAGTATAGATCCGTTGTTCGAGGCCATAGGCCATTAAACCTATAGATGAGGGCTGTTTCTGCGAATGCCTGGGATTGGTCATCCAGCGATGGATGGGAGATTTCGATGGAAGGTATTTCCTCCATTTTGTCCACCAGAAAAGGCTTGGGAGCCTCAGGTGGTTGAGTTGCTTTCTTGGTTGTTTGTGCGTGAACTGCATCCTTATAGGAGAAGGCAGGGGCCGAGGAGGTTTGCCCAGATGCTCCGCCTCTCAAGCGTAAGGAAAGCACAACTAAAACATCTTTCTCAATATTGTAGTGAAACAGGGGCAAATGGTCTTCAAGTTGTTTACCTCCGTAAAGCAGTCTTAGAAGTCTTGAGGGGATCCCCAATCTGAGGTCAAGTTCTCGCATAAGGTCCTGCACTAGATCCATGGCATGCACCCATAACAGCTTCGTTCCACCAAAAGGAAGAGAGATCTGGATCTGGTATTGTGATCCCAGATTTGGAGGGCTTTTGGCTATGAGAGCATCCTGCTGAATATCGAAACCCTCCTGGTGCAACCTCCTATCCGGATTTCCCTGCTTCTTCGAGAGGCGGAGATTGAGCCATTGCAAGGGCTCTTCCTTGGTTGCGGCAGCCAGATTGTTGAAGCCTGCAACTGTATTTTGTCCATCGTTGCCATCCCCTTGTCTATCTGAATCTCGGTGAAAGGAGGCAACAGGTACTGGAAATCGCTTGCAGAAATGGCCAGCATGACCTACAAGAGCTTTCCAAAGAGATCTGCGGCTAGGGCAAAGAAAACCATCCGATGCACCCACAATGAAGGGCGCAGAGCATGCTGGTGAAGCAGCAATTGCGCGATTTTTGCATGGGCACCTTGAAAGTCTGCAGCTCGGGTAATGAAGACCACATGGAGCAGCGGCAGGGGGAAGAGCAGAGCACACTGTGAAGTCGACTGCAGTGGCCGAGCCGAACAGGTCAGTAGCAAGGGAGAAATATTTGACGGCGGCGGCCAGGCCGTAAACCCTAGCAGAAGCCATCGTTCCTCACTTCAATCTTCTTTTCTTGCTCTCTTTTTTGTTGAAGTAGCTCCCATTTTCCTTTTCTCCATAGAGTACATATACCCCCCCAAGGCCCCTAGAGATTGTTGAGTTGTTCCTGCATAGTATTTTAATTTTTTGATCACAATTTTAGATTCTTGGGTGCTAGTTTTAGTCTCTTGTAGCATTAGTATGTCTATGATTTCCATTGCTAATACATCTTTGGTTGCATTGATTTTTTTAAGTCCCCAAACCACGACAATTCCAGGAGACCACAATAATTTTTTTTTTGATTGGATGTTGAGGGACCTTTCCTTTTATGGTGATGTTGGTTTTTCTCCTTATTTCCCAAGTTTTTCCCAAAGAAGGGGTCCATGGGCAGCTAAGTGCCCATTGCCATTATTTTGTTTCCTCTTCATCTCTCAAATCTTTGTTCAACTTTCCTCTTGATTTTTTTTTTTTTTTTTAATGTTCTAGGGTGAGTAAAGAGTCTTTTGATTGGTTCCTTTTCAAGATTCGATCAACTAAGGGGGGAGGAGGGTTGTGAGGGAGATTGGGGGAAGCTGGAGTGAGGAGAGGAGGGAGGCCGGAGTGGTGAGGGGAGGGGGGAGGGGAAGAAGTAAGAATGGGAAGGTCATCAAGAGGACCAAAAGGGTTGGAAATAGGGATAGAGGAGAGAGTAAGAGGAGGGTTGACAGGAGGAGGCGAGGGGGAAGGAGGGATAGATTGGGAGGAAGCTAGAGGTTGGGTAGAAAGGGGGGTGAGTGGTTTGTTTCTTGCTTTTTTCTTTTTTACTTGTTCCCATTTTGCTTCATGGTCTTCTACATCTACATCTTCTTGTTTTTTCAAGCACATATTTCCAAAATGACTGTATTCATGACATACCTTGGATTTAAATGGTATTTGCTCATTGTCCAGTTGTTGTATGTGCACCCATTTGTCTACTTTGACATTTACTACCTCCGGTAAGCCTTTTTCTAGGTTGCGTTTGACGCATATCCTCACATAGGCATGCATGTTCTCCTTTGGCTCACATCTGTCAATATATTTTCCCACAACATTCCCTATTTCCATGATTCATTCATCACCCCAAAAGTGGAGGGGGAGATGAGGAAGTCTGACCCAAACAGGGAATGCAGTTGGTACGTCCATTTTAGGGTCGAAGTTTGGCATCCATCTATTTAGATATAGACCTCACATGTCCATGAAATATGGGCTGTTTCTGAAAATTATATCCCTGTCTTCCCTTGTTTCAAAATGGAAGGTGTAATACCCTCTTCCATAGAATCCAATAGAGATTTTCCTTATTATTGAAGAGGACCAGTTCCTCTCTACCCACTTCTGAACCATGCAAGGAGAAGGACATAAGCCTGTGAACTAGCCAACCAAGACGCATTCAAAAAGGGACAACGCTGCTCTACGAGGGAGGGAAGGAGAGAGGATGATCTCAATAATTTCTTCGAGTTTCTTCACAAAATTTGATACGGAGGGTCTAGTTATTTGGGGACTAATGGAGAAGATCAGAGATGTGAAGGCATTTGTAGTTTCCTCATGAGAAAAGGTCGTAGATTCAGGGGGAGGATCCCCATCTAGTGGAGGGTCTAAAGGTTCCATTGAAGGAATCAGGAGGCCGCACCAGTCGGGATGAAATAGAAGGGGTGAGGAACATAGGCCCTCAGGGCATGCACATAGGGGAAATTCAAAACATCACAGAGCAATTTTCCATGTGTAGCATTTTCCTCTCCACTACAATTAATTTTTATGCTTATTTTAATAATCAATACCTATAAAAATTTACTAATTATTAAATCTATATAACCATGTTAATAATAAATCAAATACATACACCGAGAAACCATGCAAAGGCACTCCCCTCCCATCGACTGCCACACTGCTCAAAAAAATGGTTATTTTTGATATCTAACTATCTGATGTTGTAATTAAGAGTGCAATGAATTGGATGCTTACATATTGAATAATATTTATGTTGCATATGGAGAATGTCACCTTTTTTTTGGCCATATTCTTACAAAATATGGACAAAGTGGGTATTGGCAGTCGAACATTTGTGGGAGGGGATAATGCTAAGGGGATGGTTGGATGGTTAGGTGATGCATTTTATTTGGTGATGTTGTGATAGTAAGGATGTTGGTCTTTAGGTCTAGGGTTTAAGTCTTTTTTGGATGAAAAATGTACTCCAAAGTGAATAAAAAGTGACTATAAACAATGAAAATAAAATAAAAGAGAGAAAGGAAGAAATGGATATGAAGATTTGGTTGGATTTAAAGCCTCTAAAATGACATGAATGATCAATTGTATGCATTTTTTCAATAATTTTTTTAATTAATTATAATAATAAATTGAAAAAATAAAATAAAAATAAAATATTATAATATTATAATCAAGATACAAATAGTATACTGTATCAAAGCAAGTATGAATATCTTATAAAATTCATCATGAATTTTATAATTTCAATATCTTATCAAATTAATCATGAATTTTATAATTTCAATAAGTTTTTATTTGCCAATATTTTAGTATTTTAATAATAAATTCATATATTATAAATGATCTAGTCTAACTTATAGATTAAATGACATTTCTTACCAATTTTTTTTTAGTTATTTTAAAAACTTGAGTTTAAGTAGTTTAATATGTAGAATTTGAATGCCTCAAGGGTTTTTCAGGTGTTGAATCCATTTATATATTAAAAATTGTATTTTAGACAACAAAAAATCACATTATTGCTTGAAATCATATTGTGGTTAAAAATGATATTTTGTGTATAAGTTAGACTACAACATTATAAATTAATAAAAATCAAACTTAATGATCAAATCTGTTGAGATGCCTTTTAGTGTGAAAAGAGATTTGATCCCTCGCTGAGCTTGGTAGATCGGAATTAAGATAGATCTAGGCTGGTTTAATTTCCCCCTTTAAATAAGCTATATTCCACATAAATACGGATCAAGACCGTAGGTGAATATCATAATTTTTTTTTATTTTAATCTTTATTTTTCATTATTTTTATTTTATTTTGACCAAATAAAAATGTTTTCACATTATTAATTAATTAATTTTTATTTTTCTTTGAAATTTTAACAAATGAAAATTTTTACAAAATTAAACCTGATAACATGATGCAATAAATTAATAAAAATCAAAATTATAAAATAATATTTATAAAATTTATATACTTTTGATAACATCTATTTTATTAAATAATTTTATTGTCTATTTAAAAAGGTGGAATTCTCACATTTTCACTAAGAGGAATTTATCTTTAAATATTTGACTAACCCATTGGTGTTAAATTTTGTTTTGATTGGATTTTAAACTATTTATATATTTGACAATATTATGTTTTTTTTTTTTTAAATTAAATATGAGGAAAAAATTGGAAAAATTATAAAAAAAATGTCGAAGAAAGTTTGTTAATTAATTGAATTGATTTTGTTATCTAATAATTTAGAAATAGAAAACCCTGGACCGGGTGTTTAGTGTACAATAGTTGAGGGGATGCATTGTTGTCGTTTCCAAGAAAGTTTGTTAATTAATTAGATTGATTTTGTTATCTAATAATTTAGAAATAAAATACCGTTGGGTGTTTAAATTTTAGGGGATGCATTGTTGTCGTTTCCAAGAAAGTTTGTTAATTAATTGGATTGTTTTTGTTATCTAATAATTTATAAATAAAATATTGTTGGGTGTTTAAATTTTATGTTTATTTATTTGTTTTTTTCACTTTTTACTAGTAAAATATAGTTTATTCTAAAACAAATACGTTATCTCTTGATACTTGGACACTTTTAAAGGAGGAACCTAGTTCACTAAAGCAGTTTCAAAATGATGTTTATAGAAATAGTTGTTTTCTTTATGTGAGTGAGTTATAGGTTAGTGAGAGTTTATATTTCAATTTCTTCATAAGTCTATCAATATGTATTTCGTGAGTGAACAACACCTAATTTAATAAAGTCTTGATTAGTATTTTTCCAACCCTATCATATGAGTAATAGAACCTAAACTCGAGTAAGTTCAAGTAGATTTTAATATATTTGAACAATTTATGCAGGCAAATTTTGATATCTGGAGCGTAGACATTTTTTTAACAAAAGCTTCTTTTAATTTTCTCAAAATGTTTGATTTCATGGAATATTTTCCCTCCTCCATGGAATTCCTTCAAGACTGGGTTCCTCCTTTAACTGAGCCTCATGAGTAGCAGACTCTCTTATAGGAAAGATTTCATCTTAACTTCAGTAAGTTCAACTGGCCTTTACTTTCATTTGAAGATCTTTATTGACAATATCTAATATCCATGGGTTAGACATCATTTTAGCAAAATATTATTGAAATTTAAACTAAAAAATTAGATTTTCTAAAAATAAATATAATTAAAAATGAAACTTTGGAAATTTATTTTTAGCAATGGCACGTTGTTTTTCACCATAATCTCTTCAATGTTTAATTTCATTTGCTTCAATATTTGCAAGTATACATTGTGTTTTTTTCTTTTAAATTAGATGAAACTGGTAAAAGGAAATATTAAAAGTCATATGAAGGGCACTTTAAAAATAAGATCGTCATAAAAAAATTCTATGATGGGTAGCGGGACCCGTCAGATTTAACCCCTGGTTTAGAGTACAATATGTGAGGGGATGCATTGTCGTCATTTCACTAGGCACTTAGTCACTTAGGATGGTGGACATGGCAATGCGTCCTTCCCAAGGCAAATATGAAACCTATAGTCTAACTAGCTCATTTTGTTTCTTGAAAATTATGAAAATTCTCGTAAGATTTTAATAAAGTATGGCTGAAATTTTTGTAAATCCAGGTTATAGCTATCAAAATTCAAGATTTTGGGTGCCCCAGAGGTTTTTGATGGTGTTGAATCCATTTCCACCATCAAAACATGATTCAAACACTACTACTGCTATATGTTTTGAATTTTTTTTCCCATATTCTAACCACTTTTGACCATTCGGGAAATTCCTTCGTCTCGGTAAACTTGTCCAATATGAAAATATTACAACCCTTACATTGTGTGTGCGATCTCATAAATATTCTTTGATGGCTAAGACTATTCATTCCAACTTTGGTTTAATGCTTGACATCATGTAGAGATTCATCGGATCTTGGTTGGAAAAATTATATTGTACTCAACCACTACATGCTCCAGTCTCATGAGATTGGTTGCCTTTAGAGGTGGAAAGCACTCATCCCTCATAGTGCTACCAGCATGCACGAGAGGATAATTGGTTGGAACCTGCAGAGAAAGTTATGTTGATATTTTTTATTAGGCATGGCATGATTTAGTTCAATCTATCCACACAAATTCAAATAGAAACTTGGGTTTATTTTAGGCATATTTTAGTTCTATATATTTTTCTCCACAGTATATCTACCTCTAAGCGAAGTTGGCCATCCCCTTTTTTCCATTTATTTTCCACTCTCGTGCAAGCTTTACAGGCCGGGTTCAGTCTTCGTTTCTTACTCTTCTCTTCCCTCAACTATGGTTTTATTGTACCTTGCTCTTTGGGATTCTTATGCAACTTAAGCCTTATTGAAGTCTCAATTCTGTCCTCTCTCCTCAAGCCTACCCTATTTTACTTTTCCCTTGAGCATTCAACCTATTTGTCACCATTCTCTTAGTGATACTAGTTTGTTTTTCTTTTCTTATCCAAAGAATGGTGTAAAGTGTTAGAAAATTAAATATTACAGAGCAATGCAACACATAAAATATGCAAAAAAATACAAGCACACAAAACACATAAAACCAAAGAGACACAGATATACGTGGTTCACCCAGTTTGGGCTACATCCACCCTGAACAGCCAGTCCTTCCTTTCTATTATCCAGCAAAAAATGAAGAGACAAAACCTACAGCAGATCCGCTGTAATATCCTCTGTTCTCTCTCACAGCCTCCCTCTCTATTTCTCGCTCCAAGAATACACACATAATACACAACCGCAATACAATACCCTCATATATACAAGGGGGTTGCCTTCTAGGGCAAAAAACCCTAATCTAAACATAACTTCTACCATCAGATCATTTGCCTAATGAACGGCCCAGATTGACTAGAAATTACTATACTTTTACAAGGCAATTTTACATCTATTTTTAGCTTCGGAGGCACTGCCCCTAAAAACCCCTGCCAGGGGGGGGCTCCGAAAAGCACTGCTGCCCCCCCCTGGACCCCCCACGGCAGCGATTAATTACGGGCGGCGTTGCCGCCCCTTTGAAGGTATAGGGGTCCAATGTTGTGATACAAAGTAAACAAGATAATCAGGCTCCACACCCAACAATCTCCCACTTGGAGACTGATTGTAGAACTCCATCGCTGCTTCATTTGCTAGAAAATGACTCCTCTTTGGACCTGGCTATTCCTCATCTTCATCATTATCCTTGAAGACAAATTGAAACTGAGCACATTCTCAGTTTCTCCCTGGTTACAACTTTTGTTAGCATATCTGTAGGATTCTGGCTAGTGTGTATCTTTTCCAGCTTCAACTCTCCATCTTCCAATACTGACCATATGAAATGGTACTTGAGATGTATGTGTTTAGTCCTAGAATGAAATGCTGAGTTCTTTGCAAGATGAATGGCACTTTGGCTATCACTATATAACGTGCCCATATCATGCTTCTTACCCAATTCACCCATAAACCTTTGTAACCAAATCATTTCTTTACTAGCCTCTGTAGCAGCAACATACTCTGCTTCTGTTGTTGAAAGTGCAACAACACTTTGGATTTTTAAAACCCAACTGACAGTTGTTCCACCTACAGTAAATACATATCCTGTAGTGCTCCTCCTGCTATCTTTGTCACCTGCCATATCTGCATCAACATATCCCTGTAGAGCAATGTTTGAACCACCAAAGCATAATGCTTGATTTGTGGTACCTCTCAAATATATAAGAATCCATTTTACTGCCATCCAATGTTCTTTTCCTGGATTATTCATGTACCTGCTTACAACTCCCACTGCATGTGCAATATCAGGCCTTGTGCAGACCATTGCATACATTAAGCTTCCAACTGCAGATGCATATGGAGCTTTAGACATATATTCCATTTCTTCGTGGGTCTTGGGGCACATCTCCTTACTAAGTTTGAAATGGCTAGCAAAAGGTGTACTAACTGGTTTTGCATTCTACATATTAGATCTTTTCAACACCTTTTCTATGTACTCATTCTGAGATAGTGTTAATTTACAATTTTTCCTGTCTCTAGTTATCCTCATACCAAGGATTTGTTTTGCAGCTCCCAAATCCTTCATTGCAAAGGAATTTTCCAATTTTCTTTTGAGCACATTTATTTCCTGCATGTTAGATCCTGCAACAAGCATGTCTTCTACATACAATAACAATATAATATAGTTGCCATCATTTTGCCTTTTTAGATAAACACAATGATCAGAGTGACATCTAGTATAACCTTGTTCAGACATAAACTTGTCAAATTTTAGATACCACTACCTTGGAGCCTGTTTTAAGCCATACAAGCTCTTCTTTAACCTGCACAGTAGTTTTTATTTCCCTTTTACCTCATATCCTTCTGGTTGCTTCATGTATATCTCTTCCTCCAAATCTCCATGGAGAGATGTTGTCTTTACATCTAACTGTTCAAGATGTAAATCTTCCGCTGCTACAAGAATTAAGATAGTTCTGGTTGATTTCATCTTAACAATAGGAGAAAATATTTCATCAAAATCAATACCTTTATTCTGTGCAAACCCCTTCACCACAAGTCTAGCTTTGTACCTCTGTTTTCCTCCATCTTCTTCCTTCAGCTTGTAAACCCATTTATTCTGCAATGCAGTTTTACCTGCAGGTAACCTGACTAAGTCCCAAGTCTGGTTATGCATTAAGGAGTACATCTCTTCTTCCATGGCTTGCTCCCACTTCTTCCTGCTTTCAACCTACATTCCTTCTTCATAACATTCAGGTTCACCAGAATCAATCAACAATAAATAATATAATGAAGGAGAGTATCGTTTAGGGGGTCTACTTATCTTGGTAGATCTTCTCACACCACTTTCAGGTGTTTGAGGTGCCTGTTGCTGTTGTGGTGGTTGTTGCTGCTGTGACTGTTGATTATTATTTTCAGGCACCTTTACTTTTTCAGTTATCTCATCAAGAACCATGTATTCCTTGCTTTCTTTTTCCTGTTTCTTTTCCTGCAACTGATTCTTATACAAGACCTTTTCATTGAATATTACATCTCTGCTCCTAATTATTTTGTGATTTTCATAATCATATAAGCGATAACCAAAATCATTAGCACCATATCCAATAAAGGTACATTTCTTTGATTTTGCCTCAAGCTTTGTTTTGTTTTCTTTATTAATATGGACAAAGGCCTCACATCCAAAAGGCTTTAAAAAAGAGTAGTTTACCTTTTTACCTATCCATGCTTCCTCTGGAATACCACCATACAAGGAACTTGAAGGCCCTCTGTTTATTAGATAAACAACAGTATCTACATCATCTGCCCAAAATTGTAAAGGCAATCTTGCATGCAATCTCATGCACCTTGCACGCTCCATGATTGTTCTATTCATCCTTTCTGACACACCATTTTCTTGTGGTGTTCTTGGAACTGTCTTCTCTCTGCGAATTCCATGCTCTGAACAGTACCTATCAAACTCTTTGCTGTAATATTCACCTCCATTGTCTGATCTGAGACACTTCAACTTCTTTCCTGTCTCAATCTCAACCAAAGCTTTCCATTTCTTGAAAGTATCAAATACATCAGATTTATTCTGAATACAATAAATCCATGTTTTCTAGTTGCATCATCAATAAAAGTAACATAATAACGAGAGCCACCGAGAGATGATACCTGAGCAGGTCCCCATACATCTGTATGCACAAGCTCCAATTTTTTGCTCTTCTTTTCTTTCCCAACTCTGAGAAATCTGACTCTCTTTTGTTTTCCATAAATGCAATTCTCACAGAAATCCAAATCAACATTCTTCAATCCTGGCAACAAATTTCTTGAGTGAAGAATCTTCATTCCCTTCTCACTCATGTGTCCGAGCCTATGATGCCATAATGCTGCATTTGCTCCTTTGGAAGTTAAAGCATTAACAGAGTTAGAAATACCATTTCATAAATACAATGTACCAACCTTTTCACCTTTTTCTATTACCAGCGCTCCTTTGGTGACCTTCCAAGTTTTATCTGTGAAAGTTGTCACACAACCTTCACTGCCTAACTACCCTATTGAAATCAGATTTTTCTTCAGATCTGGAACATGCCTTAACTCCTTTAGTAGCCATTGGTTTCCATTCTGTTGTTTTACAAGAACTTTACCCATTCCAACAATTTTACAGGGTTTAGCATCACCCAAACGAACTTGTCCAAAATCTCCTTGAACATAGTCATGAAAATATTTCTTATCAGGTGTGGCATGGAATGAAGCCCCTAAATCTACAACCCAAGAATCAGTAACATTTTCGAAAGAAAGAATCAAAGTATCTTGTAACACATCAACTGTCACATTTGCTTCATGATTGTTTTCTTGCTTTGTGTCTCCTTCTTCTCCGTTCCGAGATCTACAATATTTCTTTAGGTGTCCTTTCTTTCCGCAATTCCAGCACACTATCCTTGATCTGGACTTGGATCTGCCTTTCCTTGATTTACTGCGATATCCCGAGCTCTTTCCTCTTTCCATTCTTCTTCCCCTAGACTTTGCACTCAAAGCATTACCTGATGTCTCACTGGAGCATTTCCATCGCATTTCCTCACTAAGGATAGCACCAACAACATCATCAAACTTTAAAGTACTAGATCCAGAGACAGAGTTACTGATGGCCATAACTAAACCATTCCAGCTTTCTAGTAATGAGCACATGAATAACAAAGCTCTAAATTCATCATCAAAGTTTACTCCTACAGAACTTAATTTATTGGTAACTGTATTAAATTCATTTAATTGGTCTGCAACAGATCCACCTTCCCACATCTTCATATTAAATAGTTGTTTCATAAGAAATACCTTGTTTGAGGCCGAGGGTTTTTCATATAGTTTCGCCAACGTCTGCATCAAACCCTCTGCTGTTGTTTCCTTCGAAATATTGAAGGTGACTGACGCTGCAAGGTACAACCATACTATTCCGAGTGCCTTTCTATCAAGAATGTTCCATTCCGCGTCTGTCATGGCCGCCGGCTTCTTTTTTTCTGCTCAATTGTAGGTACAGGTCTTTCTGATACAGATAATCTTCCATCTACATCTTCCACAGTGGAAAGTTTTGGCCGTTAAATTTCTCGACCCTAAACTTACCATTGTCTGCCATTGCTCCCACTCGAACTAGGAACCCTTCTTTCCTACAAGTTTATTAGCCAAATATACCTTCGGCTCTGATACCAGTTGTTAGAAAATTAAATATTACAGAGCAATGCAACACATAAAATATGCAGAAAAATACAAGCACACATAAAACCAAAGAGACACAGATATACGTGGTTCACCTAGTTTGGGCTACGTCCACCTCGAATAGACAGTCCTTCCTTTCTATTATCCAACAAAAAATGAAGAGACAAAACCTACAGCAGATCCTCTGTAATATCCTTTGTTCTCTCTCACAGTCTCCCTCTCTGTTTCTCGCTTCGAGAATACACACATAATACACAACAGCAATACAATACCCTCATATATACAAGGGGGTTGCCTTCTAGGGCAAAAAACCCTAATCTAAACATAACTTCTACCATCAGATCATTTGCCTAATGAACGGCCCAGATTGACTAGAAATTACTATACTTTTACAAGGAAATTTTACATCTGTTTTTAGCTTCGGGGGCACTGCCCTCGAAAACCCCCACTAGGGGGGGCTCCGAAAAGCGCTGCTACCCCCCCTGGACCCCCCACGGCAGTGATTAATTACAGGTGGCGTTTCCGCCCCTTTGAAGGTATAGGGGTCCAATGTTGTGATACAAAGTAAACAAGATAATCCAGCTCCACACCCAACATAAAGCTGCTTGGGTTAAGATTACTCATTAATGAGATCATAGCCATAGAGGCGTTGCCTAATCCTGAGAGTATGGTGGCTCTCTCACCTAGTAGTAGGCGAAGAGATCAACAACTCGATAAAAAGAACACACTCCTTAGAAAATCCAGGAGGAGATAACACAAGAAAATAGAGAATTGGTTGATGAGTATTGTTGTCTGAAAATTCAAAAATGCTTCCTAAGGTGATCGATTGAGTTTCCAACTCGAGTCAAACTATGAGATGCTACAAAAAATAAATGTACACGGTAGACATATATTGGCACTTGTAATTGATGTTGGGACAAGCTTTCCTTAGTCATAATTTAGCCAAAGAATAATTTTGATTTGTAAACTACAGTGGATATTCCACCGGAAAGTTCGTCACAACAAATATGATAATATTATATTAAAATTTTGAAATTCTACACTACTACATATTTATTAAATTTCTAAATCTAGAGATGTTACTTTTATGAGTGCATGCATGTGAATATAAATTATGCAAAAAATAGAGAACAGAAAAATAAAAATATCACACACACATAAACACAAGATATTCTCTGGGAAACCATTTCAATGGAAAACTCAGCTGGAGGTGATGTCACTTCACTCTCTTTCTTTTTCTAGAAATATGGTTACAGGTGAAAAGAAATATTGTATGTGGCCCATGGGATACTACAATACACAAATCACCTTGCGTAGAGATATACATGCAAAGGGTATACATTGGGGAATTATACCAAAGCCACCTTTCACGAAAAGGAAATTCAAACAAAGGTGATCCTTGAGAGAGTTCACTTAGATGTGTGTCGACCATTCTTGACAATTTCCACAAAAAAACACAGATATTATGTTATTTTTGTTGATGATTTTTCAAGAAAGTGTTGTATTTTCTTCATGCAGAAGAAAGATCATACATTCTCCAAGTTTTGTGAGTTCAAGGAACTTTTCGAGAAAGATACATGGAAGAATGTGAAGGCTCTAAGAAGTGACAATGGTGGAGAATACATCTCTAACGAATTCAAGAACTTTTGTGCCTTAGAAGGAATTCAAAGAGAATTTATAGAACCTCATAACCCACAACAAAACAGGGTTGCAGAAAGGAAGAACATAATTATTGCGGGAGAAACACGAGCTATGTTACATGATCAAGGCCTATCATTGCATATGTGGGTGGAAGCATGAAATACAACAATATTTTTGTAGAACATAAGTCCTCATCAGATACTTGGGGTGAGTACACCAGAGGAATATTTTCTAGGTAAGAGACTAGATGTGTCATATTTAAATTTTTTTGGTTCATCTATTTATTTCCATGTAACCAAATATGCTAGGAAGAAGCTAGATACAACAATAGGGTTGGGGATATTTTTGGGGTACACTGATACACCTCACAACTATCAAGTGTACTTTCCATCACACATGATGAAAGTGGTAAGAAGAGATGTGAAATTCGATGAAGAGAAAGCCATGTGATTGTCCCTTGAGATGGATATTGAGTTGCATGCATTTGAGGAGCTCTTGGCTCCAAAGGACGAGCCTAAAGATGTGGAGAAGCCACAAACAGAGGAATAGAGAGTGGTAGAAACCAATCATGCAGAGCCATCCACCAGAGATGGAATAAAGCGCACTAGAGAGGCTGACATATTATTGATGGATGCAAGTGAGAATGTGGGAGCACCCACATCACAATAAAGGTAGAGAAGGTCCCCAGAGTGATACACTAAATACATGGATGTTATGAGAAAAGGTATTGATATAGAACCATCCTCTTTTGAGGAAGCATTCCAATAACTAGTGTGGGTTGATGCAATGGTTGAGGAGTATGACTCCATTAGCAGAAATAGTGCATGGGAAGTTGTCCCAAGACCAGTGGGGAAGTTAGTTGTAGGATCCATATGTGTCTACAAGGTGAATCTGGGAGCAGATGGGAGTGTGGCCAGAGGGTTCTCTCAGGTGGAGAGGATTGACTATGATAATAATTTTTCACCAGTCACAAGGTACTCGTCTATCAGATCCATCCTTACACTCTTAGCGTAGATGGGATGGAAAACAGATCATATGGATGTAAAGACAACCTTTCTCAGTGGAGTTATTGAGGAATAGGTGTATATTGAGTTGAAAAAATGTTTTGATACCTTATAAAGGGAGTCTCATGTGTGCAGACTCGAGAGAGCACAGTATGGGATGAAGCAATCACCTCGTGCTTGGTACGCCAAGATCAACATTTATTTCACCAGGTTGGGATTCACCAAGAGTGAAGCAGATGTGGACCTATATAATATTGTGGTTGATGGTAAGCTTTTGATTATTGTACTTTATGTCGATGATCTGATACTGTTAGGTGATGAGCAGCTCATCAAGTCTTGCAAAGAGGATCTTGCAAAGGAATTTGAGATGAAGTACATGGGGCTCTTGCACTATTTCCTTGGATTGGAAATATGGCAAAGAGATGGGGAGATATGTGTATCTTAGGGAAACTATGACAAGGATTTTTTGAAGAAGTTCCACATAGAGGGAAGCAAACCCATGGAGACTCCTCTAGCAAGAAACTGGAGGAAGGAGGATGCTACTTCTAGTGAAGTAATGGATGCTAATGTTTACTAGAAAATTGTGGGTTCACTCATGTATTTGGTGAACACACAACAAACATATACTACACAGTTAACCAGTTGATACAAGCTATGGTTAAGTCTACCAATATATTTTGGAAGGCAATGAAGCATGTGTTGAGGTATCTCATAGGCACTACATAGTATGGATTATGGTATAGACAGATAGAGGGAGTGAAGCTTAAAGGCTTCAATGATGAATATTGACAAGGAAGTCCATCCGAACTAGGAGGCATATTCAACATAGGATTAACAATAGTTTCTTGGTATAGCAAGAAACAAATATTAGTTGCACTTAGTTCAGTAGAGGTAGAGTATATGGCAGCCAATCAGGCAACATGAGAGGCCATCTAAATAAGGAAGATACTTTTTGGGTTTTTTGGTCAACATATGGATCCGACGGTGATACATTGTGATAACTAGAGTTGCATAAAACTCTCGATTAATACAGTATTCCATGACAGGTCCAAGCATATTAATATCTAGTATCACCATCTCAGAGATTGTGTGTAGAGGCGGATTATGTCATTAGAGTACAATCCCATAGAGGAGCAGGATGCAGACATCTTGACGAAGGAACTGGCAAGAAGAAAATTTTATTTCCACAGAAATAGGATTGCGGTAGCAGATAATACATTTATTTTTGAGAGGGACTGTTGAAATGGCACCCCAAGGGTGCTTTTGATTTAATTTTCCCTTAATTAAATTGGCAGAGAAATTGTAATTTCATCTCATGACAACTTGTATTAGTTAACTAAGTCAGAATGATTGATTTAGCTTAGGAAATTCGAGTTGAGGGTCAAAGACGAGGCATGTAGAGGATTTTTCTTTTTTTAGAGGGTCTGGTTATAGTTCTTTGTGAGTTGTGGAATTAGTTAACTCAAGAAATTGAGTTAAAATTAGTTTAACTAGTTCAAAATGAGAGATGAGCTAGTGAGAAGTCCAATGAATTAAATTTGATTTAATTCATAAGTAGTGATCAATAAGTTAATTGATAACTCACTATAAACAATTGTTGCATTTCAGTTCTAAGGAAGGCCCAGTTGAGGTTGAGGTTAAAGGGATGATAACTATCAGTTGTATAATTAGAAAATTGTACATGTTTGTTATAGAGTCATGAGGAATCCTATGATGCATTACGCAATCAATTCCAAGGAATTTCCTATTTAATAGGGCGAAAATTCCTCCAAGAATGCATGATCAAGGTTGGCTAAGTAAATGATGAGAATTGGTTAAGTACTTGACTGATTTTTCCTAGATCAGAGTGAGACAATTAGAAGAGTGTAGGAGTTTCTCAGTGAGAGAAAAACATTGTATTTTTTCATGGTCTTGAATTTATACAATATAAATATAGTGGGGTTTTAGGCAGTGTGCCTTCCCCAAATACATCTTGTGTTGTGCGATTGATTGTTAGTTCCTCTTACTTGTTATGTGATTATGCGACCGTGTTTTGTTTCCTAAAATTGTAGAAGGATTCAATATTTTTTTTTAGTACATTACAAGATCATATTGAATCTCGTTGTTACATTTTTTACACAGTTTCTTTCATACAGAGGTACATTACTTGGGGCATGTGGTCTCCAAGGAAGTCATAACATTATATCTAGAGAATATAAGAGCTATCATGGAGTGGCCATCTCCTATAAATCTGGATGAGGTAAGATCATTCATGGGGATAACATGTTACTATAGGAGGTTCTGTTGTAACATTTTTTTTTGGATAAGTTACCATGGTAGTTTGAAAATAAAAAGATAAAATGCTAAGTTAGAACATGGATGAAAACGATTTTTTTTTTAAATGTTAGGAAAATTATATTTTATTATATCCATGTTAGAAAAAATTATAGAGTAGTTTACTCTAAATAAAGGAGGTAAAAGAAAAAATTTTAGGGAAGCATGAAATAAAAATGTTAATGCTTTAGTGTTGAAAAATGGATGCCTGTTTAAATGCGCCAGATTTTCAAAATGTAAAGTTTTTAATTTATGTATGTTCAAACCTTTGAATAGCGGTTTACATGTTCATTTATTAAAATGATATATATGTGCATATGCATTTTTTTATAAGGTCGCTAATGACAAAGAAGTTAAATCATTGGAGATAAAACACTTGCAATTTTTGACAGTAGATCTCAAGCTCCCCTCACATCTACGAGAGAGATCAACTTGCCTCCCCCCCGACAGTTTCGTGTTAACGCGAAGGGGGGAGGGGTCAAAACTCCAGTATTAATGGCTGCCCTTTTTCGCGATGTGGCAACACCATATAAGTTTGGACCCCCTCTACGTAAAACAGGAAACTAGGAAGTATCCCCCCCTGTAAATCCACCTCCGCTTTTCAATGCTCACGACCGTTCTTCGCGCGCCACAACCGTTGGTCCACCAATCAGTCATATCCCTCGACGTCACTTGTCTATTACACCTTAACGCTCCAATTATACCCGTTAAATTATCTTGATGTCTAATAAATTTATGCCTAGACCATTAATCGCACCGTTACACAGTTAAACCTCATTTGAGGGTTATCCATGACCGCTGAATCTGAAGTGCAACATATAAAATTACCAACAATCTCTCGTTATTTACTTTAAATCCTCCTTTAAATTGCTTTCATCCTCCATTTCATTTCACAACGAATTGTCATTTCTACAATCACCCTTCATATTCCCGAAACCCTCTCATCGTTTCTGTAACCCAAAGCTTCAAAGTCATGTACTAGTCTATACCAGTCAAGCATGGCACCTAAGGCCAAAATCAAGAAAAAAATGAATCTTAAGGGTAAAGGTAAGAAACAAGTGAAAAAAGAAATACAGAATCTCAACAGTGTTGTAGAGGTCATATTTGAGGTCACTCATCCAGCTGTCGAGGTCAGTCCTAAAGCTGTTGAGGTCATTCCTGAACCTGCCAAATCTATTGCAGAAGACATTCTTGCAACCGCAAATTAATCTTGACCTCACACCCCTAGCCGACACATATTTTAAAATTACTGACTGTAACTGTGAATTTTATTTCTACGAGCTACATTTGTAGCTAAAACAAAAGCACATGGATAAGCAAGAGCCTATCAGGTTTTGGGAATCTATGTTGCCTTTGTTTGCATTTCCTAAAACTCACCCATTTCTGGAGCTAATTATCTAGTGTCAGAAGTAGTATGACCCTATAACCATGTCAGTGGTGGCTCAGAATGGAAATGTTCTGATCACCATATGCCTTGAAACCATTAACCAGATGCTTCTCATCCATCCTTCTGACTCCTTATACTATTTCTCTCCTGCTTCCCTCATGGATATTTATCATAAATTATATTTCCCTCAGAGAGCTCAGATATTTGACATCTTCCTTCCTGAGGATGTAGATTTACCAAAGAGAAATCCCCCATATGCATCCTCCATCTTTCCTATAGCTTCCAAACATTGCATCTCCCTTATTTATTATCTGTTAGGATACCCAAATGATGAAACCGTTGATGAACCCATCCTAGGTTTCTTATCTATCTTCATTCTTGACAAATCACCATTGTTTATGTAAAATTATAGCCATTTCTTAGCTGATATTATACATGAAAAATTCATGAAATTCACCACAAAAGGAGCATTTAATTATTCTTCTGTGATTATTCATATGATTTTGTTTCCGTAGGAAGATATGTTTCCCATTCACTTAAACAAGAAGGATGCACAGGGAGTGAATCAATCAGTGATTCACTGGAAATAATTAGTCATAGCTTCGTCAACAACCACTTCTTTCTCAAAATTCATAGAATCATTCATTCATCCAGTAAGGAAACTCCTTACTAGTTCATCAGAGCCTAGAATTGGAGAAGACATTAAAAGAATTATGCACCTCAGTGAACAAGAAAAAAGAGGTGATTGGTATCTGTACAAAAATTACATAGAGATAAGGGTGTATGGTTGCGAGCCTCCACCATACAAACTTCCAAAATATGTGCCTATAATAATTTTCTCCTTAGAGTACATAAGACATATTTTAAATATGGATGAATTTCATTTTGTTTTAGGAAAGAGGAAAGCCCAATTTAAAATCAAGGCTAGTGTTGGATCATTCATTTGTAATACCAAAGCAGCTGGTACTGATGCAGATGTACTATTGAAGAAGATGTGTTTTCAATCAATTTTTACTTGGTCACATGACCCCCATGGCATTATTTCTGCTCTGAGGGTTGAACTCAAGACAACCTCTTACACCCATACCTCTAGAGCAGAAATAGGGAAGTAAATAAACCAAGATGAATGGGTAGAAGGTACTTTAAAAGAATCAGATGACCAAGTCATTTATACTTCAAATGTAAAAACACCAGTGCTTGATAGTAAAAAAAAAAAAGGGTCAGAGAAGAGACACCACATTCCAAGGAAATTATGAAAGGATTCACATTACAACATAAGACACCAAAGTTTAATTCTCCCTTGATTTCAGAAGATAAAAAACTAGAGATCATAGATTTGGGAGATACTGAAGTCTCCACATCCATCAATGTTCCTCAGACTCCTCCATCAGCATCACCTGGAAGAGAGCCGCTAGAAATCATCCAACATTCAGATGCCATCTCTTCATAAGAGCAGAATATTTTCTCCAAATTTCTAGAAATAAAGAATAAGAATGAAGCATTGAATCAGATGTTTATAGCCAATTTTGGAAATAAACATTTGCATCACAACACAGGCTTCTCACTTCCTTTTACAGTGAGAAAGGCAGGATGCAGATGACCTTTCTGCAACCAACAGTGGCATTTCCAAAGACACATGCTGAGTATAAAAAGACTGTGTTCTCCCTTAATACAAAATAGATACATCCAATTGACCAGATGGATATGCATAAGAATTCAGGAGAAATGAGATTTTCAATCATGAATACGATAGCTATGTCTCTTTTCAAATTGAAAGTAGCACTGTCAAATATGCAATCCCAGTTGAAGATTGAGAAATTGTCTTCATCAGCTAAAGACAACAGGATAAAGAAATTGGAAGAACTTGTAGTAAAAGTGGGATATGATCCTAAGGACTGCAAGGCAGATGAAGAAATCATCAAGAAGAAAAATGCAGACATTGCAGCTCTACGAAAAAAACTCAAGCTACCCTTGACTGAAGACCCACAGACTAAAGAGATGGTAGAAAAAGAATCTGATAAGGAAGAAATTCTTCAATTAATTATTGATCAAAATTTGCAGATTAGAAAAATAATAGAACAAATTGAAGAACTGCTGAAAGAGAAATCAACACTCCAAGTGAATACTGATCCTACTTTAGCAACTCAAACATATTTTGTAGATGCAGAACCCCTAGCAGCCTTGAACACAACTGATGCAGCACAACTGGCTCAAGCTTTGGCCACTCAGAAGCCAAGCAAAGTATCTAGGAAAACATCAACAAGTCCATTACTGAAATATGGCCATCTATACAGATCATCTTCGAGCAGCAGGAACTCATCGAAAAATGCAGACCAACAATTCAAGAGTAGAAGGATCAACTCAAAAAGAAGCAAAGTGAAGCTTCTCATATGATCAAGGTTTTTAATTCAAAGAAGAGAGAGTTGGAAGCAATATAAATCTCAGACAAGACTTCAACCATTTTGGAGACAAAGAAGGTTTTCCAAAAAAGAACCTTGATCAACCAGTTGTAGACCAAGTGTGAAGCTTTAAATGTTATAGTTCAAAGGTTTCATACTAAATTTACTTTTTTAAATCATAAAGGTCTGCTAGGTCTAGTTGCATTAAATGATAATTTGGTCAAGTTAGAATATTATTGCACAAAGTTATATACAACCGTAATAGTCGAATCAAATTTTGCAGGAATCAAAGGTCACATTACATGTAGAGCTTTTCTTGAAGCTCTACAGTTTGATTTGTTCATTTAGCATCAAATAAAACAATTATTTATCCAAAAACCAACTTTTGACAGATTCACTAAAGTGGATGAAATATTCAGGAAAATGATGAATGTAGAAATCCCAAGTGAAGATCAGTGGGATAAGTTTTGTGAAACCATCAAGTAAAAGATTAATTTTGCAGCATGCCAGCACATCAGATTTTAAAGAGCCAAGTTAGCAACAACTTCCAACGAAAAAGGACAAGTCAACAACATCTTTCAACAAAAAGAGGCCAAATCATCAACAACCTCCATAAAAATAGAGACACTCCATATATCTGTCTCCTTCATTTATTCTTCTTATCCTATTATTGTAAATCAGTTAAGATATGTCTAAAGTTTTGTTAATTAGTATAAATAACTCTCAGCACGAGTTATTAAGGGTTTCACCCTTGCATGAGCAGATTTTGTAAAGCATAAATTGTATTAAGTCTTTCTGATCATCATTAATACAAGAAGGATGTTGAACTTATTTCAACAACTCTGTTTTTCCTCTGTAAATTTTTCTAGTTTTCTTAAATAATTTTGTTTCTTCATATATTTAATTATTATCAAGATAACTAGGTGAGGTTGAGTGTGTTTCAGCAACCTTATAATTCCTCCTGAAGTTATAATTATTATAAATAATGATATACTTGACAAACTGTTAATGTAAGTCCCTTTTATCTATAAATTGTCATTATCTTGGTGATATTAGATATATTTTGTTGAATCTTTGAACATTGCTTGAAGGTTTTTTGGCTTATGATTTATTGAAAAATTCGATCTGAATATTTAATAATCATATTCTCTTACACAATTCCACTTAATCAAAAAATTAAATCTTAATCACTGTGTGAGATAAAAAAGAAGCCCTCACTTATATTACTGATATTATCTATAAGATTTAAAAACCTTAACTATTTTAGTAAATTTTATCTTAGGCATTGGTCCTCCAAATATTTCAAAACCCAAACAAAACATTTTAGATGCTTTGGCATGATTATTGACCATAATCATCTCAATAGACAACATCAGATTGGTGTCATTTCCAGGGAGATGAAGAATAGAAGCTAAATCTTTCTGGGACAACGATTTTTCCCTTTTCCTTTAAAGGTGAATAAAGGATAAAGATATAGGTCAAAACCTTTCACCTGGAGATTCCACTGATTCAAACTGGCTCCTTTTAAGCACACTAGATATCGTTCTGAATCTGAGATTGTTAACCCTCTACCAGATCCAAAAAATCTCGTTAGGGAAGCCTCTTTGAAAAGAAAACATAACATTTTTGCTTCTTCCTCTTCAGCCTTACACGATAAAGAAATTTCATCCGTAGATCCATTTTTAGTAATATCATCCCAACCTGATTTGACACAATTACCTCCTAGAGTTGTTGAACTTTATTCACAAGGAGAAGATCTTCAGTCAACCTTATTGGCTGAATCACTTGAGTCATATCAAGTCCCATATTTCCCTATAAACTCACCTACATCTAAAACATAATTGGGCTTACATTTGCATGAATTTAAACCTATAGATTTTGTTACTCCATTTTATCATCCTAATCCATTAGACTCTAATCAACCAAAAGAGACAATTTATGTCTATTCTAATCCATTGTTCGAATATAAGGAAGAAGATTTAACACCATTAGTTCAAAAGCTAATTGTTAAAATCCCTTTGAGATCCTCACTTCCTCCTCCTCCTATACATTCTCCTCCACCCTCTAATACTCATTCACCCACATCTTCATCATCATCCTCATCATCCATGGCTTTTCAACCCATTATGAAAGCTTATTTATGTTGCTCTTGTTCTTCCTAATGTCTTGGGAAATTGTCTTGATGGATATCTTAAAAATTTAACAAGATTTAATGGAGAAACATGTCCCTCAACAGAGGATCATAGAGCTTGCTTCTTAGATTTCACAGACAATATGAACATCGAGCTTGAAGATTTTTATATGAGGTTATTTGTACAGTATTTGGAAGGTAACGTTAGGATCTAGTTTAAGCAACTTAGAGCAGATTCTATTCGAACCTGGAATGAACTTGTAACTATATTTAAAAACCAATGGGGGGTGTTATCACTCAGTAATTTTCCTAATGCTAAAGAAATAAATCACTGAGGTAACCACAAACCTACTTTCAAGATTAGGATCTAGCCTTCCTAATGCTCAAAGAGGGCTCTCTCTTAATGATTTAACTTTTTTGAGTTAATTGATTTTAGGCTAGTTATGTATGCTTGATTTGGTGATTTGATTTTGTGGTGGAATTACTGATTTAGATGGATAGACGATTGTCTATTTTCCATTGGGCTATGGAGTCAATATATTAAGAAAAAATAATAGAAACAAATGATAAAAGCAGCGTTACATGGCAAGGTAGCTGAGCGAAATTAGATCTTTTAGGTTGAATGGTGAAATGATTTTCAATCGGGATCAAGGAGCAGTTATGGATTCCTTAAACCAGATAATGAA
Organism: Pinus albicaulis; assembly: GCA_034641835.2. Taxonomy (NCBI): domain Eukaryota; kingdom Viridiplantae; phylum Streptophyta; class Pinopsida; order Pinales; family Pinaceae; genus Pinus; species Pinus albicaulis. The sequence goes on from CM076575.1 coordinate 2,053,920,047, forward strand.
TAAATGTGACAAAGGTCAATCGGGATGGGAGAGAAATTAAGGATTCTCAGATCTAGATATCAGAAGAAAACATTAAAATGAATAACAGTTCAGAACATAGTGTACTTAAACAAATTCTGCAATAATATTCCTATTATCACATTTAAATTTAAAAAACATGCAAGTTTATGGAATACTTAAGAAATGAACATGAACAATTGAAATAATATACTTCACTGATTTAGCCCAACACATGAATCCTGTAAAGAAATGCTTCTATTATCTGTCCTGTCTATCAAGTGGAAAATGTATAGTAAACCCTCAGGTTGTAGATCAATTCAACTATAGAAATGTTCAGGAATCCACCCTCAATACTTCAAATGGATGAAGTATTTATACAAGAGATAATAAAAAATATCCTAAATCTGATTTTGGATTTATTCTAGAAAATAAAATATCTGGATGCTAAAAGGTAGTGACACCTTTCAACTAACTGAAAGTTGGCACTGAATTTCTGATTGTTGTTACCTGTTTGCTTCTTTTATGTTGGCTTGTCTCTCGCGCTGTCTTCTTCCTCTGTCTTTCATCTGTAGTAAATATTTCACCTGACTGCTCTTTTACCTGCTAATGTCTGCTCTGTTTATTTTTTTACTATTTACAGTAAATCTTACTCACTCTTTCATGCTTATGTGTTTTTAATAAAAATTATTTTTACTAAAAAACACATGTAGAATAGAAAATGTTTCTTGGAGAGTAGTCTGTAATAATATTTCGTTGTGCTGGTGAAAATGATTTCATCTTTGTTTTAACATTTGCTGTCTTTGTTTTAATGATATTTTCTCTATTGTATTGTACATGGAACTTCTTCTGAGTGAATCCTTTGAATATATTTCCTAAGAATATGGAGCAAATAGGTTTTGTGACTAGTATCAAAACTGTTTGTCCAATTTTCTAATATGTTGATTACCTGAAAAACAAAACAATTGTTAAAAAACCTAGGTCTGAATGGGGGCAAAAATGGTTTCAGGGAACAGGGAAAACCGTGGAAGGAGTCCAGACTGTATAAGTTTCAATTTTTCTTTGGAAATGGTCTTCAGGTCTCATTTGCAAATCCCGAGAGGTAAGCGAATAACAGGTTTCAATATTTTTAGAATTCTGTGATTTTTTACACTGTGAAGTAGTTCTGGTGCTTTATTGCAATTTCGGGTGGGAAGAGTTATAGCGAAAGACGCAAGGTTTAATTCAAGAAACGACGGTTTTACTGCACAGAGTAGGGTGGCAGGTTGTTTTAACACAGTGGAAGGGGTTTGATTTCAAATGTTAGTGGTTTCATCTCATGGCGCGGAGGTAGTTTATGGTTTATTGCATTGGTTCAAAGTGGTTTGGTGGTTTAAGACTGGGGAATGAGATAGAATGTGGGATCGCCATGTCGCAGGGGAGTGGGGGTGCGAAACCACCCATTTCGCAACCCCCTGTGGTGTTAAAAAATTTGATTGTCGTGGGTGTGAAATGGCATGAGGGCCGTCTGATCAGTTTTAAGGAAATAAGGTGGAAAATAGCTCTGCGGGGTTCAGATAGGTGGGATCGGGAATTAAAAGGAAGAGATTTAAATGTAAGTAGGGTCGGTGAAAGGTTTAAAGTGGAGGAGTAATAATATAAGTGTGTTTTAAATGATATGGGGGATGTAATATATGAAGGGGTCGGGTTAAATATAGTGGGAAATTAATAAAAAATGGGTTAAACATATATTAAATGGGGGTTAATATGAATGAGGGTTAATGAAATTTATAAAGCGAGATGCATATTAAAAACTATAGGCTATAATACAATATGGGGGTTGGGGGAAATATATATGCGGGAAAGGTTTAAAATATATCGGGGAAGGATTTTTATAGTGGGGCCCGTCATATATTAACCATTAAAACTATGCAAAAAGTGGGTTTTTGCATGTTTTTAATGAAAAGGGGAATTAGTAAATGGGAGATTATTTTTCAAATGAAAATGTGTATCTAAACTAGGGAAAGGGGTTTTAGGAAGGGAAAATGGGTGAAATAAGGGGGAAAAAGATTAGTATGAAGGGAAAGGGATATTTTTACAAGGGAAAATGCCTTCTAAGAGTGGCATTAGGGTTTTAAGCAAGGGGAAGAGGATTTTGGGGGATATTAGTGACATGAGATAAACCAAAATGATGCTTTCCAATTCTTGTGAAAGTAATCTACCTACCCTTATTTTATCTTAACAATTTTATTTCCTATATTGGCTGCATTTGAGCTTGCTGACTCTTTTATTTTTATTTTAATAAGAAAAATAATCTACTTCTAACCTTATTGTAGGTTTTAACCCTGAACAGAAATTATCTACACAGAAATCTTATAACAGAAAATAAACAATAGCGAGAGAATAAAACAGAAAACAGATAAACACAGAGATTTTCCCCTGGATCCAAAATCGGGACGACCAACTTGATTTTTCATTATATTCCTTTTAGTGTTACAACACATATATATATACATGCTGAAGCATACATAAACCCCAATCCATTAACCCTGGATTAGAACATAACCATAGTTCCCTTGATCGGATCTACAAAACACCAGGGGCCGAAAACCATCGTACCCCAAAACCATGTGTAAACTCATGCACAAAACATGGGTGGGTCCTCCTATGAGTGGGTCCAAACACCAAAACAATTTTCGCCGACGCGCTGCCCCAGACCCCAACAGTGGGGGCTGCCTCCCCCATTGTGACCCCCCTGTTGTGCCCGACACAACATACAATGCGTGGGGCTAGTCGTGGAAAGAATATAACACATACCCAACATTCTCCCACTTGTTGTTTTCTTTCCATAAGGGGCCACAGGAGAGCTTAGTCATTGGGTCAATTCTTCAACACCCATTATTTCTCTACACCAAGAGAACTTATGAGTGCTCATAGACTTCGTCAATGCATCTGCAACATTCTTCAAAGTGTCCACCTTTACCAGCAACACCCTTTTAGCCACAACCATATCTCTAACAAAGTGATATTGAACATCAATGTGCTTTGTCTTTGAATGGTAAGCATGGTTCTTAGCCAAGAAAATTGCACTTTGGCTATCACAGTCTATCCTTATAGCTTGCTGTACCAACCCCATACTTGAACACAATCTCTACAACCAAACTGCTTCCTTGCTTGCATGAGTGGCTGCTATGTATTCTGCCTCTGTAGTTGAAAGAGCCACTAGAGACTGTCTTTTACTCATCCAACTGACTGCGCCTCCAAATAGGTTAAACACATACCCACTTGTAGATCTTCTTTGGTCCAGATCTCCAGCCCAGTCTGCATCAACAAAAACATGAATGTCCAACATTATTTCCAATCCTGGTTTTCCCTGGTAGCACAAGCCATAATCACTAGTGCCATGTAAATATCTGAAAACCCCCTTCACTGTTGTCCAATGCTCCTTCCCTGGGTTTGACATAAACCTGCTCAATACTCCCAGTGCATGTGTAATGTTTGGTCTAGTACAGACCATTGCATACATCAGACTACCCATTGCACTTGCATATGGAACACGGGACATATCCTCCTCTTCTTCTTGTGTCTTTGGAAATTGTTCAGCAGATAGATTTACACCTATAGGAATAGGAACATTCACCGGTTTACTATCCTGAATATTGAACCTCTGCAATATAGTCTCGACATACTTCCTCTGGTTTAACCAGAGCTTCCTCTTTGCCCGATCTCTCTTAATTTCCATGCCCAAAATATAGTTTTCGACACCAAGATCCTTCATGTCGAATTTGGAGAACAGTTGGGTCTTCAAATCTTGGATAATTTCTTTGTCATTTCCAATCAACAACATATCATCCACACACAAGACCAAATAAATAACACGGTCACCAATTAATTTAAAATAAACACAGTGATCCTCCTTGCTTCTGGTGAAGCCAAGTCCCCGTATATAGGTATAAAATTTATGATACCACATCCTTGGTGACTGTTTTAACCCATACAGAGACTTCTTCAACCTGCATACCAGTTCTTTCTTACCCTTCACCATAAAGCCTTCAGGTTGCTTCATGTAGATCTCCTCTTCTAGATCCCCGTGAAGAAATGTTGTCTTCACATCCATATGTTCTATCTCAAAATCAAATGCAGCAACAACAGATAAAAGTAATCTAATAGAAGTAACTTTGGCAACAGGAGAAAAAATATCACCAAAATCAATTCCCGACACTTGGGAATAACCTTTTGCTACCAACCGAGCTTTGTATTTCTCCAACTTTCCTTCTACATTCATCTTCTTCTTAAACACCCATTTTCTCCTAATGGGCTTCCTTCCAGCCGACAACTCCACCAGATCCCATGCCTCATTTTTGTGCAAGGATGCCATTTCATCATCCATGGCCTCCTTCTAGAGTTTTCCATCCTCGAAATCTACTGCCTCCCTGATAGTTCTTGGATCATCATCAGTTATAGTTAAGGAAAAACCTGAACAAAAAGTAGATGGACTATACCTTTATGGTTGCCTTCTTTCCCGAACTGATCTTCTCAAGGCTGGAGTTTTTGGCTCTTCCTCTTCTGAATCTTCATCTGTTGTAGAGTCTGATTCATCCTCCTTTAGCTCAAACTCTATCTTCTTAGGTTCCTTTGGTATGATTTCATGTTTAAAAACATCTTTCACCTCTCTAAACACCACATCTCGGCTGTGCACAACCTTCCTTTTTTCTGGGTTCCAAAGCTTGTAACCTTTTAAACCATCGTTATACCCAATAAATATGCACCTTTCAGATTTATTAACCAACTTGGTCCTTTTCTCCTTTGGAACATGTACATATGCATCACATCCAAATACCCTTAGATGTGAAAGAGAGGGTTTATTACCAGTCCATACCTCATGTGGAGTCTTATCCTCCAACGTCGATGAAGGTGATCTATTAACTAAGTAACATGCAGACTCCACTGCCTCTACCCAGAATTCTTGTCCTAACCCTGTACCACTGAGCATGCTTCTTGACTTTTCCATCAACGTTATTTTCATTCTACCTTGACATCTCATTTTAAACGTTATTATGAATGCTCTTAAAATTTTCTCCTCACACTGTCAGGACAAGAGAACTCTTCAAATTCCTTCTTACAGAACTCTCCACCATTATCTGTCCTTAGTGCCTTTATCTTCTTCTCTATCTGGTTTTCCACCATAGCCTTAAATTATTTAAATATGTCAAAGACTTCATATTTATTCCTCAAGAAATATATCCATGTATTCCTTGAGAAGTCATCTATGAATTAAACATAGTACACAGACTTTACCAGTGATGGAACTGACATAGGTCCAACACATCCTTCTTTACTGGTTATAATATCTTTATTCGCCCTCTTCCTTTTGAAGAAAACTCCTGTGTTTCAATGCCACAATGTTCCTGAGCAATTAGCGTCAAGAGAGAAATTAGACATGCCTTCCCTTCGACTTTGTAACAGTGTCAAGAGAGCCTTCTCTCCCAATGGCTATTCCAACCTTTGATGCCATAGCATGGTGACACACCATCAAGGAGATGGCCAGGCTTTCCATCTGCCCCAGGAACACATAACTGTGCCCACCCCATCAATGGTTGCTACTGTGGCTTATTATAGAGTTCAGTGCGAACTCCCTACATTCATCCCCAGTCCTCCCCGAACCATCTTGCAGGCATCTTTCTCGAACACTGTTTTTACACCTGCATCATCCATCTTGCTTACAGAAATCAGATTTCTGGCCAATATAGGAATATGTAGAAGACCAGGAAGTTTTCTAATCCTTCCACCTTGCAGCTTCAACTTCACCTTTCCACTTCTGATGATTCTGGCCTTCCTATCATCCCTTAGGAAGACATCACTGCCATCATATTTCTCATACTCGCAGAACCACTCCCTATGGGGAGTGAAGTGAAAGGATGCACCTGAGTCAATCAACCATGACTCATGATCTACATGTGTATTTGAAAAAGAAGCCAAATACACATCCCCACCTTCATCTGAGGTGGTTTTTGCCTCTGCAGAAGGAGCATCATCAGATCCCTTTCCTTTCTCAGGAGCTTTAGATTTGCACTCCTTTTTGTAGTGCCCTTCCTTTCCGCATTTCCAGCATACCTTTACAAAATTTCCAGGAGATTTAGATCTCCCTCTAGATTTGGATCTCCCACTCGAAACCTTATTCTTGTTTCTATTTTGGGACCTTCCTCGTACAGATAAGGCATCTCCATTTTGGCCCTCCATATTTCTTCATCTCATTTCCTTCAACAGCAAGGTTGAGACAATTTCATCAAAATTCAAGGTAGTTGTTTTGCTACCTATTGCAATAACCAGACTATCCCACGAGTCTGGTAGAGAACACAACAAACTGATGCACTTATCTTCATCTGAGATTTTAATATCAACAGATGACAGCTGACTTACCACAGTATTGAAGGCATTCAGATGCTCTGTCACCGAGTCTCCATCCTTCATCCTCAGGTTATACAGCTTTTTCCGCAGGAACATCTTATTCACCAGAGACTTAGATTGGTACAAAGTCCCAAGTTTTTCCCACAAATTCTTCGCTGTAGCTTCCCCAGATACATTCAACAATACTGAATCTGAGACACACAACCGTATTGTGCTCTTAGCCTTCTAATCTAGTTTCTTCCAGTCTTCATCTAACATTGCCGTTGGTTTAGTATCTAGATCTACCACGATACACTGATCTTTATCCACCAGTAGATCCTCCATCTTGAGCTTCCACAACTCAAAACTCTGACCATTAAATTTCTCGATCTCTATCTTTCCACCGCTCGCCATCTTCTTTCACCGCAAGAATCGATCCCGTGGATCTCCCACTGAACAGGGTCTACCTCAGGCCCGAGCAAAAAACCCTCAGCAACAAAGGCGTCCCCTTGAAGCTGAAAAAACTCTGATACCAAATGTAGGTTTTAACCCTGAACATGAATTATCTACACATGAATCTTATAACAGAAAATAAACAATAGCGAGAGCATAAAACATAAAACAGATAAACACAGAGATTTTCCCCTGGATCCCAAATCGGGATGACTAGCTTGATTTTTCATTATATTCCTTTTAGTGTTACAACATATATATATACATGCCGAAGCATAAATAAACCCCAATCCATTAAGCCTGGATTAGAACATAACCGTAGTTCCCTTGACCGGATCTACAAAACACCAGGGGCCGAAAACCATCGTACCCCAAAATCATGTGCAAACTCATGCACAAACATGGGTGGGTCCTCCTATGAGTGGGTCCGCACTCCGAAACAATTTTTTCCTGCACGCTGCTCGAGACCCCAACAGTGGGGGCTGCCTCCCCCCTTGTGACCCCCCTGCTGCGCCCGACACAACGTACAGCGCGTGGGGCTAGTCGTGGAAATAATATAACACATACCCAACACTTATAACTTCCCATGGCTCAGATTAAACTAATGAGCTCATTTATTTTCTACCTAACTACTGATCTGCCAAGATTAAATGGTTTGGCCAGATCTTATTCACTAACTATTAACATGAAATTCAAAAGCATGAATAATTAATATTAAATTGTTTGATCATCATGAATTGTGGCGTTCTGGACAAGCTACACACAATTTTATTGAAAAAGTAAATTAAACTAAAGCAGTGGCATTTGAATGTGCAACACTTTCAGAATTTATTCTATTTCTTTTTGTGGGGTTCATATTTTATATTATTTTTTGATCTTTTTCTTTTGGTCTGTTGATTATTCTTTTAGGACCTACCCTCTTTTCATTTTTTTAAATATGGGAAAAAATTTACAGAAAACAAATATATGTACAATATTACAATGCTTACATGGTCAATTCCAAATTATGAATCCTATTATTATAGGACCCTAAAAATGGCTTCACTTGGGGATGGCATCTCCTTGTGAGATGTCAAGAATATCGTTGACTAGTAGCCTGATCCATTGGGCCAATCCCAAGCCTGCACATGCTTTGTTGTATAATCTATGTGATTGAAAATCTTGAACTAAAATCAAACCTTTCTGCAAATTGAAACCTGATCATACTGAACTATTGCAACCTTCAAACCAAACTACTAGATCATCAATACCTTAGGGCCTTCTCCTTGGCTTCAAATTTTAATGAATTATTTTAACACTTCTTGAAAACTGAAAACTGAAACTGAAATAAACTTGCTACTGAAAATAAAATCCAATAAAACTGTAAATCTACCTACTTACTCTAATCAACTGTCCAACTGCTGGTTAGGTAAAATGAAAAATCCAATGCAAACATTCAAGCATTATATACATTGATGTATTTTGTTGCATTTTCTTGTTTGTGATCAAAATTGAGATTATAAAACCCAATAGAAACTTGTCAAAAGATGTGAAGATAAGGAAATACTCAATTTCCTTTATTTACTTTAAAAACTGTACAAAAGGATCTTCCAAGGTATACGTACAAATGTTAAACTGATCCAAGTAACTGCACATTTTTTCTAGATAGCCTCCATGCTGTAAAACTAAACTGGTATTTCTGTGTAGATTTTCATATAAGCTTTGTGATGATATTTCTATTAATAAAAATGTCTGTCTGATGAAACCTTTATCATCTTGATTCTAAAGCTCATAGTTAGTTAAAGGAGAAAACTTTTGGTTGCATTCATCATCCAACATGTCAGCTATTGGATCATAAAAAACTTGGAAGGATTGCTGCAACCTATTGCATATAGGTTTGAATGGAACTTCATAGATTTCTACAGGCTGCTCATCCTTTTTTTTAGAGATATTACCACATTTTCTTTAAAAACTGAAATGATTCAAAACATAGTGGTATAAAATTTTCCTGTATCATTTGTTCAGGTATTTTAATGGATTTTGATGTTTGTAATTGTGAAACTGAAGAATTTTGATCAAGAGTTTCAATGTCTTCTTCGTTGTCAATAACATTACCTAAAGACTGCAGATTTTTTATTTTATTAAAGTTGGCTCTGATGAATTGAAATGAAGCAAAACAAAGAGGCAAATATCCTTCACTTATTTCCAAATGTTCTACACTTTCTTCTTCATTCTCATAGTTGATATGTATAGGCTGATCACTGTATTCAAGCTACTGAAGCTGAATTTCCTCATTTCCCAAACTAGCTACTGATTGGTCTGTAAAGTTAGCTTGAAGTTGAAGAACATAGTTATCATTATACTGATCATACATAGGCAAATCATTAAAAGAAGGAATATCATCAAACATACACATTAGATCAATAGATTTCTGCTCCACATACTGATCTGTAAATCCCTTTTATGATCTATGGTATTTGGGATAAGCAAGAAACTGTTTATGGTCAACAACATCTTCTTTTTCTGCAATCAATGGGTCATAGTGATTTTGAACAAAAAATCTATCTTTCATGGTGATATTCAATATCATTTTCTCTATTTTATTTACCAAAATGTTGAGTTTTACCTCTACAATGTTTTTCTTCTCTTCTTCTGCTTTCAACTTTTCCCTTCTAATCAACGGATTAACTTCTACATCAACTGCAATGTTCTGCATCTATTCAAATGTTGAGGGGTTTCTTTCTCTTAGCTGAAATTCTATTTCTGGATCAAGTGCTTTTGGATAATGCAAGAGAGTTGAATCAGGAGGAGGTCTTATATTTTCTGGCATTAAATAATAAACTTGATTAAAATTGGCAGAAAATTATTGTATTGTTTCATTTGGATGTCTTTTCAACTGATTATATTCTTTTATGATCACAAAAATATTGATTTTGATTATCCATCTATCAAGAAAAATTTGATAAACTGTTGGAAATTTGAGATGCTTGCAATAGGCAGATTTTTGAACCAACTTTTTACTTTACTCTGCAAAGAAAGAACAAAAAGTCTGATAATAACATCGTTTTCATCAATCTCAAATAGGTCCAGATAATTCTCAAAACCTTGAATATGTTTATCAGCAGTGATGTTACCATTTTCTCCATGAAACTCAGGGAGATATAAGTAATATTTATCAGGGAAATCATGGAGTATAGGAGGTAAGATGAGTGGCTTATATCTATCCGTAATTTTACAAGGTATAGGAATATGTACATGCTTTGTAAGATCAGTATTGATTACTTGAGGCTTATCAATTGGAAAATGATCATCATAACTTTTAAAAGGAAGCTGCTCAAATGGATAAGGAGATTTTATATTTACAATTTTCAAAGGAAAGTAATCAAATAATAATCTAAGATCTTCTATAATATACAATAGACATTGAAAAAATTTCATGCTGAGAAAGAACAGGATGTATTGGATTGTAATCCAAGCTAAAAGCCTGATCTTTCCATACTGTTCTTTCAGGTTCATTCCTCTAGTGGAGTATTTATTTTGAAATTGATTTGGAGTCGCTAGGTGGATGATTTTAACTTTTGTGTGTCTGATCACTATCCACCATCATAGATAAGATCTGATACTTGTATAATCTCTCTGAAGAAAATGTTTTCCCCAGTTGAGTCACTGATATGTTATCACTCAGTAATTTTCCCAATGCTAAAGAAAGAATCACCAAGGTAACCACAAACCTACTTTCAAGATTAGGATCTAGCCTTCCTAATGCTCAGAGAGGGCTCTCTCTTAATGACTTAAATTTGTTGAGTTAACTGATTTTAGTCTAGTTATGTATGCTTGATTTGGTTGATTTGATTTGGTGTTGGAATTAATGATTTAGATGGATAGATGACTGTCTATTTTCCATTGGGCTATGGAGTCAATATATCAAGAAAACATAACAAAAAAAAATGATAAAATCAGTGTTACATGGCAAGGTAGCTGAGCGAAATCAGATCTTTTAGGCTGAATGGTGAAATTATTTTCAATCGGGATCAAGGAGTAGTTAAGGATTCCTTAAACCAGATAATGAAGGAAGGTGACGGAGGTCAATCGAGATGGGAGAAATTAAGGATTCTCAAATCCGGATATCAGAAGAAAACATTAAAATGAATAACAGTTCAGAACAGAGTGTACTTAAACAAATTATGCAATAATATTCCTGTTATCACATTTAAATTTAGAAAACATGCAAGTTTATGGAATACTTAAGAAATGAACATGAACAATTGAAATATACTTCACTGATTTAGCCCAACACATGAATCCTGTAAAGAAATTCTTCTATTATCTGTTGTGTTTGTCAACTGGAAAAAGTACAGTAAACCCACAAGTTGTAGATCAATTCAAATATATAAATGTTCATGAATCCACCCTCAATACTTCAAATGGATGAAGTATTTATACAAAAACTAATACAAAATATCCTAAATCTGAGTTACGATTTATTCTAGGAAATAAAATATATGGATGCTAAAAGGTAGTGGCACCTTTCAACTGACTGAATGCTGGCACTGATTTTCTGATTGTTGTTACCTGTTTGTTTCTTTTATGTTGGCTTGTATCTCATGTTTTCTTCTTCGTCTGTCTTTCATCTGTAGTAAATATTTCACCTGGCTGCTCTTTTACCTGCTACTGTTTGCTGCATTTAGTTTTTTACCATTTACAGTAAATCTTACTCACTCTTTCATGCTTCTGTGTTTTTAGTCAAAATGATTTTTACTAAAGGAAACATGTAGAATACAAAATGTTTCTTGGAGAGTAGTTTGTAATAATATTTCGTTGTGCTGGTGAAAATGATTTCATCTCTGTTTTAACATTTATTGTCTCTATTTTAATGATCTTTTCTCTACTGTATTATACATGGAACTTCTACTAAGTGAATCCTTTGGATATATTTCCTAAGAATCTAGAGCAAACAGGTTTTGTGACTAGTATCAAAACTGTTTTTCCGATTTTCTAATATGCTGATTACCTACAAAAAAAAAACAATTGCTAAAAAACCTAGGTCTGAGTGGGGGAAAAAATGGTTTCAGGGAATAGGGAAAACTGTGGAAGGAGTCCGGACTGTATAATTTTCAATTTTGCTTTAGAAATGGTTTTCAGGTCTCATTTGCAAATCTTAGAGGTAAGCGAATAGAGGGATTCAATATTTTGAGAATTATGTGATTTTTTCCACTGTGAAGCAGTTCTGGTGCTTTATTGCAATGTCGGGTGGGCAGGTTCATAGCAAATGATGCCGGGTTTAATTTAAGAAACGTTGGTTTTACCGCATGATGTAGGGTGGCAGGTTGTTTTAACACAGCGGAAGGGGTTTGATTTCAAATGTTAGTGGTTTCATCTCATGGCGCGGAGGTAGTTTATGGTTTATTGCATTGGTTCAAAGTGGTTTGGTGGCTTAAGACTGGGGAATGTGATATAACGTGGGATTTCCACCTGGTAGGGGAGTGGGGGTGTGAAACCACCCATTTCGCAACCCCCCATGGTGTTAAACAATTTGATTATCGAGGCTGCGAAATGGAATGAGGGCCGTCCGATCAGTTTTAGGGAGATCGGTTGCCAAATAGCTCTGCGGGGTTTGGATAGGTGGGACTAGGAATTAAAAGGTAGAGATTTAAATGTAAGTAAGGTCAGTGGAAGGTTTAAAGTGGAGGAGTAATAATATAAGTGGGTTTTAAATGATATGGGGGATGCAATATATGAAGGGGTCGGGTTAAATATAGTGGGAAATTAATAAAAAATGGGTTAAACATATATTAAACGGGGGTTAATATGAATGAGGGTTAATGAAATGTATAAAACAGGATGAATATTAAAAACTATAGGATATAATACAATATGGGGGTTGGGGAAAATGTATATGCGAAAAAGGTTTAAAATATATCATGGAAGGATTTTTACAGTGGGGCTCGTCATATTTTAACCATTAAAACTATGCAAAAAGTAGGTTTTTTCATGTTTTTAATGAAAAGGGGAGATTATTTTTCAAATGAAAATGGGTATTTAAACTAGGGAAAGGGGTTTTATGAAGGGAAAATGGGTGAAATAAGGGGGGAAAAGATTAGTATGAAGGGAAAAGGATATTTTTACAAGGGAAAATGCCTTCTAAGAGTGGCATTAGGGTTTTAAGCAAGAGGAAGGGGATTTTGGGGGATATTAGTGACATGAGATAAACCAAAATGATGCTTTCCAATGCTTGTGAAAGTAATCTACCTACCCATATTTTATCCTAACATTTTTATTTCCTTTATTGGGTGCATTTGAGCTTGCCGACCCTTTTATTGTTATTTTAATAAGCAAACTAATCTACTTCTAACCTTATAACTTCCCATGGCTCAGATTAAACTAATGAGCTCATTTATTCTCTACCTAACTACTAATCTACTAAGATTAAATGGTTTGGCCAGATCTTATTCGCTAACTATTAACATGAAATTCGAAAGCATGAATAATCAAGATTAAACTGTTTGATCATCATGAATTTTGGCATTCTGGACAAGCTGCACACAATTTTATTGAAAAAGTAAAGTAAACTAAAGTAGTGACATTTGAATGTGCAACACTTTTAGAATTTATTCTATTTCCTTTTGTGGGGTTCATATTTTATATTATTTTTTGATTTTTTTTTTTGGGTCCTTTTATTGTTCTCTTAGGACCTACACTCTTTTCATTTTTTTAAATATGGTAAAACATTTGCAGAAAGCAAAGGTATGCACAATATTACAAGCCTTACATGGTCAATTAAAAATTATGAATCCTATTATTATAGGACCCTAACAGGGGGTAAAGAAAGATGTTATTTACTTTCTCACTGAATTTGAAGAGTTAAAAAGAAATCCTGGTGAACCAGTTCCTCAATTTATCAAAATATTTAACAAGCTCTACCACAAAATGCTTGTTGATTGTAAACCTCTAGTAGCTACTGCAAAGGTCATATTTTCAAAGGCATTCGATGATGACTTTGTAGTTATGCTAAGGGAGAAAGTTTCTAATACATTACAAGACATGCAGATTAATGCTATTGAGGTAGAAGCCAATAGGTCAGCTTCTAGTAAAATTTGAGCTAAAGAAGAGAAAGCCCAAAGGAAACTAAAACTCAGGAAGAATCTTCCTTTAAGTCTAAAAGTGAATATTCAAATATTGATGAAATCACAACTCTTCCTAGAAATCTATCCAATATAATTTCAAAGTTTGAAACTCAACCAAGAACAGTCCAACAAACTGTTTCTAGACCACAAACACAGGCCCAAGGTCAGTATAAGAAAGCTGCTCCATTGAAAATTCTTCAGAGGCCTCATAATGAAGAAGAAGTACCCACACCATTGTTGATTTATGATCAACAAACATATGACCATACTTTTTCTATTACTGAAGACATTAATAATGTAGATCATACATCCTTTCAGACTGCCACTGTCCCCGTTTACAAAAATCAAATTCCTCAAGAAGACCAAGATACTTCTCAGGTTTCTAAGTATCAAGATTTTTTTGAGTTTCTGATTGATGAAATCAATAAAATATATGACTTAAGACTTAGAGCTGGTCCTAGTAGACCTCCCAAAAACCCTGTAATGATTGAACCTCAACTAAAAACAATTGAAACTGAAATTACTTTTTCTCAACCTTTAAATCAGTTAACTGATTCTACTCAGATTGATAAAACAATATTGATTGCCTTTAATGTTGAGAAAGAATTAGAAAGAGTCAAAATTTCACTTCCACTTTCTGAACTCTCTAAAAAACCAGGGTATAAAATTCAAGTTGCAAAGTGGATCCAAAATTCTAGAATGGATGCTGAAGGAGATATTATCAATCTACAAAATGAAAGACTCACCGCAGCTTTGGTCCTAGTTCTGATATGATTGATTAATCCATACCACCCTTCTATGTGACTTTAAAGGTGCAAGATTCCTTGCAATACAACTGTATGCTTGATTCTGGTGCTTCACACAACTTAATGCCTAAAGTCATCATGGAACAACTTAATCTAGATATCAATCAAACCTATCATGACTTGTATACTTTTGATTCAAAGAGGGTCCAATGTTTAGGACTCATTAAAGATCTATTGGCCACTTTACATCAAATACCAGTTAAAATTACAGTATTAGACATAGTTGTCACTGATATTCCTCCCAAATTTGGAATTCTTTTATCGAGATCATGTTGTGCAAAATTGGGAGGAAGTCTTCAAATGGACATGTAGTTTGCCACTATCCCTGTATATAGTAGAGAGAGACTTAGATTGTATAGAGAAGTGAGATTCATAAATATTGTTTGTAATGCAAATCAAGCTAGGAATCATCCCATTTATGCATTAGATGAATAATTTAGTTGCTTTCAACTATCATCTGACACTTCACAGAATTCTCAACTCAAGATTGAGGATGTAGTTGACATCTCTAAATCAGTTCAAATTGAAATTTGGAAATTATTTTTTGATGGATCTTGCACCAAAGATGTGGCTGGAGAAGGATTTGTTTTGATTTCACCTAATAAATAAAATATTACACAATCATGCAAATTATATTTTGAGGTCACAAGCAATGTTGCTGAATATGAAGCTTTTATCCTAGGATTACAGCTTGCTAGAAGTTTAAAGGTAAAAGATTTGAGTGTTTTCACTAACTCAGAACTAATAGTAAGACAAGTTAGGAGTCTTTGCCAAACAAAGCACCCTAGACTTAGGTCTTACAGAAATAAGATTTGGGACACCATTGAAAATCATTTGATGCTTTTAATATCACTTTTATTCCTAGAGATGAAAACCTGCATGCAGATTCATTAGTTGTTTCAGTTAGTTCTTTCAAGATTCCAGATCAATTTCAAATTTAATATCAGATACAAATGAAATATATGCCTTCTGTTATCACCATAATTTTTTTTCTAAACTTGTTCAGTTTATACTTGCTCCTAAGTCATGGTATTAGATAGGGTTTGAGTCATTTTTATGTTTTATAGGGTCTAAGTCATAGGTTTAGAGTCTCATTTCATCATCAAACCAAGTTCATAAACTTTTTTTTACACTTTGGTAGTCTCATGCCATGTTTTCAAACCCATATTTTAAGTTTTTTTTTCAAAAATTTTCGAATAAGCCACGAAACCATGTGTTCGTAGCGCACTCAGTGTAAAAAACTGATTTTGCGCTATGAAAACACTGGTCTTTTCGTAGCGCAAAAGCCCGAAATAACACTACCAGATGTCAGATCAATCGAATTGGGGTTAAATTTTCATGATTATAGTGTCAATCCACGATCATAGTGTTAGTCCACGAATCATCCTTCACGCATGCAACCATCCAAAGTAGTTATGAAATCATTATTAGATTCATTAGCGTTCAGTTGTCAATGGTCCTTCGCAAATTTAAAAAAGGGAGTTGGTTATCATTGTTTTATCTCATGCAAAGAATGCACTACATGCATATCTATTTCTGAAAGAGAAAGCTCATGATAAGATATCAGAGCTCTCATTTAAGTTATCAAGCGAGGAAATTTTTTTAATCAAGCGAGGTAGACTTTTCAATCAAGCGAGGAAGAATTCAATTGGTAAATATGTCAGCAATTTCGATTGCAAATTTAGTAAGTGTGAAAAAAGTTGCTGACTGAAACAAGGTTTTCAATCAAGTGAGGCTGAACCAAATTCTCAAGCAAGCTAGTTTCTCCAACAAGAAGTCTATTACAGTTTTTCTGAAGACACAAGGTTTCGAATAGTGAATCAATCAACAGTCAAGATCAAATTTTCATATGGACTGTCCCTGCCATTAAGAAAGAAAAATTCATAAGAATGGTTAACAACAAACTGAGGGCTAGTAATAGAAGGCTTAAAAGGCAACTTGAAGATCTCCAAATATAGCTAGAAAAACCTGAAGATCAACCACACCAAAAATCTATGTAAACAGTAAGTGACATCTCTTAAACATTTTTGGAATTTTGTGGAAGGTTTCATTTTTGAAAATAGTTCAAAGTTGATTATTCAAGGCTTATATATAACGTCAAGGATGGTAGTAAAGGCGAGAAACTAAAAATTTTGGAAACAAGCTGTGAAAAGAAAAGACACATTAGTTTCGTAGCACTCTACGAAACTGCTGTAGGTGTCATGCACATCAATTTCATAGCATGCTACGAAACTGCTGTACGATGCAGTTTTACAAATTTTGAAAAATTTCAAGGGGGAAAATGGTATGTTTATCAAATCATGATGTTACTGGAGGATGTATAAAGACTACAAGTGAAGATCCAATGGCTAAACATAGATATTTGAAGGTTTCAAATGGAGTTTTCAAAGGTGAAGTTCTGTGCTACGAAAATAGAAGACAGTTTCGTAGCACAGTAATGTTAACAGTTTTGGGCATTTCTTAAAAGGTTTGGTTTGAAAACAGCTGGAAGGACGAGGTCACAAGAGCTTAATAAGACTTTGCCACATGTTTTGAGCACAATTTGGCTAGCAGAGGTTGTGAAGAAACATAAATGAAGCAGTACACCTATTTTGCAGGGAGCATGTTTTTATTTGTTTAGGGCAGGTAAGAAACAGATCATTACACTTCAACAACAAGAAGATGGACATCATCAAGGTCAAAGGCATAGATTTTTAGCTGTCAGTGGAAGCATTAAAGGTTTTATGGAAATGATTGGTGGACATGACACATGAAAATTATCTATCCATGATCATAGTGTTCAACAAGATGCAATCGCTTAATGATGAGCTGGAGAAGACATGTTACTACATTTTTTCTTAAAATATCAGTTGTTATGAAGTGTTAACATATCCAAGGTACTAAGTTTCAAGAAATTTTCAACAAATGATCCTGCACAGTAGTTTCGTACCGCGCTATGAAACTGCTGAAGCAACCTTTCACCATGAAGAGAAAAATTCGGTTTTCTAGCTTTAGTAGTAAATGTAAAAAGAGGTTTCCAGACAACTGAAAAATAATTTTTGAAACCTGAAAGAGGTTTTTCTTCCTAACATACTTAAATACAAAAACCTCTATCAGTTTCTTCCAATTCATTATGACGTGGGAGATACAAGGCTTTCTTTGACGCCCTATTTTTAGAAAACAAAGTTTTCCTGTTTTACACATGTTTTTCAAGGACAGTTTCTAGACAGCAGGAAGTATTTCGAAAAAAAAAGAGAGGATTTTATTCCAGACATCATGGAATAAAAAAAAATCCTTTAATTTCTCAAAATACATCATGGATGAGAAGATAAAGGATCTGTCCCAAGGCCTAATTTTCAGGGAAGAAACAGGAATAATTTGCTGTAGCAGCTTTTCTTGCCCTTTTTCATCACATTTTGGGGGGTAAAAATATGAATTAAGGTTTGAGATTGCTATGGAGGATATATATAAAGGTAATGAAGATTATTTTGAAGGAAATAAGTCAATATTTTTAAGAAAAAATGATTAAAGGACAACGCTACAAAAAGCGCTATGAAACTGTTTTGTTTTCGTAGCGCAGTCTATGTCCAGCTCATTTGAACAGTTTGATGATGGTTATGGAAATATGGAGCCTAAGGAGGAGTTTTGGAATGTGTTAATTCAACTTCAAAAATCAAAGGACCACGAAATTAAGAGTACATGATGGTCAAAATGTTCAATGAATGCAAAAGACCATATGCCTAAAAAACAGGGTTTGGTTTCCTGCTTATGTGGAGGTCAGCAAAGTGGTCATGAACAGCTCAAGCCCATCATCAAAATTCGACCATGTGATGATAAATTTGTAAATGATATAATTTTAATGATTAGATAAGGTTTTTAAAGGTTTTTAAGATATAATAAATAGTGTTTTAGTCCTAGTTTTATTAGGACTGTAAGACAGACAGTTTAACTGTCAGTTTGTAAATGAAGTTTGTTTAGAAGTTGATAGGTGTCAAATTCGAATTTATTCTCAAATTTTTGGAAGGAATCCAAGGATGTAATGACCACTCTATAAGAGGGAAGAAATTTAATTGCTGAGGGTTGGAATTTTCATTGAACAAGCATACTTTTTGTGATATCAGAGAACTATGTTTTTATCCTAATACGGAGACTTTTGTTTCATTACTCAGGATTCAGAAGGGGTTATGGGTGTTTGATTGTCTCATTATATTTATCTTTAATTTATTTGAAGTGGCATGAATGTATATTACTTAGAATTCACTGAACGTGCTCTAATTTCCTATATATGTTCATGAACTATTTTTATCCTCTGTCCTACTGTTCTATTGATGCATTTAAACCCTGAAATGCCCTGACTTCCATATGAAACTGATCTTTATGTTTTGTGAAAGAAAATTTGACTCCATTTACCCAATATATGTTTGTTGATTAGTAGTACAACCAATTATTCACTTTATTCATAGAGTTAGCAATCTCATCTTTATTTGTAAATCATTAACTCATTGAGAGAGCCCTCTCAGGTTGAGGTGGCTAATCCTCAACTAAAAAGTTTGGTTTGAAATAGTTACTCAGGGTCTCCTTGGCTAGCAGCCTATCAGGGTATGATTTTTAGATAACACCTTCAATCCCAGAAAATCTTAAACATTGGAAAATATTTTAGGACAATGAACAATTAAAATCCTTTTTGCAAATCATTGATGAATTTTTTATATTGCAAATTGAAGAGGATAATTCAGACAATAACGAAGCTACCGAAGACAAATAAAAGTCAAAACTAAAAACAAAGGTAGCTGATCATGATATAATTCAATTATTAAATAATTTTATCCCCAAGGGACTTGTTCCTTTAGAAAAATTGTTTGATCAAAATGATGTTCCCAAAAATCCGTTCTCTGCTTCACCAGAAAATGACATAGAAGACACAAATATTGGCACTCATGAGGAGATTAAAAACATTAAAATTTGTGCATCATTAACCCCATAAATTAAATCTAAATATTTCAAACTTCTTAAGAATTATAAATATGTCTTTTCTTGGTATTATGCTGATCTAAAAACTTATGACACGTCTTTAATTGAGCATAAAATTCCACTAAAACCAGATGTAAAGCCTTACCAACAGAAGTTAAGAAGGATGAACCTAGTTCTGCTTCCCACCATAGAAAAAGAACTAAAAAAACTTTTAGATGCTTAAGTTATTGTTCCATTAAGATACTCTATTTGGGTTTACAATTTAGTCCCCGTGAGGAAAAAGAACGTTGAAATAAGACTCTGTGTAGATTTTAGAAACCTAAATAAAGCATCCTTGAAAGATAATTATCCACTCCCAAAGATGGATAATTTACTTCAAAAAGTGTCAGGTGCTAACCGACTCTCTATGTTGGATGGATTTTCTGGTTATAATCAAATATTGGTGAATTCAGAAGACATGAAGAAGACAACTTTTACCACACCTTGGGGTACATTCATGTATGCTCAGATGCCTTTTGTTCTATCAAACATGTTATTCATCAATAATTTTCACTTGTTTAGATGACTGTATTCTTTGTCCAGGTTTTCTAGAAACCAAATTCAAACAATGATTATGCCTTCTAAGAGTCCCCTCAGAGAAAGTTTTTCACTCTCCCTCCTCTCTTGTCCGCTATGATTGGATTGGTCATCCTGTCAAAGCCCCATCCTGGACTAGTAAGCCTTACTCTATCCATGATGGTTACCTTTGTCTATAGCATTTTACCTCAAAAAACTAAGCCCTCCTGTTTCACAAATTTGTCTGGCCAACTTGAGCCAAGTTTTCCCTTCTACTCTCCAACTGCCTTAATCACTGTTGGTGTCAAAGGTATTCCTAGAAAACCCTTCAAAGTACCATAAAAATGTCTAGGTTTATAGGTGATGGTGCATAATTAGGATATCTAAAAACCCTTTGTCTTATTCAAAACTCTGTTTTAAACCCTCAGTCAAAAGCCTTGTTCTAAATACCTTGCAAATAATTCAGTTAGGTTTTCATAGGTCATGAATCATCAGTTTTCCCCATGCACTATCTTATCACAAAAAATCAAAGGGTAAATTCAAAACGACACAGAGATGAGGTTGTCATTTTTCTGAAAAGCACTCAAGAAGCCTCCAAGGTTACCCTCCTAGTCCAACAGTGAAATCTACTAAGAATAGACTATAATATCAAATGCATCTCTGCAGGGATGTCTTGATGTTTAGCCTAAAGCAAAGAAGAGCCAAAGAGAGACACCAAAGAGAATTTTAGTCAAGTCATTGGCAGTTGAATAAAAGGTACAGTGAGCTAGTGGTCATAGAGAAAAATCAAGAGTTTCTCTACATAAATAATTCAGAGATACCTAAAATATTTCAAAAGGTCATCTACAGTGATTGAGAGACACAGAAAACTGAAAGCTACTACAAGGGTCCTGATGTCATAATAAGAGGTAAATTCCTGCTCATGCAAACTTCTATGCAGATTCCAAAAAGACAGTGGCAACTAGGCAGCATTGATCATCAATCAAAGAGATCATTTAAAGTTTAGTTGGCCTCAAATATGAAGCTGGTAGAGGGACAACTTCCCTATTCCCACATTCTTGGAAAAATACCAAAAAAGCTATCAGATAAGCCATAAGGTGAGGTAAAGAGTAAGACCAGCATCAAGAAAAAAACACTCACAGATCTTGAAGAAAGCAACAGGTGTGTTTTTGTTGGGACTGCAAATGAATAACTGATTTGACCAAGAAGTAGAGAAATTCTGAAGTTACAAAGGTAAAATAACTCCTCCAACCCTCCAAATAATCATTGGAATCTTTGTTAGGCATAAGTAATGAGTTCAAAAGAATGTTTTCTTTGAAGACTTTGAGGGAAATTTTTCTTGATTTCATGACCTCCATGGTTAAAAAATCAACAAGGCTTGTATCCTTATGTTCTTACACCTCTTCCTATCCTTAATATACCTTCACAAACACTTCCCATCACTCCTATCCCTTAAATTCATCATTTTTCTAAAAACACCTAGTCTATGGCCACATTTTGACGCTTTTTAAGACTAGGCCTGTGTTTTTCCCTTTTGGACCCCTTCCCCTCACTCAATCCTTGAAATTACACTTTCCCCTACTCCCTAAAATCTATCCCTATCCCCCAAAATTTCCCCAAGAATTTAGAAAACCCTTAACTCCTTCATTCCGTTCCCTCTACAAGGCAGTCCTAAATCCCCTACACCAAACCATATTTTCCTCTTCCAAATAAGCTAGGGTTTGATATGGAAAAGAGGCATAAGAGAAGAATATCCATATGGTAGTTAATTTCAGCAAGAATAATTCCATACCAGCTCATAAACATCATGCCTCCATCATTTTACAAGAATTCATTCCAAGAGACAAGCCATGTGTCATGCCCAGGGCCAGTTTTGCTTCAAACTATGGTTTTGACCAAACGGAGATGAAATTGACAAAATTGAGAGAGGTTTTCATCCATCATAGGCCCAAGAAGAAACAAATCCTTCATTTTTTACACAGGTATCATGGTTTGGGAGAAATGTCAAAAATACAAGTGTCACGGGAGAATTTCTGCACTGCTAGAGTGACCTTGGGAAAATCCAGTTTTCTCACAACTAGAGTATCCAAATGACTTTATTGATGCATTAAATGACCACTAGACATGAATATATTTCCAATGAGCTATCATGAGCTCAATTTGGAATTGAGTAAGGCATCCAAAAATGGCCTGCACCAGCATTCAACACTTTTTGACCAGTGTTGGGAGAATCCGATTTTGGACAGGTAAATGGACACCAAATGGGAAAAAAAGCATGTTTTGAAATTAGACTCAAGTATATTTCCAACGAGCTATCATGGGCCCATTTCTAACATCGGGAAGGCCTCCAAATTCCCTTTTTTCTACAGTGCGCGCCAGGAGGAAGAGCGCAACACTGCCCAGAAAATTACAGAAAGTGCCAGAAATAGCCAAATTTTGCCCAGAAATTGAATTTTTCTATGAGAACCATGTTAGAAGAGGTATTATTCATCAATTAACATACCCTCATCATATTTTAAGTCATAAAAGTGCCAATTAGGGTTAAGTATATGTCAAAGAAAACTTGAGGTGGGATTTAGAGGGAGCTGAAACTATGTTTCTAAGTCTCTAAAAACCTTGTTTAAAAACCTCAATTCCTCATTCACCATTTTTCCTCATGAACTCACTAGGGCCAAGCTACTAAACATGCCTTATTTCCTCTACAAAAGCATTGAAAAAACGTCCTCCATCATGAAAAAGAGGCCTCCATCCCAGCAGATGACAAGCCTATTTCATCACTTTCTTATCAAAATCATTGTAACTCACCAATTGAAACAACAAGGCATTCCTTGGGAGGCCTTTATTTCCCATGATGACTTCACCAATTCACCCTCCATCGCAATGAAAATTTTTCCATCCTCTTCTAAAAATATTCCTCATACTCCTTCATCACCCTCCACTGACCATGATTCACCTTCCTCCCATGAATCACTCTCCCAAGCAAACATTCTTCAAACACCTTCCCCTGAGAAAAGTGATCATGAAGAAACTAGAGATGATCTTGAGGAAAATACTATTGTCCCTAAAGAAAGCAGTAGTGGCCCTGAAGAAAGAAGTGGTAGCCCTTAAAGAAGCATTTTTGATCCTAAAGAAAGCAGTACTGATCATAATGAACGCAGTGAAGGGGAAAATGATGAGGATAAGGGAGAAGCTGAAGAAGAAGAGGGAAATGGAGAAGATGAAGATAGAAAAGGAGGAGAAAGTAAAAACAACAACAAAAAATAATATAGCCAAAGGGCAGACAGTCAAAACAGAAGTAGAGATAAAAATACAAACCAAGAAGAGCACATAGATTCAAGCAGTGATACCCATGATGAGGAAGGAGGTCGAAATGCTGAGTCTCATGGTGAAGAAAAGGAAACTGAAAGCCCTACAATAGACAGTGGCAAAGAATAGGAAAGCAATCATAACAATGACAATAATGATGAAGATAGCCCAGAAACAGATTTCAAAGTTGTTTTCAATAAACAAGGAGATGATGGCCAAGATCCAAAGAATGATGGCAGTAAAAAGAGCAGTGAAAAAGGTGAAGAGATGGATAGTCCTAAAGGTGACAATGTGTCAAACCTAGGCAGATCTGACAGTGCAAAAACAGAGTATGGCAGCTTTGCAGATCCTCCTAGTTATGAGAGTATGAAAGATGTTGAAATTGATAATCAAAGGGATTGCTAATAGAAAAGTAGCAAGGAGATACATACATAAAACCTTCTTGAAGAAAGGGATAGCCCTAGGGCTGTAAGTGATCAAATTATGCAAGCCTAGTTTGTGAAAACTCTTACCATCCCTTATCAGAAAGGTAGGAGGCATGTGTTTTCTGCCTTCAAAAAGCAAGGGGCCATGCACTCCTCCTCAAAACCAGTAAAGGACAAAATCACCAAAATGGTGAAGGGACAATTTTTGAAGGCATTAAACATAGCAAAAGTGCAAATGATACAAGTTATGAAACAGAGGTTGAAATTAAAGATAAAGACCATAGGAAAGATAGTGAAAAAAATGGGTCAAATAATGAAGAAGAGGACATTCATGAAGAAAAAAATGTACCAAGCAATGATCAAGGAACCTCTTACATTGCAAAGGAAAATGATTGGGCACTATGATCGAAGAAACCACTTTGCAAGGAAAAACTCAAAACTACCCAAAATGAGGGCTTGGCACCAAAATATGAAAAAACCAAGCTAGGCTTAGTATTTTGGCCTAATATTTTCTACAGGTCTCTACGAACCCTTGAGGTACCCACTCACCAAATTTGAGCAAAATTGAACAAGTTTTGGTTTTTTGCAAATTTTTAAGCCTAAGAGCGCAACACCCTGGACGCTGCGCTTTTTCTAAGAGAATATTCAGTAGGAAAAGTTTAAATTTTTGGATTCCTTGGCACTAGGGAAGTATTCTCACAAAAATTCAACTCATTTGGAGTTGTTTTGGTCCCTCAAAAGGTCCAAAAACAACCATTTTTTCACCTTTTCGCCATTGTTTCTGAGCAGGTGTTGTGCCCCTAGGAATCTGCACCTTTTCTAATTTTTTGGAAACTTCCAAATATTAGATTGAGAAAGAAAAAAGTGTATTTGTAAATTATACATCCATAACTTTCCAACGAGCCATCACTGAGCCTTTTTCGACATTGGGAAGGCCTCCAAAACCCTGCTGCCAAAAGACCTTTCTTAGTGCTGCGTGCCTGGAAATTTTGCAAAAACAGAGACAAATTTTTGCATTCCTGTGTGAGGACAAGGTAAATGTGTGTTAGGAAAGTTCTATCATGTATGTTAGAGCCTAAAAGTGAATAATTTTTCTATTTTGGTCCAAAAAAGATATTTTGAAGAGATATTTTGTGCCTTGGACCTTGTGAGGCCTCAAGGACAAATTAGGATATTTTGCTTTGGCCAATGGTCTTCTAGATGCTCTGGTGAGCTTTTCTCCTCTTTTCTTATATAAACCATGAGGATTCATTGTAATAAACTAAGTATAACTTGACATGTTAATAGAAATACATGGTTTTATGAGCTTGGAGAAAATATTGGTTTTATGAAGTGGATGAATGGCTTGCTTGTCTTGATGGTGAGAAGCATTGTGTGCAGGATTCCTTAGCTTGGTGAATGGTGATGTTTCCCTGATATTTTTATGTCTTCTTGTTTTTATTAATGTTTTAATACTTCTTGTTTGTTTTAGATCAGAAATCTATAGGTTGAGACATGCTCATGGAAGCACCTCAAACCTCCTATTCATTACAACTTTGATGTTTTCCTCTTCTCGGTTATTATAAGGAATTCTTAACTACTCCTTAGGTCCACCAGGAATTTGTTGTTTGTTTCATTAATGGTCATTATGTTAGCTATCTAGTATGATTGAAGGCATGCCCTACTTACTTGAAGTTCTCAAAACTCCATTGTTGAAACCTTTCTATGAAACATTGATTGATTAGGTTAAGTCAAAGAGGTCTCATTCGATCTTGCCCTTTGTCCATGCTTACCAGCTTGTTTCAGAGTTCTCGATAGTTTGATATATGTTTTTTAGGAGTTCCCTCTCCATATATTAAGTTATTTTTTTGTCTTATATGTTTTCCCAACGGGTGAAGGTGAATTTCCAGAGTTAGGTGTTCTTATGCTTCTATGTCTCACCTGAATGCTTACCTTTCATGTTAATTAGTTTGAGTATTATTCATAGAGATTTATCATTTTCCCTACCTCATGAGTATTTTGTTTCAAACTATATATGTTTAAGACTTCTTTGTTTTTCAAAAACTTAATGTTCATTTCACCTCACACATCACCCAAAGGATCCATTGACCTTTTCTAATCGGCCCTGCAATACACCTTGTCCATAATTTAGACATTCTTGGCTTCATCTGACCCCATAGCCCTGATTGATTTGATAAGTTTCTCTTTCCATTTGTCTTACTTGATTAGTTTACCTCAAACCCAAAACAAACTAAAATATAATTAACAAGTAACCTAAAATCTAACATACAAAGTGAACAAGTTCACATCCTTCACACCATAGAGAGAGCCCTCTATGAGTCCAGGAAGGCTAGGTCCTAGGACTCCAAATATTGGTTTGATGTTACCCTGTCATTTGGTCTACCAATCTGCCAGATTACGAGACACTAACATAATGGCGATCACGGTGGGACCTTGAGTCAAAACATCCTAGGTATCCCTTAGGAACTCTCAAAGTCTCAGTCAAACTTAGAAGACTAAAGTATTGTCAAAAGAGTAGAATTTCGTTGTTTCACCATTCTAGCAAAATGATGACTTAGTTGTAGGACACTCTCACAAACCCTAGGGCTACATAAAGAAACTCATAAAACCCCAAAACATCCTTAGATTGGTTTTTTCTCAGTATTGGTGGCGACCATATGCATATACCCTCAAAAAAATTAAAAACATCCACCTGGAAACTCCACTAGCCTCCAGTAGGCCTATTACTCCACTAGTTCTTATAAACTCCCCTGGGAATGCGTTAAGCAATCCTAATCATGTTGATGACAGACAAAAAAGTTCAAGTCTTCCACCTGGTGACTCCACAACCCTCAATAGACCAAAATACTCCACTGGTAGAGAACTCTAGATTGGTTGAAAAGACACAATGATCCTTTCTGATTAACAAATATGGATCCAAGGATACAAAAGAGATATGCTCCGATGAGTAGAGATCATATCCCTGGATTCCCACACAAAATGCCTGAAATAAATTGGATAAAAAACCTGCCTATATTTCGAGATGAAAAGGTCGATGACCCCTTGTTACACCTCATCAAATTTCATATACACATATGGAGGTTAAAGGTTGAATGGCATGAGGACTGCCTCATGAAAATGTTTATGGAAACATTATAAGGTAAGGCGAGAAATTGGTAAGAATGGCTTGAACTTGGCATCTTGTTTTCTTTGAAGGATTTCCACAAAGTATTTTATAAACACTATATAGGGCATTGTCCATCTCTATCATTGGCTGAAAATTGCTCTGATGAATCTGAAGACCTCATACAACACCTTGTAAACATTGATGAAGACTTAGGAAACTGGCATCCTGAGGATCTATTAGAGGAGATTCATGCTTTTCATACTATTAGCCACCAATAACATTTGTCATATCAAATGGTGGCTAAATCATTTTTGGAGCCTTCAAGAAACAATTTTAATTGCTAAAAATGTTATCTCTTGAAGACTCGTGAAGACATCATGCCCTTTGTTTAAATCTTCACTGTTGTTTCCATTTTAAACTCTGAAATTCTGCTGATTTCTTAGAGAAAAGACTACTGTAAAACACCATTTTTCCCTTTCTTTCATTTCAAACTAACCTTAATTTTTCACCCCTTTTATTCCCCATGGAATTCCTGTATTTTCCATTTTTCTCCGTTTCCCCTTCATAAGATCCATTTTACAAAGTTTAAAACTCATTTTAAAACTTTTCCGAAACCCCCAAATCCATCAAAAACTATGAAAAATTTCATAAAAAATAACTGTTTTGACTATAGGCTTAAGCCCCTTTGGGCTAAGTCCTAACCACTTCCCCACATGTGCCCTGGTGTTAAAACCAAGCGCTAAACTCTTTCGGCGCTTATCGCATCGGCAACAAATGATGAACGCAAGTCTTTGGGCCTTTATAAGACTTCCGATGCGATTAGCCTCTGGTTGTAAGCTCTTGATCCCCTTGTCTCATTCGCTGAACCCTGGGCCCGCAATCGGGCGCTAAACATTGTATAAACCCATCTCCGATGCATATTTCCCTTTGTAAATTCATAAACCCACTTTTCCTAAGTTTTGGTCTAAACCTGCCAGAACAATGTTTTTTTAATGAAAATGGGTAGATTGAAAAGCCTAACCTTTCCTTCCGATGAGATTGGCCCTTATACATATAAATCCCCGGGCCTATTGCTTTTCATATAAACCAACGGCCTCGCAGGCGGGCGCCAAGCCCTTTCATATATATAACCCGCCCCAAGCCATAGAACCTTTGTATTTCGTTAAATTTTTGGTTTTCATATATTATAAGGGGTCCTGCTCGTTCATTGGTCGGAGCCCATCTCCACCGTTGATCATTGGTCCAATTCAATGGCCAGTGATGTATCGCATCAGAGTTTTCCATTTTCACATTATTTTATGCCACCCTCGATTGGTCACTCCCCGATGAGTTCTCCACCGTCGATCTGATCTGCAGATCGACGACCCACAACCAATCGCATCGGCGCCATTCAAAGTTCTTCCCCCGCTGATTGCATGCCTCCTATTACATCTAGACCATCCGTGTGTCCAGATTGGATAGTTCGGATTGCATATCCTGACTTTGGTTTAATTCATGTGCCCCGCTTCATAATTTTTTTGGCCGAACCTCGGCCGTTGATCCTGTACATCCAACGGCTCATATTAACCTCGACAGGCCTACCTCCTGTGGGTCTTGCCTTCCTCAGTTTTTAAATATCAGCCGTCCAATATTTGATCTGACAGCCCATATTGAAACCACCCCAACTACTATATGTCCGCGGATCTATCCAATATCGCGCTTGTTCTCCATCGTAGGATCTGAGACCCCAGATCCAACGGTCGACGCACGTTTTCGCGTAACTTGAAGTGCGAAGGTTAATTTCCTGAGGGTTGCGCGATATAAGTTGTTTTCAAAAGCCACATGTCGGCCTCTGATGCATATCGCATCCCAAAAGCTAATACCGCTTTCCTGCCCTCTCGCTACGCGAAACCTGTGGTTTTCTCCACCAAAACCACCTTTGCCCATTTCTATTATGATTTATCACGTACACTCCCCGCCGTTGATCTCTGTAGATCAACAGCTCAAATCTAATCTGACCATATACTATCACCCTCCACCTTCCCCAAAGGACTTCTCAGAGCAATCTTCGCCATTGATCTCGTGGCCTCATCTCATCTAACGGCTCACGTTCATCCCAAAACCCCAATTTCAATTCTTAACCGTTTTCCTCCGCCAAAGGAATTTTTCCCCTTTTCCTTTGTATTTTTTCGCATTTCTGCTTATTGTAATTATAATGTGACCCTTTTGCATTATATCATTACAATCGCTCCCGACTGTTGATCTCTACAAGATCAAACGACCCTGACTTAAAATCTCCACCTCTTCTTCCAAATCACCTCCTTTTCACCTCTGCGCGAAATCTCCACCGTCGGATGCTGCCATCCAATGTCCCTGCTCCTAACCATGAATTCCTAAGCAGTTTTACCCCATAAACACAGGATTTCTTAATTATGCAGGTTTAAAATGGTTTTTCCATTATATCATAGGAAAACCGAAGGCAGGGGATGACGATCCCCCATGCCTTTGTACATATAGAAAGATCATTCCACAGGGTTCAATTTCATGTTTTGTCGATGCTTCATGGGTGTTGATGCCATATGGACCTTTTGAAAACACCTGCACATCAACAAGACACAGTGAAATTCGAAAGAGTATCAGTGTTGAAGACTAAAACAAGCCAAAAATGAAGGATTGAAGACTGTTTTCACAGTTTTGGAGGATTACGGCTAAAATTGAAAATCAAAAGCCTAATCCTCCAAATTAAAACACAATTAAAGACATATCAAAAATATTTATCAGTTGGAAAGAGCCTCCATTGCCACATGAGAGGCAAATTGATTCCTTTCATCTACCTAATGCCACCTGTAGCCTCAATGCATTCAACAACAGCTGAATTATTACCAGAACATCAGATATTTTCCTCGATGCGGCCAAATAGTTAATTCTGTCAAAGGGACTTAATTCAAAAATATCAGCAGAGTTATTACAACATGAAACAGAGCCTTAAAGTCAACAAAATCTCCCACCGAGATTAATTCTTAAATGTAAAACAATTAATACAGACAAAACATCTGTAAACTTCTTCATCGAGCCCCTCGAAGGCCGAGAAGCCTTTATCTGTATTAACTGAACCTGGGAGATCTTTTATCCCCTCCCACCTCCTCATTCCTTCAATAAATACTTCTGTAGAAGATGAGAAAATATTGGTTGCAGAACTTTGAAATATACTTGTGTTTGAAACTTCTACTTGTAAATAGTGTTCAAAGGCTCTTGAAGCTCTGTTTGTGATAGA
The DNA here is from genome assembly GCA_034641835.2 of Pinus albicaulis. NCBI lineage: Eukaryota > Viridiplantae > Streptophyta > Pinopsida > Pinales > Pinaceae > Pinus > Pinus albicaulis. The sequence continues at coordinate 2,053,950,367 of CM076575.1, forward strand.
ATAAGTTAGGCTGAGATGTGAAGATGATTAATGAACTGAAACATTGGACTTGAAGATTATAACTGGTTTGAAGCATCGATACAAGCTAATTTATGGGATCCTGGTCTATGTCAATGGTGATGTTATTTCTTATTGTAAATCGTTATTTTTTTTCTGTTTTCACTTTGTCCATCTTCTTTGATAAAGAAAAGGAAGCATAGAGTTAGTATTTACTGTTTAGCAGTACCCTTATCTGAATGATAAGCTTTATCTACATGTTTTCTTCCAAATTGTGTTGTTTAGGAATGATTTAAATCAGTTCAGGAAGTTAGGAATGCTGGCGTTCCCTCGTCCTACTGTATAAGCTAAATGTTGTTCTTGAATGTTATTTTCAGTTTATGTTAAGTAGAGATGAACTAAGGAAGTTTATGGTGAGCCCTGTCCTTTAGTTTTATCCCCAAAAACTAGTTGAAAGTTTCCCTAAGAGTGTGTTGAAAGCAGGCTAGGTTAAAAGTCCTTACCTAATCTTAGACTGTTCTTTGTTATCTTATGTGTTTGTCTTGAAATTTTACCAAGTAAAGAAAAGCTAGGGAGGTTTATGGTGAGCCCTTTCCTCTAGTTTCTTCTCCAACATTTACTTTAAAGTTTCCCTTTGTGTTTAAAATGTTTTTCTATTGAAATTACGTCAAAAGCTAGCTAGTTTTGAAGTACTTACCAGATATTAGATTACTTTTATGTCTCTCTTAAGTGTATGCCGAAATCAGGATAGTTTCAAAGTACTTACCTGATCTTAGGCTGCTCCTTGTTCTTCATTTGTTTAGTTCCCCTTCTTGGTGTATCATTTCATTTCATAAAATCAATTTTAAAGAGATCCTTAGACATAGATGACTTGCCCCATGGACCACTCTTGAACCTTGTTGTTTCAATTAAATCCTATTATGACTCCATAGCCCAATGGACTAAAAACCAGCGTTATATCTATCTTTTTAGCCAAAGCTTGTTCTGATTGCTTGTAACTTCAAACCTTTGAAACTCTTTCCATTTAGGACTTTCCACTCAAATAATAATCATGCTCAACCATCCAAAAAAACAAAAACCCTCGGACTTCATAACTAGCCTAATATCATTACCCAAAAAGCCTTAAAGATAAATCCATCTTTGCACTTTATTGGAGAGATCCCTCTCCGGATTCAGGAGGGCTAAATCCTAGAATCCCAAAGTGGTTGAAATAGTGTTCTCTCTGCAGTTTGACTTTGCCAATCTTGCAAATTACGGGGAGCTAACATTTCTGGCGACTCCGCTGGGGAACTTTGAGTGTTTTTTAGCCTGGTGTTACACAGTAATTTGTCACCGTCCCTACCATTCCCCGTCCCGCACAATGGAGGACCCATTTTGTGACCTGTGAACATTGTCATGCCTTGAAACCATCATCAAAGCATTCCTCTAAGCATGAGCTATAATTTCCCTTAAGACATCTCCTTGCAAAAATCATGAAAAACACCTCTTTTTGCATTGGCGCGGGCAGACAGTTCAGAACTCGCGCCAATGGGGGAAATCTTGCAAAGAGGTCGCGCCACCTAGTGCTCTGTCTCAGAGCAGTGGTCGCGCCAGCCAATTTAAGGAGTGTTTTTTAAATAAAGATGGCGGAAGTTGAGTTTCAACAAACTCAGAACCATTGCCTATCTTGAGTTGGGAGGTTTGGCTGCGGGAGTTCTATGGAAGGGAAGTGGTTTTGACACCTCCCATGGAACCTTCCTTGTTGATAGGGCCAATCCCATGATAATAGGGATCCAAACTCCCTCCTTATCCATCTATAAAAGCCTGCTCAAATCCATGGCAAGCTAGTCTTGAAGTGCCTAAGCTTTGAATCTCCATATTCCCAAGAGCCTTTGTGCTGTAAAGAGCCCTCTTTCTCCCTTAAGGCCGACTCAAGTAAGGAGACCATCGTCGAGAGACTCAGGAGAGGTTTGCCCTTTCCTTGGCGAGCTTTGCGAGACGTGAACGGCTGGAGACCCATCCGAAGGAGACCGCGACGTCAGAACTTGGTTGTAATCTCCCTTCGTTTATTATTTAATAGATGATTATGATTATGGTTCCACTCTGTTTTCCATCATGTTAATGCGAGTAAAATCCTTTCTGACTGATGTTTAGTTACATATGCCGGATTTTATGCTTGTATCTGTTTGCTTCTTCTGTGTGCAGGTGTTCATCCGCGGAGATCCTGGAAGGATTGTGATCTGCCAAGGTTGAGGGACGGGGACGCTTCTCCTTCAGATCATAGCGTTGGAATCCAGGTAGGCTTCTACCTCTAGTCTTTCATTCGTAACTAGGAACTTGCGTCATAACATTGTTTGATTGTTGCTAGACCCCTGCTGGGCTAGTAGGGATCGCCTCTGTCCGCAGAGGGGATTTACCTCGTCAAAAATTTGGCGACTCCGCTGGGGATCGTCTGGATTTTGTTGTCTCATTTGTGTTGTCTCGCTTTGATTTTTTTATGGTTTTCCTTGCTTGATCAGCCTTCTGGGTTGGATTCTTTCGCTGTTTGTGACTTCTTGGTTTGCTTAGTTTGCATTGATCTGCTTCTGGAGTAGTTCTTTTTTAATTTTTGTTGAGAAACTCGACTGGCGCGGTTTTTAACCCGACAGTCGCGCCAATTGGCGCATGTTGCTTTTGTTTAGCCCGCGCCAATTGATTTCTGGCGCCAGTTTCCTTCTTACAGTCGCGCCACCCCTGTAGGATTTTTGAGTTTTCTCATTTTTGAGCTCTCTGGGTTTGATCAGTGTTTGTCTTCTTGATTTTTTGACTGCCTGAGTGTGTTGGAGTCCTGTTTGACTGGGAATTCACCTCTGTCCTTTGGTTGTTTGCTTTTATCTATCGATTTCACGTTTCAAGCCCTAGGGCATCTAGTGGCTTAGTGTATCGAGCCCTCCTTGGCATTTTTGGTGTTTCGGTTGCCCTGTCAACTGTCTGATTGATTCTCCACATCCTCTTAGGAGTTTTTGATTGTTTTGTTGCGATTTTTGGGTGATTGTTCATTCCTTCATTCGAAATTCGTTTGATCTTGCTTTGGACCTAGATCACACGGTCCATTGGGAGCTTTTGAGTCTTTTCTTCGTTTTGAGAGACTTTGGTCGATTTGGGCTTTGATTGCTTGTCTTGTTGAGTGAAATTTGTTTTGCTCTCTCGGATATTGTTTCTCAAATTGTTCCTTTTGTTTTCAAGTTTGTTTAGTGCACATTAGCTATTAAACATTTGAAAATCAAAAAAATATATATCTCTTTTGCTTTTGTCGAATTAGTGCAAATTGTAATCTTTTCACTTTTGCTAGTGTTTAGTGATTTGAATGAAAAGTTTTCAATTTCATTAGTTGCATTAGAGATCTCATTGTTTTTCTTCCATTCATTTCGTTTGTTTAAAAGCTCTCAACTCTTCTCTAATTAGTTTTCATCGAACGAAATGTTGCACTGTGGCATATAGCTTTGCATTTAGGAGTCTTTTGAGACGCTACATACGATAGGGCCTGAAAATTGAAACTTAATTGAAGATCAACTGTAAAATTTATTCAATTAACCTAAGGCAGCCTTGGAACTTAACGAAACATATTTAGAAGGTCTAGGCTAGAGACGTGTTCCGGCGTCGTTAAACCTAGCAGCTGTCGCTCGCCTTTTGGCTTTAGACAGCGCTAGTACGGACTTGTGCTCCCCGTACCGTCGCGTATATAAAGGGAGACCCTTCTAGGTTTTCAATCCTTTATCCACAGGAAGCCGAGTCTGCCGCCCTATACCCATGATACACCGAACACAGCATTCGGGGAGACTACCTGCACATATGGAAAGTCCTTGGTCGATTTTTGTTTCATTATTGAAACCAAGGTGTATATTGCAGTTCACGGATATTTGGTACACCCTTTGTGCCTAGTTTTTCCTGAGCATTCATTTGGTCTTTTCTGACTCCCTAAACTTGAAAAGACTGTCAAGCGCTTGTCCTTTCATGCTTGTGTCAAATCTGAAAGAGATAGAGTCATCTTTTTACTGTTTCTCGACTCTTAAAACATGAAACAGTAGAATTTCTTACTTTTCAATGTGGTAAAATTAATCGCCCACGATTACACACCCATTTAGACATTGCTTGTTGACCGTTTGATCGTGTGTCTTAACTCGTTTTCAGCCCACGTGTGTGTTTTCTCTTTTTCTCTGGTCTTTTGCCACAGTGGCGGAACCTTCGGTTTTGTCTACTGGTAGTCCTTACACGGACGATTCTTCAGAAGCTTCTGAGTCTTCTGTTGGACCACAGCAGCCTGTTGTTTCCGAGTTTCCTGACGGGGGACCGATTCTCGCTGAGCAACCCTTTGGAGGACCAGTTGAGTTCAATTGGCCCTTTTCGGACCCTGTGTCTGAATTGAGATTGGGAGCTGATTTCTTTTCTCTTACATCGGGTTCACCGTTTGTTGCTGTTGTTTTTCCTCCTAGTCCTCGCCGTCTTCTGCGTGATTTAACGGCAGGATCAACCATGAGTGATTCTGGTGAGGAAATTCCAGTGTCTGATGACTATCAGCGTATCCCGCGTAGATTGTTCGAGGGAGACGACTCTGAACTGGCTACCATGTTGATAGCCAGTCCTTCTTTACCACAGGGATACAGATCTCTGGGTCAGATCATTTCAGCTGCAGCCTCTATGGGAATATCATCTCCTGCTTCGAGGCCAGCTGTTACTACACCCGGGGTGTCCCCTTCGACGCCCGTTACTTCTGTTCCCGTTCGGCCCACTGTTTGTGTGGCTGCCTCTTCTTCTGTTGTCTCAGCATCTGCTACCAGGGCTGGGCCAACTCCGGAAGATGTTTATCTAGCTACTGCTATACTGGAGAATATCTCTCCGGAGGAGTATCGGTTGTCATTGCAACAGCTGAACGCCGAAGCTGGTCCGTTTCCCCAAGATCCTTATCGATCTTTCTTTTCGCACTATGCACAGGACGACACTCCCGTGTATGCTTTCCCGGGTCAGTTTGACGAGCATGGGGAGGTTTTGCGCCTTCCCGCTCTTGAGGCTTATCTGTATGCTCAAGGTTTACCGTACAACCAGGCTCATAACCCACAGGGACAGCCTTTCCAAGGCCAACCTGCGGGCCAACCTGGCTATCTGTATGACCCACAGGGATAGCCCATCCAAGGTTACCCTGCGGGCCAGCAAGGGCCATCGTACAATCTGCAAGGACCATATTATAGCCCTGCTGGTCAACCTGCTCAGCCTCAGCCGGGGTATCAACCGGGACCGGCCTATGGTCCTGGGGGGCAAATCCAGCCTTCTTTACCAATGCAACCGCAGTACCCTGTCGTTTCTAACGTTGCATATCAGCCAGGACCATCCTATGGTTCTGCCTCAGGTCAAACCAGTTTCCAGCAACCACCTAGTCCTGTTCCACCACCAGGCCAACCAGCTCATCTGGTACAACCCGGTGTTCCGCCTCCAGGCCAACCGGTCCATCCAGTGCAACCTGGGGCTCACTTACAACCAGGTCAACCTGCGCAACCGGCGCCTCCTGTTTATCCGGGTCAGCCTGGTCATTCAGGTCAGCCCTCTCAGTCGGGTCAACCTGTTCATTCAGGGCAGCCCTCTCATTCCATTCACTCTGCTCAACAGCCTGTTCATTCAATGCCGCAGCCAAATCAACAGCTGCGCCCTACGTACCAGGCTCCGCAGGGTTCCACTTTTCAGCAGCCTACTCATCCTCAGGGTGGTTATTATCCTCATGGTCAGTCTCAACTGAATTATAACCACCCCAAAGGCTCTCAGTATTATCCTCCTCCACCCGGTTTTACCTACGCTCAGCAGCCAAATCCAAACACTGCTTATACGGGGCCGACACCTAATCAGGGTCCGTACCCTGGTTATCAAGCCCCGCACTATGGTTACCAGCATCCAAATCAGTCTGGTTATACGACCTATGCCCCCTACGGTCAGAATCCTGCGGGACAGAACCCGTGGGGGCAGGGATATTCACAACCATCGTGGAGTATGGGTGCCGAACCTCATCCTGGGCCTGGCATGGCAGTTAACCCTCCATTGTCGTTCCTGGCTACCTTAGAACTGCCGGACGTTTCAAAGTTGACCAATGATCCGATTTTACATAATCCATATTGGCCCCCGGTTCCCACCAAGATACCAGGTGATTGTCCCAAGTTTGAGGGAAAAGCTGGCGAAGACCCCCAGGCGCATGTGATGATGTATCACCTCTGGTGTTCATCTAACTCTTGGGTCGACGATTCGATCCATTTGCGTCTTTTCCAGCGTACTTTAACAGGAGATGCTGCTAAGTGGTACATAGAGCTATCCCGTGGTATTTTTCAAGATTTCAACTCTTTAGCCATGGCTTTCCTCACGCACTTCCAGTTATTGGTCCGGTATGAGGCCGGGACGCACCTCCTGACTTCCCTGAAGCAGGACAAAGCCACTCACATCTCAGATCACATTCATGAGTGGCGGCGCCGTCGTCGACTGATCAAGTTTCATATACATGATCAGATTTTGACTCACTGGTTCACCACCTCCTTTATGAATAAAATCGCTCAGGATATCGCGATGGGAGCGTGTGTGACAGAGGAACAAGCTATCGCGCGTGCCCAGTACCTAGATCTTTTCTATTCGCAGTCTGGCACGCTTTATGACATCTTGACTGATGCTCCATGGCCTAGAACCTCTAAGGCTCCACCTACCCCTGCGGTGGATGGTGTCATTGGTTCCGTCTCTCAAAATTTGAAGAAGTCTTCGAATGGGAAGCAGAAGGCTAATTCTTCCAATAATACCTCACCTTTAGTCCGCCTCATCTAATTAGTGGAACCGCGAGGTGAATGCCGTTCGAGGCTAATCCACCAACGGACAAATCCTCTTAGGGGAAGAAGAAGGGCAAAGGCAAATCAAAATACGTGCCCCAAAACCCCGGGGAATCTAAAACTCGGGCGGGGATGGCTCGGCGTAAACCGAAGTTTCCTTGCCTCATCTACGAGGGGACCATTATACTAAGGATTTTCCACGACGATTACGGGGTTAGTGGGCTTCTTAAAAGGCTCTAAAAAGATTACTCGGCTGTTTTGAAAGAGCCTTTTCCATCTCGGCCAGAACCCGAGATGGTGGTACGGGCTTCACCATCTGCAGTTTCCCAGGTCTCAAGTTTTCATGATGAAGAGTAATGCACCTATCTTTGTCGCTTCATGGTCGAAGTTAGGTGGACAGCAACGGGTACACAGGAAGCGGTTGCGGATGGGCCACACCCTCCCCCACCTATCTCCGGTCCGTTGGAAATCGAGAAGCCTTCTCCTGAACCCGTTGTGAAGCCACCTCCCAAAGGTGTCCTTCGAAGATCTTCTTATAATCTGAACGCTCGTGCCGCTCAACATTACAGTATTGTTGAGGATTTGGCACAGGCGCCATGTGCTATGTCTGCACTTGAGGTTCTTCAAAGTTGTCCTTCACAATGGAAGGCTTTACTGTCTGCAATCGGTGGCATTGATCCTGGCCGACTCGAGCCTTCTCACCTTCGATCTGGAGAATTTTACTCCCCGGCTTCCACATCAAATCGCTTTGGTTATTCAAGTCGGGATTAATGGTCTAAACATTCATAGGGATGTCGTGGATGAGGGTGTATCTACCTACGTTATGTCCTCCGCATGCTGGAAGGCCATCGGCTCTCCAGCCCTGTCGTCATCTCCCAATGCCCTCGAGGCATTTGATGGTCGAGAATCTAAACCCTTGGGCGTTCTCGAGAGTCTAGCGATCACATTACAGGGAAAAACTGTCAACGTGGAAGTGGAGGTGGTTGATGCAAAACTCAACTACAATATACTTCTTGGCCGCAGTTGGACCCATGCCATGCTCTGCGTGCCGTCCACCGTCTTTTGATTCATTAAGTTCCCTCACGAGGGAAATATTGTCACGGTGGATTAGTTGTCATTTTTCACCTCTAACTCTGAGAACAACGTGCCATACGTGGATCAAATCCTGAATCCCCCGGACAGTGTGGGACCTGGTCTCTTCAAAGACCCAGTCCTCATGGGTATTTTCCCCGCACCACCGAATCTGCGCTCAAGTCAACATGTTGTCAGTGCGATGACCCCTGGCTTATTCCTACACGACGGGGTATATGAGTTGGAAGTCCATGCCTTTAACGCAGTAGAGATCAGCTACGCTGAGGTTGTTGGCACATCGGATCCTCCACCTCTCGACATACTCAGATGATCATGGCTCTCGATGTCTACTCGCAAACCCCCCACAGCTTGGTCGGTGATTCACTGATCCTCTCGAGAGAGACTTTCCCTCGGATGAGGCTATCATTGAAACTTTGTCTCTTGAGGAGCTACCACAGGGCGATGGACATCATCGCTCCTCATTTATGCCCAGCTTGGGAGCAATGACTGATTGTTTGGAGCGTTATGCTACTCAGGTTCCCTCCCCTCCTATTCAAACACCGATCTTGACGCACGAGGTCTTTTCGGAGGGTAATCTGAGTAACATTACTCAAACTGTTCCAATCAACATCTCCGTTAAACCGGGGATTGTTGAGAATATTCATGTGGGTGTGACTTGTTCTCCCGGGGAGATTCAAGTCTATACTGAGCTTTTCAAAGAATTCAGAGATGTTTTCGCATGGTCTTACGAAGAAATGCCAGGAATTGATCCTAGTATTGTCATGCACGAGATTCCAACCTATCCAGGTGCGAAACCCGTGTGCCAACGCTTACGTCCCATGCATCCTCGGAAAGCCGCCGCCATCAAGGCAAAAGTTGAAAAACTTCTGAACGCGGGTTTTATTTATCCCATCCCCCTTACAGAATGGGTGTCCAACATTGCCCCTGTCGATAAAAAGCAGGGTACAATTCGAGTCTGTGTGGATTATCGCGACATCAATCGCGCCTGTCCAAAGGATAGTTATCCCACTCCGTTTATCGACCAGATCATCGATGAATGTGCTGGGAGTGAGATCTATTCCTTAATGGACGGTTTCTCAGGTTATAACCAAATCAATATTGCACCCGAGGATCAACATAAGAACACATTCATCTGTCCGTGGGGCACTTTCGCGTACAAAAAACTCCCGTTCGGCTTAAAGAACGCTGGTGCCACATTTCAGCGTGCGATGTCCTACACTTTTCATGACATTCGCCATATCGTTCAGCCTTATCTGGACGACTTGCCAGCCCATTCGGGTAAGCGAGAGGACCATCCTGAGCATCTCCGCCAGATATTTCTTTGTTGCAGACGCTACAATATCAGGCTCAATCCTCATAAGTGTGTCTTCTACGTTGATTTTGGCCATCTTTTAGGCTTTATAGTCTCGAAAGACGGAATTCTCCTTGACCCTCTAAAGGTCAAGGCCATCGTAAATCTCCCATGTTTAGGTTCCACAGCATGATTCTGAGAACTTTGACGAATTTTCTTCGGCGCTTTATCCCGAATTATGCCGAGGTGGCCAAAGGATTCACTCGTTTGTTAAAGCAGAACGTTCCCTTTCATTGGGACGAAATTGCTCAGGAATCCTTTGAGAAGTTGAAAACGTTGCTTGTCAATGCTCCGTTGCTTCGTCCTCTAGACTACCACCGCGACTTCACTTTATATCTAGCCGCCGCATTTAGCACCATAGCCATGGTCTTGGTGTAGGATGACGATCATGGTGATGAACATGTTGTTTATTACCTATCTCGGAATCTTCTCGACCCGGAAATGCGTTATGCACATGTCGAGAAGTTGGCATTAGCAGCAGTACACGCTGTGCAATGCTTTCACCATTACATCCTTTTGCGCACGATAACAGTGGTTTCAGACTGCAACCCTATGACGTATATTCTTTCCAGACAATTACTGGGGGGCAAGTACTCCAAATGGATTGTGATCCTACAGGAGTTTGACTTGGAGTTCACTACTGCCAAGTCAACTAAATCACTGGTCTTCGCGGATTTGATATGTTCTCTCCCTACAGACTCTCTTCCTGAACACTCTGAAGATCATATACCGGACGAAACGCTGTTTCTTATTGATACTCGTGATCCTTGGTACGGTGACATTATAGTGTATCTTCAGACTGCGACATTTCGGTCTGAGTTGGATAAAGCTGCACGCCATCGGATTCGGCACCAGTCCCAACCCTACCGCATAGTGGGAGATACCTTATATCGTATTGGAGTAGATTCGGTGCTTCGACGATGCCTTACCTTGGACGAGGTTGAGAAAGTCTTGAATGACTGCCACAGTGGCGCCTGTGGTGGACACATGTCCGGATATGCCACTGCCCAAAAGATTCTGAGGGCAGGTTATTTCTGGCCGTCTATATTCAAGGATTGTATCACTGCAGTCCAGTCAGTAAATGCCATCCGTGCCCGATTAGATTTTCGAGCGCAAGATGCGCGCGCCGCCATGCCATTGCATCCTGTTATTCATACCGTCGGCCCTTTTTGCGAAATGGGGCGTGGATTTTATGACGTGTAACCCTCACTCGGCGGGGCATGCGTATATCATTGTCGCCAAATCGACTACTCGACTAAGTGGGCAGCTGCGATAAGAGAACTAAACTGTGACGGGAAAACGGGCACGCTTCATTTCTATTCAACCACATTATTGCACGGTTCGGGGTTCCTCAAGCCATCGTCACTGATCACGGTACTCATTTCCGAGATTACATGATGGCGGAGCTAACTTCTACATTGGGCTTGCGTCACGACAGCTCAACACCATACTACCCTCAAGCAAATGGTCAGGTTGAAGCAGTGAACAAGGTTTTGCTCACTATGCTTCAGCGAACAGTTGGTATTCATAAATTCAATTGGCATCTCCAACTGTTCTCAGCTCTCTGGGCATACCGAAAATCTGCTAAGAGTGCAACTGGATTCACACCATTTCAATTGGTGTACGGTCTGGAAGCCACTCTGCCAGTTAAATGCGAGATTCCTTCATTGAAATTAGTTGTGGAGCTTCTACCTGGTACTTCTGCCGAGGAAGAACGTCTTCTGTATCTGGAACGGTTAGATGAAACCCACCGTCTGGCTGCTTTGGTTATCAAAGCACAAAAGAAGAGGGTCAAATCTCATTTTGATCAATCTGTTTCTCCTCGTTCTTTTATCGAAGGAGACCTCGTCCTCCTGTACGATCAAGCACATGATAAGCTTGGAGCGGGTAAGTTCCAGCCTATGTGGCACATGCCCTATATAGTAAAACGCGTTTTAAAAAATGGGGCCTACGAGCTTATAGATTATGAAGGAGTTAAAATTACAGCGCGACCCGAGGAAATGGATTTGTACCTTAAAAAGTCTTATGCACGAAGTAATTTCTTGGTGTGGTGTGTGTACATAGGTGTGTGATTGTCATTTGTGTGCATGGTGTGGTGTGCTTTGTAAACATCTTCTGCTTTGATCGGGTCTTCTGGTTGTGCAGAGATGTCTTTTCATCCATTTGTTGGTTTCCGCGGATGGTGCCTCCCGCGATTACCGAGGTCTGTCTTGGCGACTGGGTAATCTACGATCCTGGCTGGTGAGTTGATTGACTTGCAAGTGTGTCTAGGACGTACCGAACAACATCGCGGAATATAGTGCCATGTTGGATTATTAACCGAAATGATGAAACCTTGGTATCAGTAGTGCTCGTGTACCTAGATTCACGGCTTGTAGTGTTCAAGCGAACGGACACTATTCGGTAAGGAACCGTCCATCTTACGTCTGCTTAATTTTGCGTGATTCTTGGAAAGGAATTTTGACTACATTACATATCATCATATACCCAGGCATTTGAATACATTAACAGATGCAGTAGCAAATTTGGTATTAGACAGACATTTGCGCAATTTATGAATCATTATCACATGTAAAGAAAGACTCATCCAGAAATAGATATGCATATATATATAGATATCGAAATGTTTACATAAGAGTGTGTCACATAAAACTCAAAAAATACACATAATCGTCTTAGTACATCCGGAGACGGCATGTCTCTCAAAAAATAGGTGTGGTATAAATCCTAAAGACTAATCCGCATGGTGCTCATGATAGCACGTGACTGCACGCACTAAGTGTCTCAGGATTCGGTGGATCCGACTCGGAACTCCCACCGTGTGGCGTTGGTATGCCATCGGTACGTCTGCCAGCCGGGCATAGTCTGGGATCCCGTGGGAAATGCCCTTGAGATTCTGGATCAGCTCCTCTCCTCCGGTGCCCTCTCCCTGGATCTCAGGGGCAAGCTGTGTCCTCCGTGCGATTGGAGACATCCCGGCTGGTCTCTCAGGTCCCACATCTGCATTTCATATATGATTGTGTTAGGACGAATGTGTATTAACAAAAAAAAAAAACATAAAACATAAAATCAAAATATGAGGTCTTACCCAACTCCTCGTCCCAGTCGTCTCCTTCTGGTAGTGGGAGATCTGGGTCCCTCGGTAAAGTCGATTCTGAATAGAGACCGATCTTCCCGATGTCAGTGGCCAGTAACCACCCTAAAAAACTGCGGCCTCCCCGGGGATGAGGCGGGGTTCGAACTCGATGGGGTTCTTCAGCGCCCGGCCGAGCCATTCTTTCAGCGAGGGCAGTCGGACTGTGCTTTGTGGCCCCACAGCCCTGGAATAGCGGTAAGCGTTCAGGAATGAACGATGCAAAAGATGGAACCGTAACCCGAGCGTTTCGGTTCCCTGTTTGCACTTTGTGAGCTGCCTTTTCATGTTGATCGTTAATCCCCTTGGCCCGGTCATGCAGATTCACCGACCCATGCATTCTGAGGCCAGCAAGAGTTGGGCCTTTGTGGCCTTGTGCGGAGCCTGCGACCCAGCAGCCCGCGTGATGGTATGGAGAACCACTCTCAATGCTAGATCAGGGATAGTGTGGATATCCACCTTCTTGCTTCCTGATCCTATTTGTGCCCCTCGGCACACCCGTGCCATCACTTCTTCCATCTTCTCCCCATATGGTCTGCTTCCAGTCAATACAGGGATTGGACCTCTACGAGACAATCCAGTGATGAAATAAACATCGGTGACCTCCAGTTCTAATACCTAGTCTCATAACCTGAACACCTGTTCATGTTCATCCCAGATACTGATTAAATACTGGAGGAGCTCGGGCTGAGCTCGTAAACATGGTGTGAGGAAGAACTTTTTCAATCCACAGTTTCTAAGTGCATTCATGCAAGCTTGACTTTGCATGGCTTGTTCATCCTCTTCTCCGTGCTCTCATTCCTTCCATTCGATTGCCATTTTGAGTGATTATCTGCATTCATATGGTCAAAAACCCTTAGTTAGATCTCTGTTGAGCTTCAAATTCCATGCAATTTGGTATAGATATCGAAATTTTGGGCGAAATTTTAGGTTCGGCTGCTGGCGCGGCTGTTTCATGAACAGTCGCGCCACGTGGCGCGGGCCCTTTATGGAAAAGAGCTCATTGGCGCGGGTCCGTGCCCGAAACCCGCGCCAATGGGCGCAGCCCTAATTTTTTAAAAGTGGCCTCATAGTACTAATTTTTAAGGGAAAATCATTAAAAAATGAATGAAAATGAAGAGCAAGGGAGCGCCTTTTACCTGTGACAGACGGGAAGCTGAATGGTCGCCTGGATTTGTCGCAATCACCGTCAGAAGTTTCTGCTCCAAAAAGGACCACTGTTGCTTTCCACCAAGGTAAATAGTAAAAAGTAGTTTTATTTTTACCAATTCGGCATATTTATAACTTTTTCGACGTTAAATGAGTTTTAAAAAGTTATTTTTATATATTTTCATATGTTATGTCGAAAATAGATTTTACGCTTGCTTGGTATGTGCAGCAGCAGGTTTTTGCGACTTAAACGATGGAAACAAGTTGTATTTTATACTTTTTCGGACTCGGTAAATACATGAAAAAGTCACTCTGGAGTCATCTTTCAGCTCTTTTCTGACTCTCTAAATATGAAAAGATTGCCGAGGCCCTTGTCGTTTCGATCTTGTTAAAATGAACACGAATCGACATTCACCCAGTATAAGTTTAACCCTTTTTCGGGCTGGGATGGATTGATTACGAAAAAGGAATACCCTAGCCTATCGCGACTAGGAGGTTTTCCCGGGTATTGTTTTCTACCTTTTCGGATCTGGGGAACTATTCACGAAAAGGGACTGCTGGAGTTTTCTTTTCCGCTGTCTTTTCAAACTCTCTAAACATGAAAAGGCGCAGAGTTCTTCCTTTGTCAGACTCGTTAAACCCTGATGACATCGGATTCAGTCGAAATGACGTTCTCCGAGTTTCTCCTTCCTAGGACTCGTTAAATGCACTAGGATGGATTCGCCCGAAGGGCGAACTTATATTGCAAGCATATGGTATCCCCTTCAAGCTTGTTATAAAAAATAATTGGGGTACTCGCCAGAAATGGTGGGGAAAAATGGAACCATCGTCGTTGTCATTGGCAGTATGTCGCTCTTAAACATGGCACTTGTCTGCATTCGTGTCGGGTTGGGGACATCTCATCTCATTTCTTCACTTTGCCTCCATGGGTTTGGGTAATCTCTTTTGACCTCTCCTCTGCTCATTGCCTTGTCACCATGACCTCTGATCTGTTGATGTCAAATGCTGCCAAATCCACTGTCGTGCCGTTATATGTTCAAGAGAAGTTGGCCTCTGCAGATATCAACCTTCCTCTATTTCTCATACGATCTTGATTCACAACAAACATCATGTTACTCTGTCTCGTATCGATGATGTGGGAAACATTATGGCCCACCTTCGATCAAGGTCACTTCCTGTCGACTTCAGCTCATTATCCAGGAAGTTGGTCTAGAGACTCCCTATGGTACCTTGGAGCCTGCATGCCTCAATGGTAGGTTCGTCGCATTCGACGTGAGGTTTTCATCATTGGCCTCCGATCGAGTGATTCTGCGGGTGTTCGACATCAGCTCATTCATTCGCACGCCGTAGATTGTACCTGTAGTACCTTGAGGACCATTGTCATTATTGGTGTAGGTTTTCCTTACGTCTGGCACCAGCCTTTCATCATTGGTCGGTAATCGACGATGTCTATGCATGTTCGACACGCCCTCACATATTCGCATGCTTGAACTTGCATTGTTTGGGTCGAGATGGAGCGCAAGACCCTGGATTGTGTCCGTTGTAATCCAGGCTGCGATTTTGTGGATTATTATGATTGGTTACATGGCTCACTTACTAGATGGCTGCAACCATGCCTGAGTCTATTTATCTATCCTCACTGGATGGCTGCGTCCATGCCTTGGATCTGGATTATTGTATACTCTGTTATGGATGGTTGTGCCCATACCGCATATATATCATGTATCTGAGATCTTCGCCTGTATCTTTCATGTTCAGTTTTCCCGACGGCGGGCCTTCAGCCGGAATATACTCGTAAAGAATTTCCTACCCCCTCTCTCTCGGTCTGCACGTTAGGGGGCCATCTGTTATCAGTAATTTGTCACTGGGCTCTGGCCTTATCCACTGGCCCCCAAGAATAATGGAGGACCCATTTCAGACTCAGAACATTGTCATGCCCTGAAACCATCATCAGCATTCTCTAAGCATGAGCTTTAATTTCCTCACATTATCTCCTTGCAAAAATCTGTGAAAAAACACCTCTTTTTGCATCGGCGCTGCTATTGGGCCGTAACTCGCATAGAAAGGGGGAAATCCCCGCAAAGAGGTCGTCACACTGCCTCTCGTCCCGTGCGCTGGTCGTGCCAGCCAATTTAAGGAGTGTTTTTTAAATAAAGATGGCGGAAGTTGAGTTTCAACAAACTCAGAACCATTGCCTATCTTGAGTTGGGAGGTTTGGCTGTGGGAGTTCTATGGAAGGGAAGTGGTTTTGACACCTCCCATGGAACCTTCCTTGTTGATAGGGCCAATCCCATGATAATAGGGATCCCAACTCCCTCCTTTTCCATCTATAAAAGCCTGCTCAAATCCATGGCAAGCTAGTCTTGAAGTGCCTAAGCTTTGAATCTCCATATTCCCAAGAGCCTTTGTGCTGTAAAGAGCCCTCTTTCTCCCTTAAGGCCGACTCAAGTAAGGAGACCATCTTCGAGAGACTCAGGAGAGTTTTTCCCTTTCCTTGGCGAGCTTTGCGAGACGTGAACGGCTGGAGACCCATCCGAAGGAGACCGCGACGTCAGAACTTGGTTGTAATCTCCCTTCGTTTATTATTTAATAGATTATTATGATTATGGTTCCACTCTTTTTTCCATCATGTTAATGCGAGTAACATCCTTTCTGACTGATGTTTAGTTACGTATGCCGGATTTTACGCTTGTATCTGTTTGCTTCTTCTGTGTGCAGGTGTTCATCCGCGGAGATCGTGGAAGGATTGTGATCTGCCAAGGTTGAGGGACGGGGATGCTTCTCCTTCAGATCATAGCGTTGGAATCCAGGTAGGCTTCTATCTCTATTCTTTCATTCGTAACTAGGAACTTGCATCATAACATTGTTTGATTGTTGCTAGACCCCTGCTGGGCTAGTAGGGATCGCCTCTGTCCGCAGAGGGGATTTACCTCGTCAACACCTGGATACCTTTAAGACCTCAAGAAACCCTTGATTCAAGAACATTGTGTAGTGAGTAAAAAGTAGCCTCTTCAAGCACTACCAAACCAATGGTATTCATGGTAAAACTTGTTTGAATCAGTGACAAACTAGGTAAACCCTAGGATTCTCATAAGAGCTTATCTAACCTTGAAGGATCAGCTAGCTTAGCCATAAGAGCAGACTATCTGTGTCTCATAACCATAGCTAAGTTTTGAAACAGATTTAAGAAACTCTTAAGAACCAATAGGACTGAAAAATAACTTAGAAAAACCCAAAAATATTTCAGATTGGTATTCAATAAACATGGTGGTGGACCATAAAACCTTTTACCTCCAAAAGAGCTAAGAAATTCCACTTGGCGATTGCACAATCCTGAAGAGACCTTGAGACTCCACTGGGAAGACCCATAATCTTTATAACATCATTTAAACTCAGTTAGAGGACTGTAGGATTAAAATTTGTGTAAAAAAAAGATTAGTTAAACTCTTAAAGACTGTCATATTTGGTCAAACTTTTCTTGTTTAGTAGGGTTTAAAAAACACATCATAGTGGCTCCTAGAAAGATTCATACTAGAGCCCACCTTGACCAAAATCCACCTGAGATAGTTGATAACCCTGAACGTATCCTTAGGAAGTCTCCTAAGATTAAATTTTCAACTGTTTTTAGATCACCCTTGAGAGCTAATTTAGTCCCTGAAAACCTTGCAGCTCTACAAGAAACACATGGTGGTGGAACCATAAAATTTTTTACCTCCTTACGAGCTAAAAACTTCCACCTGGTGACTTCATACTCTAAAACTCCCAAAATACCAAATGACCCCATTGGTAGAAGACCTTGAACTGATTGAATAGACACAGTGACCTCTTTTTCTGATTTATAAACATGGATTTAGATATAGACCCAGATGAAAAACATATGCTCATGATGGATAAATTGATGTACATGCTTGGAAGAAGGGTGGATAGGTTTATGGCTAATTTAAACGTTAGTGATCCAGAGCAACATATGCTTGTCCTTGACCAAACTCAAACCCTACCCTGACAAAACAAGTATGATCAACAAGATGATAAAGAAAACAATCAAGAAAAATTTCTAATCATGATGGAAAAGATGATATATATGCTTGGAAAGAGAATGGATAGGTTGATGGCTAATATAAATATCGATGATCTAGAGTGAGCTACGCTTTCTCTTGATCAAACACAAGCCCAATCACCTCAATATCAACACAGTGGCCAAGATATGTATTATGATCAAGAATTTATAGAAGATAATGAGAAAACTTACAAAGAAAGCAATAAAGAAGGTTGTTAAGAAAATTTTGATTGCCTTCATTTGTCTTGTACCATGCTGATAAGAGATCTTCATGACCAAAACACAAATATTAATAATGAGTAGTGCTTCGAGGAAACAAATAGCCATTTGGAAAACACTAAACTTGAAATTTAGGAGACACCAACACATATAGAAAACCTTCCTTTTTGTTATAACTCAGTTCAGATTATACAACAAGAATGGCATCCTGATAATGAAGAGAAAATAACTCACGAACCCAATGTACAAACTCAGTATCATACTAATCATGAGGAATTTTTTGAAATGAAATAAGATCAGGAAACATTTGAAAATCCTCAAAATTTTCTTGCAAGCACAAGTCAAGATCCCCTAGAAGAGGCTCAAGAGAACATCCAACCTCAAAATCAGCCTTTACAAGAGACAAAGAACCATTGTACTTCTGTTCAAAGTGACATAGAAATATTTTCCTCATTGATAGAAGAAGAGATAGATCAGACCATTAATAAATAGTCAGTCTCTGAAACTTATTTCAAAACAAATATTCTTGCTCATTCATGAAGAGAACTCTGTTGCGAAGATGGAGAAAGTTCTTTTGTTGGTCATAAAATACAGGGAAGCTCTTCTTCTATTTATACTCAAAGAAAAATCTCTCCTTTGACAGAAGAACGAATTGATCAAATACTAAGCAAGCAGCTACCCTCCAAACCATCATCTCAACCAGACAGTCATGAACATGGTGCCTATTCCATAGAACAGTCCAATGGCACTCAAGACAAAGAGGATAGTAGGGAAATCAATGATAATACTAAAACTAGTCCTCTTTGGAATATGAATTTCGATGGGTTATATACTGAAAATAATGTAGGTGCAGGAATATGGCTTTAAAATACAGGAAACAATTATTCTGAAGCCCATTCGTATAAATTGAACTTTCAATGCACAACTGACATAGCAGAATATGAGGCACTCCTCTTAGGGATACATTTATTGAAAAAATTATGAGCCTAGAAGATAACAGTTCATGGAAATTCAGAACTGGTAATTAGGCAAGTGAAAGAAGAGTGCATGGTTAATCATCCCAGACTTCAAGCGTATAAGGATGATACCATAGATTTACTGAAATCTTTCAAAGGTTTCCAACTTATACTTGTTCCTAAAGATCAAAATAGTTTTTCTAGTAGATTAGCCCTTGTGGCTAGTACATGTTTAAAATATTGGGAGAGAAAAAAATATACAATTCAAGAAAAATTCAGACCAGCTGTCCCAAACAATAAAAAATACTGGCAAAAATTTCAGGGATAAAAACAGATAAAAGACTATCCTGCTAAGGATATACCATCTTTCCAAGAAGAG
This sequence comes from Pinus albicaulis, assembly GCA_034641835.2. Taxonomy (NCBI): domain Eukaryota; kingdom Viridiplantae; phylum Streptophyta; class Pinopsida; order Pinales; family Pinaceae; genus Pinus; species Pinus albicaulis. Next base: position 2,053,969,509 of record CM076575.1, read on the forward strand.
ACTTCTCCCTTCACTAATGACAATCTGTCATCCAAAGAGCCTAAATTTATAATAGAAGCAAGAATATATTTAGAGAAAGAAGATATTTCCCTACTTGCTATTTTGCAGGTTAAGGATGATGATACTTCCAAGCCGCATAATGACAACATAGTCCTCAAAGCTGAAGTCTTGGAAGCAGACATCCTACTAGACATGGAGGACCAGAAAGAAGAGAAACTTCATCCTTTCTTTGTTGATCCCTTGGACGAGTGTGTGGAAATCCCAACTGGCTCAAATTATCAAGAAATGATCCTTTACAAGAGCCAAATACATGAGAAGCTATCACCCTTTGTGATAGTCTTGGTTTTGAAGATTAATCTTCAAAATGTACTATGGATACCTCTGACGAGCAGCCAAAGTCTCTTCTTCTTCTTGACATTACTCAGCTATCTGCATTGGCATTTTTGTATCATATGATAATGTAAATATTCCAAGTTAGATTAGGTTAGATAGGAATGTCAATATAGCCCAGTTCTGAGCATTTAGATAGTTGTTAATTTTTGTCTCCGAAGAAAAATCAAAAATAAAAAAATACAAAAACAGCAAAAGAAAGAAAAGAGGGCAATATTGTAAAAACAAGAAAGGTATAGCCCCATACCAAAAAAGAGAAACAAATCTAAAAGTGTGCAAGCTTAAATATCACTCCTGAAAAACACACTTCTAATTATTCATACAGCCTAATCATGACTAATTAATTTTTAAATTGTCTGCTGATAGGTTAGTGAATTTGATTTGCCAAACATTTTAATCTTGGCTTATCAGTTAGGTAGATTAGGCTAGAAATTAAAGGTTCAAACAAGCTCAAAATCTGAACCTCAGTTTCCAAAAGAAGAATGACTCAAATCTATTTTAAAATTTTGAGTCAAAGACAGAAAAAAAACTGGTTCTAATCAGCTCAAAATCTGAACCAGAGAACAAGCAAATAACATCTCAAAATAGAAGTAAAAACAAAGCTGAAAAAAGATGAAGGAAGTACTTTGAACTTTCAGATCTTAAGCCTTCCATTTTGATTCAATTTTTCTGTAAAATAATATCTATGTGCAGCTTGTTTTTTATGCCATAGATTAGCATCAAGTTGGACTGTTCAATCCTGACTTGTGTGCTTTTAAATTTCTGTCTTAGAAATTAGAGAATACAAATATGTTAGACTATTTAATCCTAAAATATTAGTAGATTAGGTAGAGAAGCATATGGACTCAACTGTTTAATCTGAGTTCATGGAGAAATAAGGAGTAGAATTAGATTAGTTTTATGCTTTCAAAAGAATAAAATTTTGTAAAAAAAGTTTGCCAATCCAAGTGCATTCTAAAGAAGAAAAAATGTTAGATCAGTAGGATTGGGTAGGTAGAAAGCTTGTTGACGAAGATCCATTGTTTTTCATGGCTTCTAACATTTTCCAGTGCAAAATAAGATCATCCAAATGAAGAAAATTCAACCCAATGGATAAGGCACTAATCAGCCTCCTAGAGAATGCAAGTTTGAAGTTAGTGATGCCTTCAAGAAGGCACCATCCCCAAATGGAGCCACTGTTAGCCACCAATAACATTCGTCATATCAAATGGTGGCTAAATCATTTTTGGAGCCTTAAAGAAACAAGTTTTATTGCTAAAAATTGTATCTCTTGAAGATTCATGAAGACATCATGCCCTTTGTTTAAATCTTCAATGTTGTTTCCATTTTAAACTCTGAAATTCTGTTGATTTCATAGAGAAAATACTGCTGCAAAACACCATTTTTCCCTTCCTTTCATTTCAAACTAACCTTCATTTTTCACCCCTTTTATTCCCCATGGAATTCCTCTATTTTCCATTTTTCTCCGTTTCCCCTACATAAGATCCATTTTACAAATTTTAAAACTCATTTTTAAACTTTTCCGAAACCCCCAAATCCATCAAAAAATATGAAAAATTTCATAAAAAATAAGTGTTTTGACTATAGGCTTAAGCCCCTTTGGGCTAAGTCCTAACCACTTCCCCACATGTGCCCTGGCGCTAAACTCTTTCGGCGCTTATTGCATCGGCAAAAAACGATGAACACAAGTCTTTGGGCCTTTATAAGACTTCCGATGTGAATAGCCTCTGGTTGTAAGCTCTCGATCCCCTTGTCTCATTTGTTGAACCCTGGGCCCGCTATCGGGCACTAAACATTGTATAAACCCATCTCCGATGCATATTTCCCTTTGTAAATTCATATACCCACTTTTCCTAACTTTTGGTCTAAACCCGCCAGAACAATGTTTTTTAATGAAAATGGGTAGATTGAAAAGCCCGACCTTTCATTCTGATGTGATTGGCCCTTATACATATAAAGCCCCGGGCCTATTGCTTTTCATATAAACCAATGGCCCCGCAAACGGGCACCAAGCCCTTTCATATATATAACCCAACCCAAGCCATAAAACCTTTGTATTTCATTAAATTTTTGGTTTTCATATATTATAACGGGTCTCGCTCGTTCATTGGTCGGAGCCCATCTCCGCCGTTGATCATTGGGCCAATCTGATGGCCAGTGTTGTATCGCATCGAAGTTTTCCATTCGCACATTATTTTATTCCACCCTCGATTGGTCACTCCTCGATGAGTTCTCTGCCGTCGATCTGATCTGTAGATCGACGACCCACAACCAATCGCATCAGCATGATTGAAAGTTCTTCCCCCGCCAATCGCATGACTCTGATTGGATCTGGACCATCCACGTGTCCAGATCGGACGGTCTGGATTGCATCTCCCAACTTTGGTTTAATTCATGTGCCCCACTTCATAATTTTTTTGGCCGAATCCTGGCTGTTGATCTCTGCAGATCAACGATCCTTCTTCACCCTTTCTCCGCCTGTATATTTTTTCATTTTAACCCTAGTTTCAATTCTGGCCGTTGATTCTGTACATCCAACGGCTCATATTAACCCCGAAAGGCCTACCTCCTGTGGGTCTTGCCTTCCACAGTTTTTAAATCTCAGTTGTCCAATCTTTGATCCGATGGCCCATATTGAAACCACCCTACCTGCTATCTGTCTGCGCATCTATCCAATATCGCGCTCGTTCTCCATCGTTGGATCTGAGACCCCAGATCCAAAGGTTGATGTGCGTTTTCACATAAATTCAAGTGCAAAGGTTAATTTCCTAAGGGCTGCGCGATATAAGTTGTTTTCAAAAACCACGTGTCGGCCTCTGACGCATATCGCGTCCCAAAAGCTAATATCACTTTCCCGCAGGATAGTTTCAAAGTACTCTTAGATGTTAGGCTGCTCTTTATTCTTCATTTGTTTAATTCCCCTTCTTGTTGTATCATTTCATTCCATAAAATCAACTTTAAAGAGATCCTTAGACATAGATGACTTTCCCCATGGACCACTCTTGAACCTTGTTGTTTCAATTAAATCCTATTATGACTCCATAGCCTAATGGACTAAAAACCAGCGTTATATCTATCTGTTTAGCCAAAGCTTATTTTGATTGCTTGTAACTTCACACCTTTGAAACTCTTTCCATTTAGGTATTTCCACTCAAATAATAATCATGCTCAACCATCCAAAACAAACAAAAACCCTCGGACTTCATAACTAGTCTAATATCATTACCCAAAAAGCCTTAAAGATAAATCCATATTTGCACTTTATTGGAGAGATCCCTCTCCGGATTCAGGAGGGCTAGATCCTAGAATCCAAAAGTGGTTGAAATAGTGTTCTCTCTGCAGTTTGACTTTTCCAATCTTGCAAATTACAGGGAGCTAACACATACTCAAGAAAACTATCCAAGAAGAGTTGATTGAGGATGAAATCCATCAAAAAGTAAGAGAAGATCTACAAGATCTCTCTGAAGAAGCTGAAACAAATGAAAATCTATCTGCCCTTTTTTGTAAGGTACAAGAGGACATTAAGCCACAAGATCAACCTCCACAAAAGAAAGAAAACAATTGTTTCCCAATCCAAAGAAAACAAAAAATGCCTCCTCCTTTAACCGAAGAAGAGATAAATCAAATGTTAAGAGAACAACCAGCCTTTGAACCTTTATATAAAGAAAATATTCTTGTTTGTTCCACTGCTGCCTTACCTACTAAAGAAATTGCTCATAAAGAAACAGAGGAACAAATTTCTGTTGAGGTTGTAATACCTCCTCAAGAAGACATTCGTCCTTATGAGCAATCACACAAGGAAGATAAAAATCATAGGTCTATCCAGCGAAAGAGAAAGACACCTCTAATTTTAACTAAATAAGAAATAAATCAGATCCTAAGCAGTCAGCCAAATTCCAAATTTTTATGTAAAAAGGATATGTCTATATATTCTATTGCTGACCTATCTGCTGATGCATTTTCTCATACAAAAACTGTAGAACAGATTTATGCTGATACTAGACTCCCTTCTCAAGAAGACCTGGTGCTAGAAAATGCTCATACTCATCAAGAGAATGGCTCACAAACAGAAATTAGCTCACTAAAACAGGGCATACCAGGATTGCTTGAAGACGGCATAAAATTTCATTCCGAAGCTACCAAATCAGATAATCATAAAGAGGGAGAAAAAACTCTTTCTCAAAAGGATCCCAAGGTTAGTCAAGTAGAGGAGCGAGCAATCCTAAATGAAGTCTATTTTTCAAATCCTCTAGGCCAGTTATTATTCGAAGACCCTTTTGATGTTTCCTTAGAGACCTTTAAAGAGGGAGTAAAACATGCTAGGGACAGTTTTTGGCATAGCTTAAATAAAATTTGGGGTGCTACTATCCAGAAGAAGACAAAGTGGGAATGGCTTGCCAGCATACCTAAGGGGTGGAACAAAAAGCAATCATCTAGTCACTTAATTGATTGGCTATACTGGAAAAAAGAGTTCACCAGATAAATGTCTATCATGTATAGGTTAGATTAGGATAGATAGGAATGCTAAATAAGCTCAGCCCCATGAGCATCTTTCTTTCAGATTGTTTTGAGAAAAATGAAAACACAAAAATAGGAAAAGTAGAAAAAGAGGGCAGATTCTAAAGAAATGGTACAACCCCATACCCAAAAAATAGTAATACTGAAAGTGTGCAAGTCTAAATGCCACTACCAGTGCAAAAAGAAATGTCTTGTTTAGTTATCTAGCCTAATCATAACTAAACATGTTTTAAATTGATTGTTGATAAGTTAGTGAAAAGAATGCTGATCAAATTATGAAAGCTTGACTTGTCGAAGAAAGTAGATTAGGAAAGAAAGATACTGGTTCCACACACTCAAAACAGAACCAAAGAGGAAAATAGGGATGAATAGCAAACTATGTATCTTAGCCCTGATTTTTCTAAATCTCATTTTGTACAAAAATAAAATTTTGTGTGCAGCTTGTTTTTAAGCCACAAGCCCATGATAAATCAGACTGTCTAATCTTGATTTGGTCATGTTTTCAATTTCATGTTTTTAGCCTAGTGAATGAAATCCTGTCAAACATCTTAACCTTGAAAGTTGAATAGTGTAGGTTGAGAAATAAAAGAGTTCATTAGCTTAATCTGAACTCCTGGAAGATATCAATGTAGAAGTAGATAGTTTTTTTTCACTTTCAAAATAAAATGTCAATGGGTTTGCCAATTCAAGTGCACCCGAATAAGAAAAAATGTTAGGAAAAGTAGGTTGGGTAGGTAAAGGTGAAGTTGAGCTAATGATGCTTTCTTATTTTCAAATCGCCATGTCAGGGAAGTAATAAATGAAAAGGAGAAATTTCCACCCAATAGATGAGGCACTGGTCTTCACAAGCCAGAGATCTGCAATTCTGGACACCTCCTGAAAAGGAGCTGCCCTCCCCAATTGGAGCCACTGTTAGTCATAAATAATTTTCAATTTTTTAGATGACTATATGCTTTTTTCAGGTTTTCTAGAAACCAAATTCAAACAATCATTGTGCCTTCTAAGAGTCCCCTTAGAGAAATTTTTTCACTCTCCCTCCTCTCTTGTCTGCTATGATTGGATTGGTCATCCTGTCAAAACCCCATCCTAGACTAGTAAGCCTTACTCTATCCATGATGGTTACCTTTGTCTATAGCATTTTACCTCAAATGACTAAGCCCTCCTATTTCAAAAATTTGTCTGGCCAACTTAAGCCAAATTTTCCCTTCTACTTTCCAATTGCCTTAATCACTGTTGGTGTCAAAGGTATGTCTAGAAAACCCTTCAAAGTACCATAAAAATGTGTAGGTTTATAGGTAATGGTGCATAAGTAGGATATCTAAAAACCTTGTGTCTTGTTCAAAATTTTGTTTTAAACCCTCAGTCAAAATCCTTGTTCTAAAGACCTTGCAAATAATTCAGTTAGGTTTTCATAGGTCATGCACCATTAGTTTTCCCCATGCACTATCTTATCACAAAAAATCAAAGGGTAAATTCAAAAGGACACAGAGATGAGGTTTTCATTTTTCTGAAAAGCACTCAAGAAGCCTCTAAGGTTACCCTCCTGGTCCAACAGTGAAATCTGCCAAGAATAGACTATAATATCAAATGCATCTTTGTAGGGATGTCTTGATGTTTAGCCTAAAGCAAAGCAGAGCCAAAGAGAGACACCAAAGATAATTTCAGTCAAGTCATTGGCAGTTGAATAAAAGATACACTGAGCTGGTGGTCACAGAGAAAAATCAAGAGTTTCTCTACATAAATAATTCATGGATACCTAAAATATTTCAAAAGGTCATCTACAGTGATCGAGAGACACAAAAAACTGAAAGCTACTACAAGGGTCCTAATTTCATAATAAGAGGTAAATTATTGCTCATGCAAACTTCTGTGTAGATTCCAAAAAGACAGTGGCACCTAAGCAGCATTGATCATCAATCAAAGAGATCATTTAAAGTTCAGTTGGCCTCAAGCATGAAGCTAGTAGAGGGACAACTTCCCTTTGCCCACATTCCTGCAAAAAGACCAAAAAAGCTATCAGATAAGCCATAAGGTAAGGTAAAGAGTAAGACCAACATCAAGAAAAAAACACTCACATATTTTGAAGAAAGAAGCAGGTGTGTTTTTGTTGGGACTACAAATGAATGACTGATTTGAAAAAGCAGTAGAACAATTCTGAAGTTAGAAAGGTAAAAGAACTCTTCCAACCCTCCAAATAATCGTTGGAAGCTTTGTTAGGCATAAGTAATGAGTTCAAAAGAATTTTTTCTTTGAAGACTTTGAGGGAAAATTTTCTTGGTTTCATGACCTCCATGGTTAAAACTGCTATAGGGTAAAATTCTTGGGTTGTTGGTTATCGAATATCCCTCTCAGGGCTTTCCGGTGCCCGTGGCAGATAGTAAGATTAGATGTATAGTTCACAAAGATGGCACATAAATATTCATATTAACTTAAAACAACTTAATGGAATGAGATGGAGGATTACCTCTTTAATGATCTTGAAGTCTTTTGGAGAGCGCTGAACAGCGAAGAAGGGATCCTTCTTCACTAGCTCCAAATCTCGACTCTGCAATCAATTAAAGCACCCGTGTAATCTCTATCATAACATACATTTCTTATCAATTAAGTCAATATATAATAAACATTTAAAATATGCACATCTAAGCCATTCATCTCATGCTATATAAGTGATCAAATAATAATGACAATATTGACGCATAGAATGGACAAAACAGATACAGTTCTATTGATTTATAAAAATGAGGATTACAACCGTCAGTTGTACCAAGCCCTCCTCAGCCTTCCAATCTCTCTATCTCTCAATGTGGTGATGTCTTGATCAACAAGTTCTCAATGAAACTCTTTGACCTTTGACCTTCACACTACAACAATGATCTCTACTTCACAAGTATTCAAAAACTTTGACAATCCTTCGACCTTGAACCAAGACCCTTCAACTCCATTTTATAGGAGATGGATAGAGCAATCATTTCCCTTCTCTTTCCATCAGTTCTGAATAGAAAAAAACAAGATGTTTCTTCAACTTCCATGCTTTTTCCTTCCTTGAGAGTTCAGTTGTTTATGGCAAGGCCCAATAAGAGATTAGTGCTTTGCAGTTTCCTTTTTGTACTAACTCTCCTGTGAGAAAAAGCTGGAAATTCAAATCATTCTTCGTGGGTTTTTCCCATTCCAAACTCAAAACACGGGTAACACTACTCTCTAGTGTAAATAGAGTGTTTCCCTGGCCACTAACGCAGCCTATTCACTGATCAGGTGCATTATAACGCTCTTGTGTTGTTATAGTGAGGCGTTACCTTGGCAGAAATAGGTTTAGTTTAGGTCTTTGTATTCCCTCGATATTTATCTTCTCCTCTGAGATGATGAGGAGGTATTTTGACCTGTAATAGATTCCCCCTAAAATGTGAGGTCAGAGACGAAGATGATGGCCGAAATACTTTACAATGTGTGTAGTAGAGATAAAGAGATTGAAAGACTGAGGAAAACCTGAAACAACAACATATGTCAAAAAATATAGTATCTACCTTGAGTCGGGCATTTCCATGCTCAGTAGCTTAAACAATATGATTTCTCTAGAATATAGATGTGAAGAATCTATTGACCAATAAACACAATGTGGAAGTTTCTATCATAACAGGATCAGGCTGAAGAAGCTGTCTCCATAAATAATATCGCAACTTGGGGAAGGAAACACAACTTTAATGATGTAACCTTTTCCCCAAGGTCTTGATCGCCACTTCACTTAAACTGCATATTTCTCAACATGTGAATGAAGGAGCTATCGTCGAACATGTGAGAAATCGTCTGATTACCAGTCAATAATGAAAACTGTTAACAAATACAAAGGTGGCCACCGATAATGATGATGGTCCCTAAGATGCACAGTACAATCTAGTGAGTGTGAATAAAAAGAGTTGAAGTCGAACACTCATAGAATCATTCGACCAGGAGCCAATGATGAAGACTCCTAATCAAACAAAAGACTACTTGCCACTGATGTCTGTAAGTATCTGGGTACTGATGGGTTTCTGGATCATCTTCCTAGATAAGATGTTGAAGTTGATAGGAAGAGATCTGTTGAAAGGTAGGCACTGAGGCATCCTACATCAGTCAACACGAAACAAAAACCAAATGATTTTGTTTGTGATGGAGATAATGAAGAGTAAATGGGGATGTCAGACGACAAATAATTTCTGGCATAATGAGTGGTTTGGTTGACAATAGGAGCAGTAGATAGCGAGATATTCTTGAACAATAGAAGGCATTGTAACAAGGTACTAGGCAGCTGAGACTTAATGAACACCAAAGAGTGTGTTAAGATTTTACTGGTGTAGGGACACTGGGAGATGAAGGCTAATACTCATAGATGGTAGGGTTCGGACAACTGCGAAAGAGTTTTCTGGGAAGTGCCATGTTCAAGAATTTTGCTACCAAATTGAACTTTCTGAAATGTAACAGAGGTAGTATCCATTTTGTCCAAATTTTTCCTCGTTTGATTAAGTTTAACGAGTCTAGACGAGTAAAATCGATGAATTTTTCATATTAAGAGAGTCTGAAAAATAACGTAAAAGACAACTCCATGCCTCGTCTTATTAGGTTTAACGAGTCTAGGCGAGTAAACTTGGTGAATTTTTCATATTTAGAGAGTCTAAAAAATATCGTAAAAGACAACTCTGTGCCCCGTCTGATTAGGTTTAACGAGTCCAGAAGAGTAAACTCGGTGAATTTTTCATATTTAGAGAGTCTAAAAAATATCGTAAAATACAACTTCGTGCCCCGTCTGATTAGGTTTAACAAGTTTAGACGAGTAAAATCGGTGAATTTTTCATATTTAGAGAGTTTGAAAAATATCGTAAAAGACAACTCCATTGGGGTACCTTTGTCATGTCTTGATAACCGGGCACGACAAAGGGAGAATAGTAAGCCTAAAACAGTTCATTTTCCGTGAGTTAGTCCATCGACGCCAGAAAAATGAGAAATCTATGTTCAATGGACGTCTACCTCATTTTGTTATGAGTACAAGGAGACGAAGTAAACTCAGTATTATTTGTGAAATTTTAACAAGTCCAACAAAGAAAAACTCGGTCACCTCCACGAAATTTTAATGAGTCGCGCGGAGAAAACTCAGTGACCTCCATGAAATTTTAACGAGTCACACAGAGAAAACTCGGTCACTTTTTCTGTTTAAAGAGCTTTGAAAAAGAGGAAAAGAATGGCTCCTTACTCTCTGTTGTGGTAGTTTAGCGAGCCCAACAAAGGCGACTCGGGGTTTTTTCAGTTTCATGAGCTAGAAAAAGATCCCTAAAAAGAAAGCTCAGCGCTTCTTCATATCAGTTTTAATGAGTCTGAAGAAGAGAACTCCAGGTTTTTTGGATTAACGAGCAAGAAAAATACCATAAAAAGAACACTCGAAATCGACTTCGTATAAGTTTAATGAGTCTGAAGAAGGGAACTCGAGGTTTTTTAGATTAATGAGCAAGAAAAATACCGTAAAAATAATGCTCGAATAAACATGTGTATGTCTGCATATGAATCTTGATCACTCATCAGAACATCAGTATCAAATCTCAATAGTTGCAATATATATGCAGCAAGAATTCACGACTTTGCCGACTAGCTTAAGAGAGTCATGCCCCAGAATTAGCTATAAGAAGGTCAGAAGACCTTCATTTTCACTGTTTTGAGTGCTATGAAGGAGCTCTGCAGTGAAAAGGGGTGAAATTTTCAGCTGACGATTGCAGTCAATCCAGGCAACTGTTTTCCTTCCCACGAGAACCAAGTAAGAGCTAGAACCTCCTACTATCATTTAATTATCTTTTTGTTAAGTTTTACTGGTTCAAAAAAGGGAATTTGTGAGGCCCTAAAAAATATTTGCGCCCAACGCGGGCCACTATTGTTATAGCCGCATTAAGCACACTTCCCGTGAACGGAACCTGTGTTAGCACGCTCTGTTTCACACTATGGCTAGCGTTAGGTGCACCGTATTTTTTAGCAACTTATTTCTCAATGTTTTGAAGTGATCCAGGCCATTTTTAATGGTTAAAAATGTTGAATTTGCAGGTATTCAGCTATTAATCATGAGTATCTAGCGGGAGAGAGAGCATGAATGGGAAGAATGAGATATGATTACAGATGTGGCAAGTTTGATGGCTCTCTGCAGATGCGGTTTGCTAAAATATGCCCATTTAGAACTGATGAGGGGTCAAGAGGACCTCCTCAGGTGACTAATCCAGCAATGGGACAAGCGGCACCATGACTTCCGGATTGGGGGCAATGAGCTCTCAATCGAGAATGATGATGTATACTTTTTGATCGGCCTATCATGTCGTGGACCAAGGCCCAACTTGAAGGGGTCCAGAGCTGACCCACGTTCCACTACTGATCTGATTCCTGAGCATTGCATGCGTGACACACAGGCTGTGAGAAACCAGGTACCGATCGCACGGGTGACTTTGAGACCACTGAGGTATATACTATGGATGATTGTTCGCTTGGTAGGTGCCAAGAGTCAGCATGTGGCCACCAAGGCCCATATGCTACTAGCCTTGGACTGTATGCAACCTCAGGTGTTTGATTGGTGTGATAGAGTTGTCCGTCAGGTCCGAGCAGAGCTTACCGCATGTAAGACCCGTACCCAGAGAGAGTTTGGGTATGGTACACTGATTGTCTCTTTCTTATTGGAGCAGGTACCATTGATGAGACCCAGGATCATTACAACGCCATTGGGCCCCCACGAGCCGAGGTAGGCTCAGTGGGCCGCTCTGCTTCCGTGGACTGGAGAGGGTCCTGTCCGCCACTATTTTGATGATGGATTTTTTGATTTGCTAGACTCACAGATTATTATGATTGAGGATTATCCCTATGCAAGGATGAACTTCACAGGCAATCTGGAGTTAGTGCTACCCCTTGGCACCCAGTGGGAACTTGATGGTAAGAAGGAAATGATCAGTGTATTTCATGGAAGTACTTTGTTTTTGTCTTTTGAATGTTTATGCAATTTTTTTTGAAATAGGGTGAAAATTATGTTTTGACATGAAGCGTTTGTTTGCTTGACACAGATGTGGCACCCATCTGTCCAGTTGGGTCCCCTCGCTATGCACGGTGAGAACTACAGCTACCCGGGGCTGGCGCACCAGCAGAGGATGCGGAAGCCGGCGAGGATGATGATGCCCAGGTTTTACATGAACTCTCCAAAAACCTATAGGGTTTGAGTATGGGCATGCCAACCCTTCCTATGCGGGAGGTTCTAGCTCGTTTACAGCGGCATACTGTAGGTGTGCCGGAGAGATACCTGGTGCCTCCGAGGAGGATAGCCAGAGCAGTTGTATGTTACCATGATCATCAGGCCTAGCTAGTAGAGTAGATGTATTAGTGTCAGAGCGTGGCTTAGCATAGCCAAATTTTTGTAAAACACCCAAGTTTTGGAAGATTTTTTGATGTAACTATTGTACTGGACACAACATATATATATATATATATATATATATATATACATATTTTTTGGTGATTTTGTGTTTTTTGATTTTTTATGTATTTTTCAATGGGATGAAAATATATAATCATGTATAAATATTTTATAATAAATGTGACAAATGCCAATCTAACACATAGTTTGCCAAAGAATTGGCTATTGCATTAAATTTTCTAGGAACGTGCTCAAATGTAATTGTTTGAAATTGACGTTCTAAAAGTCACACCCTTAAAAAATAACATAACAAGACTGGATGACGAACATGGTAATAATTGTTTAATTGCATAATGACGAGTTGGGAATCTAACCTGACCACTAAATTGGAGATGTTACGAGATGCCACCTCCATGAGGAGTTGGATCACTGACATGTACTTGGCAACATTATTGGTGGCACTACCTAGGAAAATTCCCCCAGAGCCAAGAAGTTCCGACTCAGGAGTATAGAGAACCCAAGCAGCTGAAGCAATGTGTCTAGTGTGACGACTAGCACCGTCTGTATATCCGACGTATGATAAGGAGGGTGATGGCATCTGTGTGAAATAAAAAAGATTATACATGAGAAAAAACCCCTTGAAAACTAAAAAATATTGAGACACATCAAAACAATAGGCAAAACTTATATACATAAAATTACAAAGCATATGCCTAGTGCGAAACTAGGCAAAATAATTCTTTAGATAGAGCCTGTTGCGGGGCTCCGCGAGTGGAATTCCATTACAGTCCTGAAGTTAGTAAGCCCCTTTTGAGAGAACTTTAGTGACGGTGTAAGGACCAAGCCATAATGGTTGGAGCATTCCTGCCCCCAAGAGGTCATGTTTCTGATCATAGAGTAGAACAAGGTCACCCTCTTGGAAAGAACGAGGCTTGACAGATTTGTCGTATTGAGCTTTGACTCGGTGCTAGTGAGCTTCGAGTGCTAGTGTAGCATCTTGACGAGTTTCTTCCAAATGATCGAGCGAGATCAAGCGCTCTTCTGTGGTGTTGGTGCCAGGCAGGAGTTCAATGGCGAGTTTGAGTGATGGAATTTCGCACTTGATTAGAAGTACTGCCTCTAGGTTGTATGCAAGTTGAAATGGCGTGAAGCCTGTGGAAGTTTTGACTGAATTTAGGTATGCCCATAACGCGGAATACAACTTCTGATGCCATGTGGTTTTATGATTTCAGACCAGTCGACGAATCATGGTTTTGAGGACGACATTTACGACTTCGACTTGACCATTAGCTTGAGGATAATAATATGAAGATTGATCTTGATGAAAACATTGCATGGATGTTAATTCGGTCATCATATGATTCTGAAAGTGGGATCCATGATCTGTGACAATCGATAGGGGCACGCCGAATCAACAGATTACCTGATTGAACAGGAAGAGAGTAGCTATTTCACCATCAACCTTAAAAGTGGGAATGGCTTCTGCCCATTTCGTAAAATAGTTGACCGCAACCACGATGTAGTTGTGTCCATTTTCCAAAGTGGGATTGCAGGTGACGAAGTCAATTCCCCATTTAGAAAAAGGACCAATGGAGATAACCGGATGAAGGGGGGCCAGATGAGCATGCATTTTCTTTGTCAAAATTTGACATGGATGGCACTTCTGGACTGCTGCAATGCAGTCTTTAAACAAAGTGGGCCAATAGTAACCTGCGTGCAGGATTTTTTGGGTAGTAGCTATGCCTGAAAGATGACCACTGCATGCCCCTGTGTGGTAGTCATTCAAAATGCGTTCCGCTTCATCGAAAGTGAGACAACGTCGGAGAATATTATCGACACCACGGCGATATAATGTATCATTTAGCACGAGGTAATGCTTTTCCTAGTGGCGGATACGACGACGGTCATTGGACGTGAGACTTGGGCAGAAGCATTGGGTTTTTAGGTAGACTAAAATGTCTCCATACCTTGGGTCTGAAGAATCGACCAAGTATACAGATTCATCAGGAAATGGATCATGAGCTACTTCTCCTGGGTCGATTCTGGGAAGGTCCGATAATAATTCGGCGAAGACGAGGGATTTATTTTCTTTGGTAGCTCTGAAGACCAAATCAAATTGTTAGAGGATTATGATCCATTTGGAATATTTTCCTCCAATAATTTGTCTAGACAGGATGTGTCGCATGGGGTTCTCCAAAGCAATAACCGTAGTTTGTCGCAGCAATATATAGTGTCGGAGTCAGGTGACGGAAAAAACTACCGCCAGAGAAAGTTTCTCCACATGTGAATAATGTAATTCAGGTCTGATTAGACCTTTGGACAAATATTAAATCACATGTTCATTGTCGTCACTGTGAACTTGAACCAAGACCATTCCAAGTGAGGATGGTGAGGCTGCCAGGTAGAGGAGAAAGTTGCATGAGTAGTCGAGGGCACTAAGGAGTGGGGTTGAAACAAGTGCATGTTTTAAAGCATCAAATGACCATTGAGATTTGTCATCCCACAAATATAGTGTCCCTTTCTTCAATAATCTCATAAATCCTTTCGTCATCTCGGCATAGTTAACGATGAAATGACGCAAAAAGTTTGCCTTCCCTTGCAAACGTTGCAGTTGAAGGATGGATTGTGGTGTTGGAAATTCAAAAATTTCCTTAACCTTATCAGGATCAACCCTAATCCCATGCTTGGAGACAATGAAACCTAACAGACGTCTGGACTCGGCCATAAATACGCACTTATGAGGATTCAGACGTATGCTGTAGAATCTACACCTAGCGAAAATTTCTTTCAGATGAGCTAGGT
This sequence comes from Pinus albicaulis, assembly GCA_034641835.2. NCBI lineage: Eukaryota > Viridiplantae > Streptophyta > Pinopsida > Pinales > Pinaceae > Pinus > Pinus albicaulis. The sequence continues at coordinate 2,053,984,621 of CM076575.1, forward strand.
GATTAGGTAGTTTCTTGGAATGGGTCGGTAGGTCATCCAAGTAAGCCTATACAATATGTCAAATGTCGTGAAAAGCATAGTCCATAGCCCACTAAAAATTTTCTCCAGCATTCTTCAGTCCGAATGGGAGTTTTCGATATGCAAATGTTCCCCAAGGACAGATGAAGGAAATTTTATGCTGGTCGTCTTTTTTAATTGCAATCTGGTTATAGCTCAAGAATCCATCCATGAAGGAAAAAAATTCGCATCTAGCACAATCGTCGAGAATCTGATCAATGAACAGTGTAGGATAATTGTCTTTGGGACAAGCGGCGTTTAGATCGTGATAGTCAACACAAACTCGAATGGTGCCTTGTTTTTTTATCGACAGGAACCGGATTGGAAACCCATTCTGTCAAAGGAATGGGATAGATGAAACCAGAGTTTAAAAGTTTTTCTACCTCAATTTTGATGGCGGCTGCTTTGCGCGGGTGGACAGGTCTGGGTTGCTGCCGAATTGGTTTGGCATTGTCATAAATCTTAATTTCGTGCTCGACTATAGATGGATATATGGAATTTTTTCACAAGACCAAGAGAATACATCACAGAATTCCTTGAAAATAGATGTGAAGCATGCAATTTCCTTAGGATTGCAATCGGCTCCAATCTAAATATTTTCCACGATACCCGTTTTGACCGAGATATTGATGAGCATTGTCTTAGAAAGATTACCCATGTTCCCTTCTGAATCGATAGGTTGAAAAATCGTGTAAGCGAAGGGAACCATCTTAGGTGGGTCAAAGGATGGGATTTCAGTTTTTATCACATTCGAGTCGATCATCGAAGCGCGATGTTGAAACTCTCCCCAAGGTCGTTCTTCTAGAGACATGATCTCTCGAATAGCTTCGTCTGTAGGCAAGACTTCTATTGATCATAATCGGCTTCCTATAAAAGCTCCACAGGAAAACTGGCTTATAATCCTGCAAATCCCCTCTTCTAGCCTTAAAAATATCATTTTTACAACTATCATTGCCTTTCCACCCTCAAATTACATTATAAAAGGCCACAGATCGTAAAGCCAAAAATCTCACAGGCCTAGCCCCTTCTGCTAAGCCTCTGCTCCTTTCCTCCACGCGACCAAAAGCGAAAAACGAGAGCAAAAGCACTAGGCACTTATTAAAGAATATCGAGCATGCTCTGAGCCGTTCGATCAGACCATAGATCATTGTACCTCAGCCCTCCCGCCATTGTGGTCCCCGCACCCAAAATACTGTTCAAAACCGGGTGGTATGTATCGCACTGCCTTTCTGCGGTAGGTGGTAATTCTCCTTGGGCCAGCGATTCCATATAGCGCTCACCACGTGTCCCTGTGTACGACCCCGAAATCACTCTCCATCACGCATTATTGTTTGGTCAAAGTCATGCAGCGATATTCATCTCAGCCGTCCGATCTGAGGGCCTTCATTCGACGATCATCGCGCTCCGAAGATGCATGGGATTTAACACAGGAAAATCTCGCCCCTGGCCCACTGCCTATAGCCTCTATCTCCCTTTCAACTGTCGATCTCCTCCTGAGATCAGATGGCCAAGATTTCATTATCCCCAATGTTGACCCGATCTTTCTCCACGTCATCATCCCACGGGTTATCGCATTTCATCCTCCGCCATTTATACATTTCATTCATGCGTTATATTTTAATGTTCCGCATTATAAACTCTGGCCAACCCTTCCTCCATTATTTCCACTGCGTTTTCTTCGTCACCACCCTGCATGCCTCTACCATTTTATCATGTTGCTTCATTACACAGTCGCCTCCATTGCATTGCCATCCCCCATGCATTTGTTTTCTTCACAACTTTGTCTGTTTTGCAGGTATACAGTGATAGGGAATTATCATCATTTTCATCATCCATTATAGGAGCCGAGCACATGTCAAAGGAACATTTTTCAGAGTAGAATTATGAAGAAAATCCTCGAAAGCCAAATCGACAAGACCCCAATTTAAGAGGCAGGGTTCAAATTTGTCAAACTCTGCAGGGACATTCAAGGTGCCGATTTCACAGATGAAGATATCAATGGGATAGATAAATAATATCAGTAATCAGCAGAGAATTAAATATAGGTAGCTGAAGATTTTGGAGGCCTTGTCCCAGCCTTCGGAAGCAGAGTACCAAATTAAAGATCCTACACATCATTCGAAAGATCTATACATAGAAAATAATGCCCACAAGGTTTACTCTAGCAGAGTTTTCTTTCCAGGAAAGGACGGATGTTTATGGGGTTTTACTGCTTTGCCGTGTTCCTGGAGAGATTTCTACTCAGTGCATTTATTCCAGTTAGCAGGCCACAGAGTACATCCAACACTACAGCGTCGTCAAGCAGTATGGGCGGGCACTTCTCCACCATTTTGTTTTAATGATACAATTAAATGTTCATCACCTACTTCTTTTGCTAGGTTTTAGTTTCTCCTATAAAAACCATGAAGAAACGCATTGTAAGGGTTCCAGATTTTATCAGAAAAATTATGCAGTGAAAGGCTTTTGCATACATTTTGTAAATTTCTTGTATGAAGGCTTAGAGCCCATAGGGTCTCAGTGAGGAGGATTTTTATCTGTTAAACAGGATTCTGGTCTTTGGTATTTCACAGTCTATAACTTCTTCTTATGTGTTATTTTAATATATCATTTCATTTCACCTATGTTTCCTGTATCATGTTTTGGAATGCGAGTGGCTCACTGATTTTTGGTATGGATTCATCTTAGTTGATGCCCATGCTCAGATCAGTCAAGCACTTTAAATATGGCTCATGCATGATATTCTGTTCCATTATTCATCTAAATTGTAGTTCTGCTATATTAGCTTCTTTGGGAGGGTGCTTTTAAAATTCTATTATCATGTATGGATTCTTAGATTGGTAAGCCCATGCAAGGTGGTATTGTATATCTGGGTATCAGCTCAATGTTAGCTAATATCTCCTCAACATTTCTTTCATCACATACACCTTCTGATAATGGATATCTGTGACATATTACTTGAACCGGCCTGTTTTGCACTAAACTGTCTCTGAATTGTCTATTGCTTTTGTATTAGAGTTCTGCATCTTGCCTCTGTAGTATCTCTTTTCCTGTGTTAGTTTCTGAGAGTTTGGTCCCATTCTAGTTCATTTCCCTGTTTACGGGAGATAGCATGTGAGCTGAGATTGACAACTTCATACACTATATTATATGCTCCTTGCTATGCTAAGATGTCCTAGGCACTGGTCTATCACAACTCTAGGCTGTCTCTAGGAGCTACAACATCTTTCTGGCATCGTTGCTGGGGACGAATTTAAGAACATTTGAATCCCTGGGCCTTGACAAAATTTTAGTCACTCTTCAAGTAGGTGAGCATGGCGAGTTGAGAGTTGTAGATCCCTCACCTTGGCGACTCCACATTTGTTATTTGATAAATCTATTCACAGTCCTGGCTCCTTGTAAGAAACACCTGCGGTCAGATACGTCTAGGCCAAAAACACCTTCAGTGTCTGACCCTGACTAGATTATACATAGAAGAAATTGGAGGGAAAGAAAACCATCCCATTCCGAAATTCCTGAAGTGTCTACGGAAGACTTTCCATCCTCTTCTTCTTAAGAAACTCAAGTGCTAAATCCCGACTCCACTGTGGGAGATACTGATTATTATTATTCAAATAGTCCACCCCGAGAGGGTGTCAGAAATAAAAATAGTCTTCATCCTCCTCATGAGGTTGAAGAGGTCAAGGAAGTAACCGAAGTATCTGCTGTTAAAATACCATTGTTCCCCTCAACCCCTCAAGCTGCAGTTGAGTATATTCCTATTATTATTCATACTCCACTTCCTCCTCCTCCTCCTCTTACTCATCAAACTATTGCACTACCTCCACCTCCTCCAATGGCTAATGTTCTGGCATTCTTGATGAATAAATATGCTCCCCTAGCATTACCCCAAGTGTTGAATGATATGCCCCAGGATTATCTGAAAATATTGCCCAGATTCAATGGAGAAAATGAGATTGATGCTCAGAAACATCTTGAGACTTTCTGCTCCTTTGTAGAGAACTTTAATGTCGAACATTTAGATGTGGTCTTAAGACTGTTTGTGCAATCTCTAGATGGTGAAGCTCGAAAATGGTTTAAGACATTGGCTGGCCATTCTATTACCACTTGGGATAACATGGAAGACACTTTCCTCAGGAAATGGGGAGAGAAAAAAGATCATGGAAATTGTCTCATTGAGTTTAATACACTAAAGAAAAGACATAATGAAGGAGTATCAGAATTTATCAATAGATTTAATAAATTGTATCTGAGTCTCCCTGCTGATATGAAACCTCATCAAACTGCTGCTAAAGTTGTTTTTGTAGTAGCCTTTGATTCAAAATTTGGTTTCTCTCTCAGAGAAAGAAAGCCTGCTACTCTGGATGATGCTCAGGCAGATGCACTAGAATTAGAAGAAAACTTTGCCTCCACTGGAAAATCTAAAGGAAGAGCTGAGCATGATACTAGAAGAAGGGGCAAAGAGGAGGCATCCACTTCTAGTCAGGACAGAGACTCAGACAAAATGAAGAAATGAGCAAGTTGATTAAGAAAATGGTCAAGCTGGAATTGGAAGCCAAGAATTCAACTTTCAGGAATTTCCAGAATGCTCCAAATAGAGGTTACAATCCTCAATATAGGAAAGCACCTTTGCAAATATTTCCAAGGGAATCAAAAGAACAACAAGATCAAGTGCCACACCCATTGTACCTGGAAGGTCCAGTAGATGACTCCATTGAAGAAGCTGCCTATGGACTGGAGGATGCAAATCTTGCCTTTTCAAATAGTGATGGGAAGAATGCCCTTTGCAAGGGAATGATGAAGCTGGGTGCTCGTTGCAAGAAGAAGGAAAGATCATAGACACGGAAGAAGAAAAAATTGATCATTATTGTAAGCAATTTGATGATTTAATGCAAGCACATTTCAATAGAAGATATGATCTCAGATCTTCTAGGAAGAGGACTCGTACCCAAGAGCAAGAAGAAGAGCTACCCCAGAAGGAAGCACTTGCCCAAAAGGAGGCTCCTGCTCAGAAAGAGGCTACAATGTAGAAAGCTACAGACAAAGGTAAGCATCCTCTAATCAAACCTTTGCAGTCTAATGATCAAATCCCTTCTTCTTCAAAAGTAGTCACTTCCCCTTGTACCAAATCTGTGTCAAAAGAAACCAATCCCTTAGCTAAAAATAAAGAGTCAAAAGGGGTTGTGACAGAAAAGTCCCCCCCGCTTTCAGTCTACAAAAGGAACTTGAAAAGGTCAAAATCCCAGTCCCCTTGACTGAGCTATTGAAATAGCCAGCATATCAATCTCAAGTTACCTCTTTCATGCTCCCTCCAGAAGCACCAATCATCCCAGATAGTCTCAACCTTCAAGAAGAAAGACCCATGGTTGTATTTGGCCCACATGTCAAGGAGATAGATCCCTCTACTCCTCCCTTCTATGTGTCTCTAGTGATTCATGACCTGCTATTACACAACTGTATGTTAGATTCTAGAGCTTCCCATAATATTATGCCTCTATCAGTCATGGAACAACTAGGTTTACAAATCACACGTCCTTATAAATACCTCTATTCCTTTGATTCAAAAAGAGTTAAGTGTCTAGGGATGATCAAAGATTTGGTGGTCAATTTGGCCCAAATCCCAGCAAAAAGTGTGGTAATGGACATAGTGGTAGCTGACATTCCAGCTTGTTTTGGTATGTTGCTGTCAAGGTCCTGGGGAACAAAAATCGGTGGATCACTCAAGATGGATCTAACATATGCCACCATCCCAGTTTTTGGTGGCCAGGAGAGGAGATTATATAGGGAGACTAGATTTGTCAAGATGGTGACTAAGGCTAACAACTCTGTAAATTCACCAGTATATAGTAAAGAAGGAGATTTTTCATGCTTGAAGTTGGAAGAAGATCAAGATTATGCTGATGAACCATCCTTTTGCCAGATCAAGACTGAGCAGCCTTCAGAAGGTCATGAAGCAAGAATATGGACACTACATTTTGATGGAGCAAATTCAAGAGAAGGAAATGGAGCTGGAGTGCTATTGATTTCTCCCGCAGGCAGATGGGTCCCTCTATCTTTCAAACTAGAGTATGAAGCTACAAATAATGTGGCTGAATATGAAGCACTTTTGTTAGGATTACAGACAGCCAGGAGCATGGGTATACAAAGTTTAAAAGTTCTGGGAGATTCAGAGCTGGTGGTGAGACAAGTAAGGAATCAGTGTCAGACCAAACATCCTAGGCTAAGGGCTTATAGGAATGAAGTTTGGGACATGGTAGAAAACTTCTTCTTGGCATTCAATATACAGTTCATGCCCCGAGAACAGAATAGGATGGCTGATTCCCTTGCTGTAGCTGCAAGTACATTCTGACCACCTCAGAACCCTCTTTTAAGATATGAATTCGAGGTGTGTTATCGGCCTTAAATCCCAGACAAAATCAAACATTGGCAGGTATTTGAGGACGAAGAAAAGATGAAGAGATTCCTGGAAACAATGGGAGAATTCTCCAATATGGAGATTGATGATGAAGAAGAGGAAGAGATCGAGGACATTTCAAAAATAAATTGGGAAGAAAAAATGGTAGGAAATAAAGTGTTGCAGTTAAATGGAAACATAATACCTAGAGGGTTGGTGCCTCTAGAAATATTATTTGACAAGAATTATGTCCCACTGCAGCCAAGCAAAGTGGTAGAATAAAATCAGGTAGAAGACTTGAATTTGGGTACTGAGGCTGACCCCAAAATTGTCAAACTGTCCAAGAAAATCCCTGAAGAATATAAAGAGCTATATCAGAAGTTATTTCAGTCTTACAGAGATGTATTTGCATGGTCCTATCAGGACTTGAAAACTTTTGATATCAGTATTATGGAGCACAAAATTCCATTGAAGGCAGACACAAAGCCCCATAAGAAGAAGCTCAGACAAATAAACCCCCTGCTGCTGCCTTCTATTGAGAAGGAAATTAAGAAGCTGTTAAAGGCCAAAATAATTGTACCATTGAGGTACTCTGAATGGGTGGCAAACCTTGTCCCTTTACGCAAGAAGAATGGAGAAATAAGGCTGTGTGTGTATTTTAGAAATTTAAACAGAGCTTCCTTGAAGGATAATTATCCACTACCCAAGATGGATTACATCCTGCAGAAGGTGGTTGGAGCTTCGAGGATGACAATGATGGATGGATTATCTGGTTATAACCAGGTGGCTGTAGTTCCAGAGGATCAAAATAAGACTACTTTCACCACACATTGGGGTACATTTATGTATGCCATGATGCCTTTTGGATTGATTAATGCAGGAGCCACTTTTCAGAGGGCTATGGATATTGCTTTTGTGGGGGAGCAAGATAAATTCCTGGTGGTCTACCTCGATGATATTACTGTATTTTCAAAGAATGATGCTGAGCATATTGAACATCTACGAAGAACTTTTGAAAAATGCAGAAGGTATGGACTCTCTCTAAATCCTCAAAAGTCTTTATTTGCATTAGAAGAGGGAAAGATTTTTTGGCCATATCGTGACTAAGGATGGGATGAAAATAGACCCTAAGAGGGTAGAGGTTATAAATGGTATTGCTTTTCCGAGGAATAAGAAAGAGGTACAAGTATTCCTAGGGTGCATTAATTTCTTGAGAAGGTTTATCCCTAACTATGATGAGATAGTTAGGCATATAACAGATATGTTGAAGAAGGATAATGAGGTAAAGTGGTCACAAGAATCACGGGAGGCATTTACCAGGATAAAGAACACTTTAGCAGAAGCCCCTGTGCTGGCTAGACCAGATTATGATAAACCTTTCATGATTTTTTCTTTTGCATCACCTCATACAATAGCAGGAGTTTTATTGCAGAAAAATGATGAAGGGTATGAGTAGCCTATTTCCTTTTTCAGTCAAGTACTTCGTGATGCAAAGTTAAAATACAACATATTGGAAAAGCAAGCATACGCCTTAGTGAAATACCTCAAAGCATTCTGTGTATATATCTTACAGTCCCACATCACTGCATTTGTACCTACAGTCGCTATAAAAGATATCCTTATTCAGGGGGATAGTGAAGGAAAAAGGGGTAAGTGGATCGCTAAAATACAGGAATATGATGTAGAAATCTGCCCTACCAAACTAATCAAAGGACAGGGGCTTGCCAAAATGTTATCTGAATCAAACCATCAAGCTCTGGGCATAAATTTTTCCATTATAGTGGGTGGGGAATCTGAGGAGAAAGAAGAACAACATGGAATTGGAGTGGCTACTCCAGAAACACATCTAAAGTACCTCACCAGTCTATGGTATAAAGATATAGTAGAATATCTCCTTACACTTAGCTACCCTCCAAGTTGTGACAAAACTAAATACAGAGTGCTGAGATTGAAATCAAAAAAGTACGTAGTCACCAATGGCCGACTATACTGGCGTGATCCCTCAGGCATCTTACTCTTGTGTCTCACAGAGAATGAAATTGAGAGTATTATTTCAGAATTTCATGAAGGGATCTGTGGAGGTCATTACAGTTGGAGGGCCACTACTCATAAAATTATGAAAGCTGGCTTCTATCGGCCAAAACTTTTTGGAGATGTTTTTGCCAGAGTAATAGCATGTGATAAATGTCAGAAATTCGCTGAGAGACAGAAATCGGCACCATTTCCCCTAATTCCAGTGCATTTGGATGAACCATTCAAACAATGGGGTATTTATTTTATAGGTGAAATACATCCTCCATCGAGTGGAAAAAATATATGGATATTAACTGCCACAGATTATTTCACTAAATGGGTGGAAGCCATACCTGCAAGGAATGCTACAGATACTGTGATCATAAAGTTCATGGAGGAAAACATCATATCCAGGTTTGGCTGTCCTGCTAGGATAGTGACTGATAATGCACAGGCCTTCAAGTCTACAAAATTTATGAATTTCTGCCAGTAATACAATATCATACTGAGTCACTCTACAACTTAATATCCACAAGGAAATGGCTTGGCAGAGTCCTCAAATAAAACCCTGGTGAGGGCATTGAAGAAGACTATCAATGAAAATCAGAAGAATTGGTATTCCCAATTGAAATTTTCTCTGTGGGCTAATAGAATCACCAGCAAGAGAGCAACTGGGAAATCCCCCTATGAACTGGTATATGGATGAGCAGCAGTTTTTCCTGTACAGCTGGATTTACCAGTAGCCCGCTTCATGCAAGAAAGCTAGGAGGAACCTAATGATATGATCAGGAGAATCAATCAATTGGTGGAATTAGAAGAAACATGGGGCCAGGTGAACCAGAGGTTAATAGAATATCAAGAGAAAATGAAACACATTTTTTATCAGCACGCAAAAGACAGGAAACCGAAAATTGGTGATTTGGTGCTCAGATGGAATATTCGGAGAGCTAAGAAAGGAAAACATGGTAAATTCGACCCTCTCTCGTTTGGCCCTTTCAAAATTGTGGAACAGGGGGGAAATAATACTTTCAGGCTGGGGAATTTATAGGGCGACTTGTTGGATGCCCCTGTAAATGGTCAATTTCTCAAGCCCTACTTTCAGTTCTGATTCAGGCAAAGGCAGCCTGATGTATTATATTGTATGATAGTTTCCTTTCTGTTTTCGTTTGAATAATGTGGGTGTCATTATGAATTATAAAGTGAAAAATGGAAGTGCTCGAGATCAGACTCTGTATACAGGATGATCAGAGGGTCTGCGAGTTCTCGACACATCCAAGGATGAACATGCCGTCCCCAGGTGGAGCCAATGTTAATCATAATCGGCTTCCTATAAAAACTCCATAGGAAAACTGGCTTATAATCCTACAAATCCCCTCTTCCAGCCTTAAAAATATCATTTTACCACTATCATTGCATTTCCACCCTCAAATTACATTATAAAAAGCCACAGATCGTAAAGTCGAAAATCTCACAGGCCTAGCCCCTTCTGCTAAGCCTCTGCTCCTTTCCTCCACGGGACCAAAAGCCAGAACCGAGAGAAAAAGTACTAGGTGCTTATCAAATAATATCGGGTGCGCTTTGAGCCATCCGATCAGACCATAGATCAACGTACCTCAGCCCTCCCGCCGTTGTGGTCCCCGCGCCCAAAACACTGTTCAAAACCGGGTGGTATGTATCGCACCGCCTTTCTGCGGTAGGCGGTAATTCTCCTTGGGCAGCGATTCCATATAGCGCTCACCACGTGTCCCTACATACGGCCCCGAAGCTGCTCTCCATCGCACATTATTGTTTGGTCAAAGTCATGCAGTGATATTCATCTCAGCCGTCCGATCTGAGGGCCTTCATCTGACAATCATTGCACTTCGAAGCTGCATGGGATTTAACGCAGGAAAATCTCGCCCCTGGCCCACTGCCTATAACCTCCGTCGCCCTTTCAACCGTCGATCTCCTCCTGAGATCAGATGGCCAAGATTTCATTATCCCCGCTATTGACCCGGTCTTTCTCCACGTCATCATCCCACGGGTTATCGCATTTCATCCTCTGCCATTTATACATTCATTCATATGTTATATTTTAATGTTCCGCATTATAAACTCTGGCCAGCCCTTCCGCCATTATTTCCACTGCATTTTCTTCGTCACCACCTTGCATGCCTCCACCATTTTATCATGTTGCTTCATTACACAGTCGCCTCCATTGCATTGCCGTCCCCCATGCATTTTTTTTCTTCACAAATTTGTGTGTTTTTCAGGTATACAGTGATAGGGAATTATCATCATTTGCAGCATCCATCACAGGAGCCGAGCACACGTCAAAGGACCATTTTTCAGAGAAAAATTATGAAGAAAATCCTCGGAAGCCAAATCGACAAGACCCCAATTTAAGAGGTAGGGTTCAAATTTGTCAAACTCTGCAGGGACATTCAAGGCGCCGATTTCACAGATGAAGATATCAATGGGACAGATAAAGAATATAAGTAATCAGTAGAGAATTAAATACAGGTAGCTGAAGATTTTGGAGGCCTTGTCCTAGCCTTTGGAAGCAGAGTACCAAATTGAAGATCCTGCACATCATTTGAAAGATCTATACACAGAACATAATGCCCACAAGGTTTACTCTAGCAGAGTTTTCTTTCCAGGAAAGGATGGATGTTTATGGGGTTTTACTGCTTTGCCGTGTCCCTGGAGAGATTTATACTCAGTGCATTTATTCTAGTTAGCAGGCCACAGAGTACATCCAACACTACAGCGCCGTCAAGCAGTATGGGCAGGCACTTCTCCACCATTTTTTTTTAATGATATTATTAAATGTTCATCCCTACTTCTTTTTCTAGGTTTTAGTTTCTCCTATAAAAACCATGAAGAAACACATTGTAAGGGTTCCAGATTTTATCAGAAAAATTATGCTGTTACACCATTTTTTGGTCATCTAACTCTTCATCATTAGATGGACCCAAGTACACCATGTAAGACCAGTTTTACCCCAAGTAAAACTGCTTTCACTATGTTAATTAGGAAACCCCAAAAGGAATAATTAATTAAACCATAATTTAATTATTATTCCCAGTCATGTTTAACCCAAAAACAAAGAAATTAATGAGATAAACCCGTAGTTATCTTATTATTTTCTAGGAATAATTATTTAAATAATATTCCTTGTTAAATATGACCAAATCAACCACCATTAATCAACTAAATCATTATTTATTTGATTATATCCCAACCACTTCCTTAAAAAGATAAATAAATCATTTATTTATTTATTTTTCACTAATCAAGGGATTTGACCCAAGTCAAACGCCCTTTCCCTCCAACAAATATAATAAAATATTCCATAGAGGTGGATCTAGATTTGGTTAACATTATTTTAATCATGCACCAAGATCTAGAATGACCCAATATTTTGTTATAAATAGGAGGGATTTCCCCTTCATTCTTCACCTTTTGTTGCATACTAGATCACTCTGGATCTATACACTCGGTCTCATTTTCTGCCATTGTTGCTCCCATTGAGCTCTACCTTCTACATTAGGTTTTCTACATCTACAAGAGAGAGAAAGCTTAGATCTGAAGTGCTGAGGACTACAAAGAACCCATCCCATTGAGGAGATCTGGATACACCTTCTTGTTTCCTCCCAGGTGCCCTGTAATATAAAAATTCATTCAAAAATAGTGTTCTTGTCTTGTCTGTTGGATGCATGGAGAAAACTCTTTACTTTACTGCTTAATATCTTTCCATTTATAGATCTGTTTGTTGCAGCACTTTAACTATTAATTGCAGATCTGAAGATGTTTTGCAGCCATTATTGTTGTTAGGGCTATTAGTTATGCGTAGCTAAAGTGGTTCTTTTTCGTACGCTTCAACAAAGAATTCATACTAACATATGCAGTGAAAGGCTTTTGCATACCTTTTGTAAACTTCTTGTATGAAGGCTCAGAGCCCATAGGGTCTCAGTGAGGAGGAGTTTTATCTGTTAAAGAGGATTCTAGTCTTTGGTATTTCACAGTCTGTAACTCCTTCTTATGTGTTATTTTAATATATCATTTCATTTCACCTATGTTTCTTGTATCAAGTTTTGGAATGTGAGTGGCTCACTGATTTTTGGTATGGATTCATCCTAGTTGATGCCCATGCTCGGATCAGTCAAGCACTTTAAATATGGCTCATGCATGATATTTTGTTCCATTATTCATCTAAATCGTAGTTCTACTATATTAGCTTCTTTGGGAGGGTGCTTTTAAAATTCTATTATCATGTATGGATTCTTAGATTGGTAAGCCCATGCAAGGTGGTATTGTATATCTGGGTATCAGCTCAATGTTAGCTAATATCTCCTCAACATTTCTTTCATCACATACACCTTCTGATAATATATATCTATGACATATTACTTGAACCGGCCCGCTTTGCAGTAAACTGTCTCTGAATTTTCTATTGCTTTTGTATTAGAGTTCTGCATCTTGCCTCTGCAATATCTCTTTTCTTGTGTCAGTTTCTGAGAGTTTGGTCCCATTCTAGTTCATTTCCCTGTTTACAGGAGATAGCATGTGAGCTGAGATTGACAACTTCATACACTATATTATATGCTCCTTGCTATGCTAAGATGTCCTAGGCACTGGTCTATCACAACTCTAGGCTGTCTCTAGGAGCTACAACAACTTCATTGAGGAGATCCTTAGAGAGAACTGTGATGGGTGGGAGGTTGGTACCGTTGGTCGAAACCATAGTAGTGGAGGGTTTAGATGTGATTTGGATGGCTTGGTAGGGAAACTCGGCTGGTGAGAGCAGCATCTGATCTCCGTAGGAAGTAATGTCTGAAGGTGCTGAGATGATCCATGGGTCGATAGAGCCATCCAAAGTGGTGGATATAATTGCAACCGTGTTTGGGATCTATGGTGGTGGGAGAGGAAAACAACCCATTAGGGAAGATGCCTTTAGAAGACTAGTACCGATACTGATGTAAGAGTCAGGAAAGCCTCCTATCAGGGGTATAGTGCTACTTGGTAAAGTGGTATAATCAGGGGTGCAGAAGGATAAATGATCCACTGTGAATATTTTCCCATCCAATGGAAATAGGATGAGTTGAAAGACTGAAGAAACAATGGTAGTCATGGCATAAGACCAACTGCGACCAAGCAATAGATTATAGTCGAGATGGCACTCTACAACTTCAACATCCACGGTTACCGTTTTCCCACTCAGAGTGATGGGAAAGCTAGCAAGGTATACTTTTGGGAGAAACGTGTGGCCATCAAAATATTTGAGGGAATTCGATGGCAGTGTTAAGGTAGGAGAACCTAAATTGAGCCAGCAAGCTTGTGACATAACGTAGGTTGAAGCACCTTTGTCTATGATAGTGCGATGGATTGGTCTCGCTTTCGACACCACCTGCACCTGAAATGCAAGTTGGTGTGAGAGGCGAGCTTTATATTTTTCCATATCAAAGATAGCTAGCATGGAATCCTGGGGGTCTATTCCACCAATGGCCGAAAGCAAGGCTTTCCTTTGTGCTGGACAAGTTTGCAATACTTTGAGAGCAGACATAGCTGATGGTGTTTGCGCCAAATCTTCTACAATGTTGTAGTTTTGGGCTGCACGTGCAAAGGTGTTATGATTCATGCGTCGAAGTGTCCCTTTTGGGGGACGAATCATGGGGTTAGAAGTAGGCTGTTCGATATGCAAATCATTGGGCGACAGTGGATTTGAACTAGTACCAGGTTCTTGAGCATCTATGGTACAATTTCCATAAATCTTGGCTCTTGTTTGAAGTTCAACACTCTCAATGCCATAAATGGTAGATGGTCCTTCACCAGAAGGATGTGAACCACCATTGCCCCGTTGCTGGGGTTGTGGTGGGTTATCAACCATGTGTTGATGTTGCTGTTGTTGATTAGGAAAAGGATTATGAAGAACGGCAGGTGTTCGCCCAGAATCCTTATTTGCTATAAAATCTGTGCATTCCTATAGCTGAGGACATTTGTATGTCAAGTGGTCCTCTGCACAAATCTTGTAAGGAAATTTCATGGGTTTATCCTTCCCTTTGTCATTTTTGGCAGCGTTTTTCTGATTAGGGTTATTTTGATTGTCCGACTGCTCTTCCAAAGAAGATGTCTTTTTCTTGTTCTTCTTATTTTTCCCACTAGGTTTTTGTGAAGTTTGCACATAATTTACCTCAGTGGTAGGAAGAGTTTTCATTTGGTGAGGGGCGATGGCAGTCGAGGACGGCTGGGAGGCTTGCCCCCGAGACTTTTTTGTGGCTATACCAGATATTGCGCCAACGAGACAGTCGGCATGAGCTCCAGTTTTCTGAGTAGTGGGAGGATTTGGGTTACTAGGGGCATTGGGGAGAAAATCATATAGCGTGCCAGATTGTGAATAGATTAAATCCAAATGTTGGGCACGAAGAATGCATTGATCTTCTGTAACTACATCGGAAAGGCCAATGTCTTTAGAGATGTGGGGTAAGATAGACTTGCAAAACCAATTAGCTAAGAGATGATCTGGAATTGGCACTTTGACTAGCCTCCTCCTACGTCTCCATTCATGGATGTGATCGGAGATGTGGGTGGCGGTGTCTTGGTGCATCGAGGTTAACAGTTATATTTCAGTTTCAAATCTAATTGGTAATTGGAAGTTCTTTAGAAACTCCATCGCTAAAGCGCCAAAAGTGTTGATGGCGGTGCGTGGAAATTCAATATACCACTTGGCGGCATTGCCCGTAAGGGTGCGGGGAAACAGTCGAAGCCGGACACTATCATCCACCATGGAATTAGATATAGACCATAGATGAAAGGTAGTGATGTGTGTCGCTGGGTCGTCCCCTTGTTTCCCATCGAACTTTGGGATTTCAGAAGGAATATTGTGCGGTATTGGAGGCCAGAGCGGGTTGTGATTGATGGGATCATTAGTCAGTTTATGGATGTCAGGGATGTCCAGAGCTGCTAAAAATGGAAATTGTGGATTTGCCCCCGAATCTAACTAAGGAAGTATGGGCTGACTATTTATACCATAGGGTCCGCCCATCAATGTGTTACCAGGAGGATAAGTAGGACTTTGATAAAAATTTCCTATAGGTGGAGGAGTAGGGATGTATGGTTGTTGTCCATAGGGCATAGTGTATTGCGGGGCAAATGGTTGGTTGCCCCCAGTATAAAAGTGCCCTCCCATTCCAGATGGAGGTTGGGGTTGGTTAGTCCATATGGATGCAATAGAGTTTCCTAGAGGCATGCTACTACATGCATAGTTTGGCAACGGTATAGACCCTGCACCTATATTTGCACCACTTAAGGGAATAGTATTAAAAATAGGTTGTCCTGTTTGTCCTAAGGATTGCAGGCGAAGTGAAATGTTCCCTGTTACCTGTGTGCTGGTGACACTGCCCCCTAGTATAGTGGCCAAGGGGTTTGAACTCAGCAAAGGGTTCCAACCAAAGCGGTTGCTAAAAGGAACCGAAGTAGTCACACTCGTGGGAGGAGCAATCGTGGGTCCCAACGTGGTCACAGTAGGAGTAGATCTCGAAGGACTCGGCGAGCTACTAACAGTTGTAATGAATGTAGGGTTGGGTTTAGGTATATTTTGACTACTGGGGTTACCAAGTGATGGCATAGAACTGACAACCAGTGGGGAGGATGGTGGCAAACCCGTGAGGGTTGCCATTGGCATCGACCCTATGGATGCTAGTTGTGAAATGGATATTTGTGTGGCTGAAGACATGTCTTGGCATGGTGGAATCTAAACTATCACAGGCCCCAACGGATCAATGAGTGGAGGATTGTAATGAGGTACAACCCCTTCTGTGAAAGGGTCCTCTGGAAATTTCGTATGGTATGAGGCTATGTGAAAATCAGGGTTTGTCAATGGAGACTTCTCTTCCGTAGAAGGCACGGGTTCACCAAGGTTCAGTTCTTCCTCAAGAGTCAAAGGAGGTAGACCTTGCTATCATCGAGATAGACGGTGTGGGTCGGATGACGTCACGGTGACCTGTTTATTTTTAACAAATTTTAGTAAATTGTGATGTATTATAAAGTCTCAATGACAGTAACCACACACCTAAAAAAGAAAAAAGGACTCTCTAAAATCCATCAGCAAGCAGCCAGAATAGGGTGCCCTGTCTAAGTACTACCATTTGCTGGTGATGAAATCCAGTATCACAATAGTATACAGAGAGGGTTGGTCAAAAGTACAGTTACGATCACTCTAGAGCTTCGCCCGAACCTCAGATGATAGGTGCAAGCACTCTCGTGAAGACGAGTACCCTCCTAAAGACTGAAGACAGAGTGGGTCCATCTGTTTCAAGTACCAGGACATCCCGTCCCAGTCACCTTGTGTAAGTCCCTAAGAAGTATGGCCACTAAAGATACCTCAAATCATAGACATCATCAGGGGGGTCCACGGTCAAGGACAGCATGCTATACGGGCAGAATACCTAGATCCCCGATCTAGTTTCGACATCCCCGAAGGGAACCCAAATATATAACACACCCACTGAATGTAGTCGAGGTGGGCTACCTTCTTGTGCACCCAAGTGTTGTCTCGTGCTAAGCTTCGGTAAAGGAACAGTCCCGATAATATGAGTGCAGTAGGATTTCGCTCGTTAATGACTCTAGTTTCAAGTTTTGAGATCTTGGGTGATTTTCTCACTTTTCCTAACCCAAGATCCTAGCCTGAACTACTGTTGGTGTGAGCTCAAAAATATTAATGTGATTGATTTTATTATCGCTTGATTCTTAGTGTACTTGATTATTAGTCTTGCGGAGGGGGAGTGGACGTATGAAATGTAATGAGACTCTGACTCAAGAAACCATGCAAAAATATGCTCTAAATATTAAATTCGATGAAGAGTATTTCTACAAGGAGAGGTTTCTTTTCAACATCCATTCACTGACATTCAAATAGCACAATTCAACTTTAAAGATTCAGACTTCTATCTACCTCTTCTTAATAGTCTATGAACTAAAATTTTCAGAATTAACTCGGCTAGATGCAGAAAAACTAAAAAAAAAATTCTTCTCTAAAAAGTAAATTCTTTTGACACTAACTTTTCAAACAAGAGCAAACAAATAGAAATGCTAGCTTAGTAAACAAGCATAGGGATTCAGTCAAGGAGAGATACTGATGGCCAAAAAACTCTGCAACCAAAACACAATCACACGGGTGAAATAACAAATTTTGGCTGAGTAACACACTGTCTCTGAGTAAATACAACGTTAATCTAGAGACTAATGCATTGTATTTAAGTAGATCCCGCGTTATAACGCACTGGAACACCAAAAAAGGTAGTGTTAGCCAGGGTAAAGTTCTTCAGATGGTCAAACAGAAATAGGATTGAACTCTGCGAGCTTTTGAAATGTCTACTGGGCATAAATACTGGTCGGAAGGGTCTGTGAACAGAGGAAAGAAGAAATAAGGAAAGAAATAGTCCAGAAACTATGGGGAATCCCCAATGGTGTCACCAATTCTTCTATAGGGTAAAACGCTTGGGTTTTTGGTTATCGAATATCCCTCTTAAGGCTTTCCGGTGCCCGAGGGGGATAGTAAGATTAGCTGTATAGTTCAGAAAGATGGCACATACATATTCATATTAACTTAAAACAACTTGATGGAATGAGATGGAGGATTACCTCTTTAATGATCTTGAAGTATTTTCGAGAGGGCTGAACAATGAAGCAGGGATCCTTCTTCACTAGCTCCAAATCTTGACTCTACAATCAGTCAAAGCACCCATGTAATCTCTATCATAACATACATTTCTTATCAATTAAGTCAATATATAATAAACATTTAAAATATGCACATATAAGCCATTCATCTCATGCTATATAAGTTATCAAACAATAATGACAATATCGACGCATAGAATGGACAAAACAAATACAGTTCTATTGATTTATAAAAAGGAGGATTACAACTGTCGGTTGTACCAAGCCCTCCTCAGCCTTCCAATCTCTCTATCTCTCAATGTGGTGATGTCTTGATCAACAAGTTCTCAATGAACCTCTTTGACCTTTGACCTTCACACTACAACAATGATCTCTACTTCACAAGTATTCAAAAACTTTGACAATCCTTCTACCTTGAAGCAAGACCCTTCAACTCCATTTTATAGGAGATGGATAGAGCAATCATTGCCCTTCTCTTTCCACTAGTTTTGAATAGAAAAAACCAAGATGTTTCTTCAAATTCCATGCTTTTGTCTTCCTTGAGAGTTCAGTTGTTTAAGGAAAGGCCCAATAAGAGATTAGTTCTTTGCAATTTCCTTTTTATACTGACTCTCCTGTGAGAAAAAGCTGGAAATTCAATTCATTCTCTGCGGGTTTTTCCCGTTCCAAACTCAAAACACGGGTAACGCTGCTCTATAGTGTAAAAATAGTGTTTCCCTAGCCACTAACGTAGCCTATTCACTGATCAGGTGTGTTATAATGCTCTTTTGTTGTTATAGTGAGGCGTTACCTTGGAAGAAATAGGTTTAGTTTAGGTCTTTGTATTCCTTCCATATTTATCTTCTCCTCTGAGCTGATGAGGAGGTATTTTGACCTGTAACAAAAAAATCAACAAGGCTTGTATCCTAATGTTCTTATACCTCCTCCTATCCTCAATATACCTTCACAAACATTTCCCATCACTCCTATCCTTTAAATTCATCATTTTTCTAAAAAAACCTAGTCTATGGCCACATTTTGATGCTTTTTAAGACTAGGCCTATGTTTTTCCATTTTGGACCCCTTCCCCTCACTTAATCATTGAAATTAAACTTTCCCCTACTCCCTAACATCTATCCCTATCCCCCAAAATTTCTCCAAGAATTTAGACAACCTTTAACTCCTTCATTCCATTCCCTCTACAAGGCAGTCCTAAATCCCCTACACCAAACCCTATTTTCCTCTTCCAAATAAGCTAGGGTTTGATATGGAAAAGAGGCATAAGAGAATAATATCCATATGGTAGGTCATTTCAGCAAGAATAAGTCCATACCAGCTCATAAACATCATGCCTCCAACATTTTACAAGAATTCATTCCAAGAGACAAGCCATGCGTCATGCCCAGGGCCATTATTGCTTCAAACTGTGTTTCAGACCAAACGGAGATGAAATTAAAAAATGTGAGAGAGGTTTTTGTCCATCATAGGCCCAAGAAGAAACAAATTCTTCCAGTTTTACATAGGTATCATGGTTTGGGAGAAATGTCAAAACTACAGGTGTCACGGGAGAATTTCTTCACTGCTAGAGTGACCTTGGGAAAATCATTTTTTCTCACTGATAGAGTATCCAAATGACTTTCTTGATGAGTCACATGACCAATTTACTTGAATATATTTCCTATTAGCTATCATGAACTCAATTTGGAGTTGATGAAGGCATCCAAAAATGGCCTGCACCAGCACTCTGCATTTCTGCACTTGCATTCAACACTTTTTGACCAGTGTTGGAAGAATCCAATTTTGGATAGGTCAATGGACACCAAATGGAAAAAAAAATAAGTGTTGAAAACTAGACTCAACCATATTTCCAATGAGCTATCACAGGCCCATTTACGACATCAGGAAGGCCTCCAAATGGCCGCTGCAAAAAGGCCTTTTTCTGCGCTGTGGGCCTGGAGGAATAGTGCAACACCGCCCAGAAAATTACACAAAGTGCCAAAAATAGCCAAATTTTTCCCAGAAATTGCATTTTATATGAGAACCATGTTCCAAGAGGTATTATTCATCAATTAACATCTCCTCATCATATTTTAAGTGATAAAAGCGCCAAGTAGGGTTAAGTATATGTCAAAGAAAACTTGAGGTGGGATTTGGAGGGAGTTGAAACTATGTTGCTAAGTCTTTGAAAACCTTGTTTAAAAAAATCAATTCCTCATTCACCATTTTTCATCATGCACTTCACCAGGGCCAAGCTACTAAACATGCCATATTTCCTCTGCAAAATCATTGAAAAAATTTCCTTCATCACGAAAAAGAGGCCTCTAGCCCAGCAGATGACAAGCCTATTTCATCACTCTCTTATCAAAGTCATTGTAACTCACCAATTTAACCAACAAAGCATTCATTGGGAGGCCTTTACTTCCCATGATGAATTCACCAATTCATCCTCCATCCCACTGCAAAATGTTCCATCCTCTTCTCAAAATCTTCCTCATACTCCTTCATCACCCTCCACTGACCATGATTCACCTTCCTCCCATGAATCACTGTCGCAAGCAAACATTCTTCAAACACCTCCCCCTGAGAAAAGTGATCATGAAGAAACCAGAGATGATCTTGAGGAAAGTACTTCTGGCCCTGAAGAAAGCAGTAGTGGCCCTGAAGAAAGCAGTGGTAGCCCTTAAAGAAGCACTGTTGATCCTGAAGACAACAATACTGATCATAATGAAGGAAGTGAAGGGGAAAATGATGGGGATAAGGGAGAAGCTAAAGAAAAAGAGAGAAATGGAGAAGATGAACATAGCCAAGGAGAATACAGTAAAAACAACAACAAAAAGGAAGATATCCAAAGGGTAGACAGTCAAAACAAGAGTAGAGATAAGAATACAAACTAAGAAGAGCATAGAGATTCAAGAAGTGATACCCATGATGAGGAAGGAGGTCGAAATGCTGAGTCTCATGGTGAAGAAAAGGACACTGAAAGCCCTACAATAGACAATGGAAAAGAAGAGGAAAGCAGTCATAACAATGAAAAGAATGATGAAGATAGCCCAGAAACAGATTTCAAAGTTGTTATCAATAAACAACGAGATGATGGCCAAGATCCAAAGAATGATGCCAGTGAAAACAATAGTGAAAAAGGTGAATAGATGGATAGTCCTAAAGGTGAAAATGTGTCAAACATAGGTGCCTCTGATAGTGCAGAAATAGAGTATGGCATTTTTTCAAATCCTCCTAGTGATGAGAGTATGAAATATGTTGAAATTGATTATCAAAGGGATTTCCAACATCAAAGTAGCAAGGAGATACATACTGAAAACCTTCTTGAAGAAAGGGACAACCCTAGGGCTGTAAGTGATCAAATTATGCAAGCCCAGTTTGTGACACCTCTCACCATCCCTTATTAGAAAGGTAGGAGGCCTGTGTTTGTTGCCTCCAAAAGGCAAGGGGTCATGCACTCCTCCTCAAAACCAGTAAAGGAAAAAATCACCAAAATGGTGAAGGGACAATTTCTGAAGGCAGTAAACATAGCAAAAGTGCAAATGATACAAGTTATGAAACAAAGGTTGAAATTAAAGATTAAGACCATAGGAAAGAAAGTGAAAATAGTGGGTTAAATAATGAATAAGAGGACATTCATGAAGACAAAAATGTACCAATAAATGATCAAGGAACCTTTTACATTGCAAAGGAAAATGATTGGCACTATGAACGAAGAAAACACTTTGCAAGGAAAAACTCAAAACTGCCCAAAATGAGGGCCCGACACCAAAAGATGAAAAATACCAAGCTAGGCTTATTATTTTGGCCCAATATTTTTTACAGGTCTCTAAGAACCCTTGAGGGACCCACTCACCAAATTTGATCAAAGTTGAACAAGTTTTGGTTTTTTGCAAATTTTTAAGCCTCGGAGAGCAGCACCCTGGACGTTGCGCTTTTTCTCAGAGCATATTTAGCAGGAAAAGTTTACATTTTTTTATTCCTTGGCACTAGGGAAGTATTCTCACAAAATTTAAGCTCATTTGGAGTTGTTTTGGTCCCTCAAAAGGTACAAAAACAACCATTTTTTCACCTTTCTGCCACTGTTTCTGAGTAGGTGTTGCGCCCCTAGGAATCTGCACCTTTTCTACTTTTTTGGAAACTTATGGAGATAATATTGAGAATAAAAAATTATATTTGGAAATTAGACATCCATAGCTTTCCAACGAGCCATCACAGAGCCTTTTTTGACACCGGGAAGGCCTCCAAAACCTTGCTGCAAAAAGACATTTTTTGGTTCTACGTGCCTGGAAATTTTGCAAAAACATAGACAGATTTCTGCATTCCTGTGTGAGGACAAGGAAAATGTACGTTAGGCAAGTTATATCATGTATTTAAGAGCCTATAAGTGAATATTTTTTGCGATTTTGGTCCAAAAAAGATATTTTGAAGAGATATTTTGTGCCTTGGACCTTGTGAGGCCTTAAGGACAAATTAAGATATTTTTCTTTGGCCAATGGCCTTCTAGATGCTCTGGTGAGATTTTCTCCTCTTTGCTTATATAAAACATGAGGATTCATTGTAATAAACTAAGAATAACTTGACATGTTAGGATAAATACATGGTTTTATGAGCTTAGAGAAAATATTGGTTTTATGAAGTGGATGAATGGCTTGCTTGTCTTGATGGTGGAGAAAAATTGTGTGCAGGATTCCATAGCTTGGTGAATGGTGATGTTTCCTTGATCTATTTATGTCTTCTTGTTTTCATTAATGTTTTCATACTTCTTGTTTGTTGCAGATCAGAAAATTATAGGTTGAGACATGCTCATGGAATCACCTCAAACCTCCTGTTCATTACAGCTTTGATGTTTTCTTCTTCTTGGTTATTATAAGGAATTCTTAACTACTCCGTAGGTCCACTAGGAATTTCTTGTTTGTTTCATTAATGGTCAGTATGTTAGCTATCTAGTATGATTTAAGGCATGCCCTACTTACTTGAAGTTCTCAAAACTCCATTGTTGAAACCTTTCTATGAAGCATTGATTGATTAGGTTAAGTCAAAGAGGTCTTGTTCGATCTTTCCCTTTGTCCATGCTTACCAGCTTGTTTTAGAGTTCACGATAGTTTGATATATGTTGTTTAGGATTTCCCTCTCCATATATTAAGTTATTTATTTGTCTTATATGTTATCCCAACAGCAGAAGGTGAATTTCCAGAGTTAGGAGTTCTTATTCCTCTATGTCTCACCTGAAAGTTTATCTTTCATGTTTATTAGTTTCAGTATTATTCATAGAGATTTATGGTTTGCCCTACCTCATGAGTATTTGATTTCAAACTATATATGTTTAAGACTTCTTCGTTTTTCACAAACTTAATGTTCATCTCACCTCACACATCACCCAAAGGATCCATTGACCTTGCTAAATCGGCATTGCAATACACCTTGTCCATCATTTAGACATCCTTGGCTTCATCTGACCCCATAGCCCTGATTGATTTGATAAGTTTCTCTTTCCATTTGTCTTACTTGATCAGTTTACCTCAAACCAAAAACAAACTAAAATATACTTAACAACTAGCCTAAAATCTAACATACAAGCGAACAAGTTCACATCCTTTTCACCATAGAGAGATCCCTCTCTAAGTCCAGGAAGGCTAGATCCTAGGACTCCAAAGATTGGTCTGATGTTACCCTGTCATTTGGTCTACCAATCTGCCAAATTACAAGACACTAACAAAACATAGGAGAAACATTTTAGATAGCCATGGAATTGGATTTTTTCGGGAAGGTAAACAAATTTATTGTTATTTATCTTGATGATTTAGCTATTTTCTCTGAATCATATCCGAAACATCTCAAGCATTTGAATAAAGTTTTTGAAAAGTGTAGGAAGTTTGGAATTTTTTTAAATCCAAAAAATTCATTATTCGCCATCAAAGAAGGTAAATTACTAGGTCATATTATTTCAAAAGATGGAGTAGTTATTGAACCCAAAGGGTCTCTACTATTCAATCATTATCACTTCCTAGAAATAAGAAAGAGATTCAAGATTTCTTAGGGAAAATTAACTTTTTGAGAAGGTTTATACCAAATTATTTAGAAATAGTGAAGGATATAACAGATATGTTAAAAAATAACCATCAAGTCAAATGGACTGTTTATGCAAGATTTGTATTTAACCAGATAAAGAATGCCATCTCTGAAGCCCCAACCTTCGCGAGTCTAAACTACTTAGAAGCTTTTAGCATGTTCTCTTTTTCCTCTAAAACTACCCTTACAGCTATCCTTTTGCAAAAGAATGAGGATTACCATGATCAACCTATAACATTCTTTAGTAAGGTCATGCGAGATTCCATACTCAGATATTATATTATCGAAAAACAATCCTATGCCTTAGTTCAAGCCTCGAAGTATTTTAGAATTTATATTCTCCATTCCACTATCATTGCCTATGTGCCCAATAACACTATTAAAACAATCCTCACATAGCCAGACACTAATGGCAGAAAGGGAAGATGGATAACTCAAATCCTTGAGTTTGATCTTACCATCAGAATTACCAAGTTAGTAAAGTGGCAGGGTTTAGCTAAGTTATTATCTGGATCAAATTGTAAATTTTTGGGCATAAAATCTATTTTTGAAGTCTCAGAGAAGCATCCACAAGAACCTTCTTCAAATTTGGAAAGGGAGAATCCACAACAACCTTCCTTGAATGCAGAAGGGGAGAATCCACAAGAACCTTCCCATGGAGTGCAAGGAAAGAATACACAAGAACCTTCTCCTTCAACTCAGACAATCCCTGTTGATATTGATGAGAAGTTTGTTTTATCAGATTGGTATGCAGACATTGTTCATTTTCTGATTCATTTTGAATTTCCAACTTAGTTTTCAAAGAACCAATGAAAAACACTCAAGTTGAAATCCATAAAATATTGTATCTTCAATGCCAAATTATACTAGAAGGATCCTCTTAATATTTTATTACTTTTCCTAACAGAATCAGAGATTGAAGGAATCATTGATCAGTTCCATGCATGAATTTGTGGAGGCCACTATGCTTGGAGATAAACAAAATACAATATACCAAGGGAAACATTTTATTGGCCTACTTTGTTTTCACAAGTAGGATCAAAATTCAAAGCCTGTGTTCCATGTTAGATTTTTGCTAGTAAGAAAAAATTAGCAGCCCTTCCACTAGTTCCAATAGTTGTATCAACACCTTTTCTTCAGTGGGGATTAGATTTTATAGGTGAAATACACCCAACATCCAGTAATCAACACCGATGGATCTTGACTGCTACTGACTATTTCACCAAATGGGTGGAAGCCATTCCTGTAAGAAATGCTACAGATTTAGTTGTAATAAAATTAATTAAAGAGAATATTTTATCCAGATTTGGTTTCCCACAACAAATAGTCATTGATAATGCCACAACGTTCAACAACATAAAAATGATAGAATTCTACCAGAAATATCAGATTTTGCTGCATCACTCAACTCCCTATTATCCACAAGGAAATGGTCTTCCTGAATCATCTAACAAGAGTTTAGTGAAAGTAATCAAGAAAATTTTAGAATACCACATGAAAAGCTGGGACAACCATTTGATTTATGCAATTTGGGAAAACATAATTTCTCCCAAAAGGTCAACAGGTAAATCTCCATTCGAATTAGTTTATGGCAACGATGTTATTTTTCCTACAAATTTAGCTTTCCCTGTACCCAAGTTTCTACAAGAATCTACTGATGAACTTGATGATTTATCTAGAAGGATTAATCAGATAATTGAGTTGAATGAAAATAGAGATGAGATTTAGTACAAACTAAAGAAATATAAGAATAAAATGAAGAGTCTCTTTGACAGAAAGGCAAGGGAAAGATATTTTAGAGAAGGAGATCTAGTTCTAATATGGGATGCTAAGAGAGAAGATAAAGGAAAACATGGAAAGTTTGACAATTTATGGTTTGGGCCACTCAACATTGCAGAGGTAAAAGGAAACAACACATTTGTTATACAGAATATTGAAGGACAATTTTCAACACTTCCTGTCAATGTCATATTTTTGAAACACTACATCTAGTACTGAAGGAGATCCTACATCATCATTGTACATAATCATTTTCTTTTATCCCTTGAATTCTATTTGTTTTCTATAGAAAATACTCCATAGCTCGAGGAGAAGGCACATGGAACTGCTTGTTCTCTACATCCCATAGGGGGAAGTTGTCCCCTGCTGGAGCCGATGTTGTAACATATTTTTTTTTGATAAGTTAGCATGGTAGTTTAAAAACAAAAAGATAAAAAGCTAATTTAGAACATGGATGAAAAATAAAATTTTAAAAAAAGTTGGGAAAATTACATTTTATTATATCCATGTTAGAAAAAATGATAGAGTAGTTTGCTTTAAATAAAGGAGGCAAAAGAAAAATTGTTAGGGAAGCATAAAATAAAAATGTTAATGCTTTAGTGTTTAAAAATGGCTGCTTATTTAAATGTGCCAAATTTTCAAAATGTATAGTTTTTAATTTATGAATGTTCAAACCTTTGAACAAGGGTTTAAATGTTCATTTATTAAAATGATGTATATGCGCATATGAATTTTATTATAAGGTTGTTAGGCCTCTGTAATTTGCAAGATTGGAAAGAAAAAATGATGCAGAGCCTACATCAAAACCACTTTGGAATCCCAGGATCTAGCCCTCCTGGATTCAGAGAGGGATCTCTCTATATAAGTGTTTTCAAAGATATGATCTTTAAGGCTTATGATATGATTTTAGGCTAGTTGTGAAGGACAAGGGTTTTGTTTGTTTTGTTTGGGTAGAATATCATCAAAATGAAGGAAGTCTTTTAAGGGGTAAAGGTGTGAGTAGGTTGAAATAATGTTTCACCTAATAGGATAGTTCAGAAAAAGTGTCAGTCCATTGGGCTATGGAGTCACAAGAGGATTTAATTGCACAAAAAGTTTCAAGATTGGTCCATGGGGCAAGTCATCTATGTCTAAGGATTATTATATTGATTTTTGATATGGAAAACATAAGAAGTGTTGTGAAAGAAGCAAACACACAAGAAAAACAAAGGATAGCCTAAGATCAGATAAGTACTTCTAAACTAGCCTACTTTTGGCATGCACTTAATAAAAGACATAAAATAATCTAAGATCAGGTAAGTAATTTTAAACTAGGCTGCTTTTGATACACTTTTTAGAGAAAACATTGAAAACAAAGAATAACTTAAGATCAAGTAAGAACTTTTAATCTAGCCTGCCTTCAGCATATTCTTAAAGGTAAAAAATTCAAGATGAACATAAAAAGTAGCCTAAGATTAGGTAAGTACTTTTAAACTAGCCTGATTTTGACACACTCTTCAAGGGATCTTTAAAAGAAACTGTTGGAGATAAACTAGAGGACAGGGCTAACCATAGACTTCTCTAATTCAGCTTTAATTAGCAGAATTTTTCAAGAACTTTCAATGACAATATCTTAAGTTATACTCAAGAAACATGGGCTCACCAACACTTCACTCGTTATACTCTGTATAATTATCCTCAAAACGCAATTAGCAGAAACATAAAGATAAAGATTTATCAGTGAGATTTAGGGTACTTTACAGTAAATCCTAATCGATGCTTGTTGTTCTTTATCAGAGAATAGTGGACAGTATGGAAAACAAGATAAGAATGAAAATTACGGTAAGAAACACATCACAATTTGACATAGATCAGGATCCCATAAATCAGCTTGTGTATTTGATGCTCAAACCAATTACAATCTTCAAGTCCAGTGGGTCTTTTATAGCTTCAAAATTCTCTTCTCAGCCTATCTTTCTTCAATTACAAAACAGAGCTTCAACAAACTTAATAGCTATTTACATTCAACAAGTATTCAACCAACATCTAAAATGAACTCCTCACATGATATTTATAGGTGATTTTGAGGAGGTGGAGTGAAAGGAAGAGTTATTGTTCAATTAATACAGAGTAATTGTCTCTCGGCCTTTGGGAAGCCTAAGGGAGAAAATTTTAGATGTTTGTCTCTGTTTTACTAAATTTTACATTAAATTTCAACAACATCAGTCACTTTTGTTGACTTTGGGGGCTTTTGGTAGTCTTGGTAATTAATTTTGAGCTGTCTTTGGCAAAATATCTCTAACTGTGCATTAACTGTGTAATATTTTGAGAAAAATGATCTTGTAGGTGGCATTTTTGGCTTTAATTGCCTCACTGATGTGGCATTTGGAGGCTTCCTTCGTTGATTTGTGTTGATTTTTCACTTTGAACTTCATTTGGCCTTTGATTTTTCTTTAAGGCCTTCATTATCATCTTCAAAGCTTTAATATTTTCTTGCTAACTGTATTCACTATTAAATATCTTCATTTAAACTGTGCTTTATCCATAGACTGTATGATTAATTCCTTTGAGCTTCATGTTTTGAATTTTAATCCTTTATCTTTATGCGTAATCCCTTGTCTTTAATCTCTGTGTTTCTCTTCTTTGTTGTGAACAGGTATCTAGGCGCACTGAGGGTTTCATTTGTTTTATCAGTTTTAATGGAGCATTGATAAACACCCATAAACCCTGCAAATCTCCTTTTACACTTTTAAACCCCAAGGATTGTCATCCCGGGGGGGTTTCTGCTACTGATATAGTTGTGGAGGAATTTTCAATGCTTAAGCCGCCTTTAAAAACCTGCAATCATAAACAAATAATTAAATAAAACCCTGCATTTTAATGGCTGACTGCTTTGGAGGCTGGTGGAGGCAGAGGAGTTTATGCAGAGGGGTGAAGTATGCAAGTGAAGGAGCGGAGGTGGTTTCATGGAGAAAAACCCACGAAAACTGGTTTAAAAACTGTATTTGGCATGAAAATGGGCAAAGTGGTTTTACGAAAACCGTCGGCGGTTTTCACGCAGCAAATAGCTGGTAAGCGATTTATGTTCGATCGAACTCGATCCAATTAAAAAAGGACACGTGCCTTTTTCAAAACCAGCAGTCTTGCGTGGATTTTTATTGTTAAACCGCGGTGGAAGAAGTTGCGTGAAACACAACGTAGGTCATTGGATCAAGCGGGGAAAATCCAACTGTGGAGGGATGAGCACAATGGAGAAAGGTGCTCGGGCATGGAATTGGGTGGGAGCCAGGTGGCAAGCACTGATTCAATGGGTGTTTAAATAGTGGGAGGTGGGTCTGGAGGGGATTTTATGTTAGGTCTAAGGAGAACCATTAGATTTGAATGAATCTGTTAGTGCCCAAATCCACCTCAGGCTAAAAGAAGGCGGGATTCAGGGTAACATCATACCATGCTCAGTCTAGTAGCTAGCCCTACCAGAATAGGAGAGGGCTCTCTTCGGGTCAATCTCAGGAAAAATGTATCAATAGGCCTTGAGATGACTGAAATGAGTGCTAATATTATGCTAGGTATATTAATCAAGGAGTTTGGAATGATTTTTAGGGGTTTTTTGTTGGAAAAAGGGAAAGGCAATCTTGGGCTTGGGGATGAGGCCAATTTCTTGCAGAGTTCAAGTTGGGGCAGGGTAGGCAATGGCTTTGATGTCTTAGATTCAATGAATGGATGGAAAAGACTGCTGAGGAGATTAAGAGGGCAATAGGGTGCAAGGATCCTCTCCAAACTGACAAAAACATATAAAACTAAACAAAAGCTTAAGGCAGAGCACCAGCAAAATAATGAATTCTACCTTAGTTACTCATTTGTTTAATTCAGAAGCAAAGAGAAGGGAAATGGCATACATAAAAATCAATGAAACTTACAGACACATGGAGAAAAACATCATCAAAACTCAGAGCCACAAGGATCCCAACAAGTGCTGCAAAACTCTAGTCTTTCCTTTGCCAAAAATGCAGAAGTGTATGTACAATGAGGTGCCAAACTATTCCCAAGTATCAAACCCTGAAAATGTCTCAGAAAATACAATATATAGACAAGTATAACCCCTTCCCATGCCTCTAGGGGTCGAGCTCATCCTTCTAGGAGCTGTTTCAACCAATTCTAAACATGGAACTGAAATCTAGGCAGCCAAACAACCTGCCTCTATAAGGAAGGAAACTGATTCATTCATTTAATTTTCACCTCCTAGTGAATGAATCCTCTAGTACAAGTAAATATGAGCCAAAATTAAATCATAGACATCAAATTAAATCAAGATATATCAATAGTTACATAAAAAAGTGAAACTAGTCAAAACTGGGCGAATTTCTGAGCTGAAGAGTCAAAATGAGGCCAAATTTCTCTATGGCCCAAAAACTCAATGCGTCGCGCCAGTTTAAACCTATTTTTGAGGCACTTCCCAAAGTCCAAATTGAGCTCATGATAGCTCGTTGGAAATCCCTGTCTGTCTACTATCCAACCCAAGTGGAATGTTTATATTTGGATATCATTTTCCCCTCCAAAAGTGAAATCTCCCAAGACTGGTTTCTGTTGGTGCAAAAAGTGGCAGAAAGGCCATTTTCAAGGTGTTTTTGACCCTTTAAACCACCCAGAAATTGATGAAATATCTCGGCCATTCTTGAGCATGCATAAATTTTCATAAAAAAACCAAAAATATTAATTTTCCTCCAGAAGATGTCCCAATCATAAGCGCGCGTCGGGTGGCGCGACGCGTCGGGCGGAAAAACCTGTTTTGCAACCAAAATTTTCAAAAATGACAAAAGTTTCTCCAAATTTGCTGAAATTTGGAGTGAAGGTCTCCCATCATGCCTCATGCTCAGCCAAGGAAGCCTTTGCCAAGATTCGGAGTGGATCTGGCCTTTTTCGACGTTTCAGTGCTTTTCTCAACCTCGCCTTCAGGATCTTCATCCTAGCTCTGCAAACGTGTGTGCGGGCCCAATAGTGGTTTTTCATATGTATGAGCATGTATTTGTCCCTATTTTCCTTCTCCAAGAGATTCTCCAAATGAATTTTGACGCTAGTAAGTCAAGTCTCTCACTCAAATGGTGTCATGTCACCTGGTCTCTTTCGGGCCAATTCATAGTCTTCACGGATTTGCCGCAACTCTATGAGTGTCTGCTGATCCTCCAGTTGTTTATTCTGCTGCTCCAAGTAATTTATAACCCACTGAGCTCTCTGCAATTTCTCATTCAGTGTGTCGATCTCATCTTTCTGCTCCTGGATGATCTATTTCAGCTTTGAGCTTGGAGAGCTCGAATCAACATCGATCAATATAAAATCAGTATCTCGGCCTCCCGAGGGGCCCTCATCCTGCATAGGCTTCTTGCCTCTGTCCTGTACCTGTGCTGATGTAGAAGGTGAGACCCCTTCCACGCCAAGTGGAGATAGTACTCGCGATGCTGTCGAAGGTAACGAGACCCCTTCCACCCTGGGCGGAGATAGTACTCGTCATGCAGCTGCAAATAAGGCTCTGGTACCTCTCTGATAGGTAACACACACTGGAACACTGATAGGCTCTGTCTCAGGAACCTCAAATTGATGCGAAGGCTCACCTACATCATGAACAATCTCTGGAAGAGGCTGAGGGGCTATAAAGAAGTTACAAGAAATGAACTCGTCCCATGTGATGCCCTGCAATCCAAGCTGATGTACTACAATGATTTTAATGAGTTCATAATGATAAATGCTATTATGTTGCTGCTCCAGAGTCTTCTTCTGCACAAGGGTAGTCATCCGCTCTATGTTTCGGCACATGAAGTATGGAATATTCATCAGTCGCACCCTCGTGAAATGCATCAAAAGTCTGATATGGTATGCATAAAGGCGTGAGAATCTACCCTCACAGCTGAAGTATATAATGATGAGTTTCATTAATGGCTCATAAGACTCCTTCAGAAACTGGAACGGGAATACTCTGCTCAACTGCCTCAAATATCCAGGCCTGATGTAAGGTTCATAATATGCTCTATCCAACTGCTATCTCTTATTCCACTCCTCACCTATGTTTGGTATCCTGGTTCCCTCAGAAATGGTCTCTGGTGTCAAGGTGAAGTTCACTCCAGCAAGGTTTACATGACCATCACGCAAATGTAGGAAAAATAAGTGAACCAACTCCTGATGGTGTTGAATCTGAGATATCAGCTCACAATACCGAAAACATGAATGTTGCTGAAAGCATGTCATTGCAAGTGGGCAGGCCTGGAATTGAGCCCAAGAAGTGGGCTCCTCTCTGACGTGCCTGCCACTTTTATGAGACCTCCTCGGTACATTTAGCTCTATGGTTGAATCACTGTCCTGCTCATATCCCTGCTCATATGATGAATTTGTCTCTGACATGATGCTGAATACAAGGTGTTTGACAAGTATGTGTTGATATATGTATGGTGAAAACAAGAGTTTGGTGTATGTTTTAATGCCAAATGTGCCAAGTATGAAATGAGGGACTGTGAGGAAATATTACAGTGGGAAAAAGGACTGTCAAGTGATATTTAAGTATGAGGACAGTCACTGTTTGGGGGACTTAGGGATTTGGGGATTTATAAGTGATGTGGAGAAAGGGATAAGTATAGGAAATAAGAGGATTTGGTATAGTGAAATGGGAATGGAATGATATGAGTAGCTTAGGATGAAAGGGAATGGGGAAGGATATTGACAATAGTGTAACAGTGGTGGGAAACACAAGTGAAAATGGAATGAGAGTGTTTTGGCACCAAAGTCAATTTTTGACACCCAATTTCAAACCCTAGGAGAAAATTTTGATATGGATATAGGGTTATATTTTCACCATTTAAACTCTTGAATTCCTCCTTCCAAATAGCACCCAACAGGAGTTAAAATCAAATGGAAAAGGCGCACAACTTACTTGGATCAAAAGAGTTGATTCGGTTTGAAGAATTGAGAAGCACTGATGAAATTTTGGGCTTGGAGGCTCTGTGCGCCGCGCACAAACCCAATGCGCCGCGTCGTGTGGGTGCGCCGCCCGTTGGAAATTACACTATGAATGTCGGCTCTATGCGCCACGCTCTGTGGGTGCGCTGCGCCCTATTCCAATGCACCGCGCTCAATTCAATAACACAGTCGGCCCTTTAAACTCAAAGTTTCGTCCCTCCAAACTTCAACATCGACTTTTCTCTTGGATTTTCTGAATATCTCTTGATGCAAATGAGTTAATAACTTTGAGAAATATCTTATAAAGAGATGGTTTTAATTTTTGCTTTTCAAAACCCATTTTGTAATGTTATTGACTTTGGCACTTTTTGCATTTAATACAACTTCTGTCTTTTTGTTTCCTCATTGAATTTCTGAGCTTGAATGATGAAATTGGTTGATTTTTTCAGGGATGGTGGCATTGAACTTCGGCAAAGGAGGACCAGAATCTGCATTTGAAGTACTTCATGGCGGAAAATTTTAAAAATACATACTTATTATAAACAATAAATTTGACAATTTCTTCTTCAAAACAGAGTTTTGAAGAAGAAACGTCCTCGAGCATATTTGACGATGAAAATCTTGAAATTAAAACTTGTTGAAAACATCCTCATAGCCTGCGGGCATTATTTAACATTACTAAAGACCAAACCCTAGACCTAGAAACTGAAAGACTCTTTTTGACCAAAATAACCATCTATGATTGTAAATGACATGAACTCAACTTTGATGAATTTTGATAAATTTTGACCAACCCAGTAGGTACAAGCATGAGGGAAAATGAGAGAACAACGCCCTTCTGTCAGACAATGGCATGCCCCTAATGGAATGCAGATGAATGAGTGGAATGAGACACCTAAAAATGAAATTCAATAAGAGAAATGATCTCTGACGGAGGGATAACAAGACCGACTCTAAAAGAATCAATGGTGAGATTTGACACGGAGGGGTGATGGATATATAGTGGTCAGGCGGTCAAAGGATGAGAGGGAATGTGACGACCGTTGATATTTATATATCCATGGTGGAGGTTGCTCGATGGAGTGTTAAGGCGGGGAGAAAAAAGGAGTGAAGGACTGTGGTTTAAGGGAAAAGGAGAAGGGGGAAACGAATCCATGTCGTCAGATCATATAGATCTATGACCAGGATTCATGCGGAATTCGCCAAGTAGGGAGGGGAAAACAAAAAGAAAAAACGTGTTTTGAAATGGAAATGCTGATGCGATGGGGGCTAAAGGCTAGTGCTGGGGCATGGTCCCGTGCAGGAACAAGTAACCAGGCACCAAGGAAAGAAGGGCTAATCGCATCGGAGAGGGACAAGGGTCCGAGACATATGAAACATAAATTTCCGATATGAAATGGATTTGATTAGGAATTTCGCATCTATGGAAAAGGACTTTACAAAGGAAAAAAGGTCGCAAGGAAGGAAAAAAGGCCGAGGGGCCAAGCGGCTGGGTGCTTCAGTGATAGGACTCGGTCTTATGCAGAAAAAGGGAAGGGAGCTTAAGCCAAGGGGTCTTAAGGCCTAAAAGTGGTGGAAAAAGGTTTTTAAAGGTTTTTTAGGGGTTTTTATGATTTTTTAGTGTTCCGATAGGTAGAATAGTGTAATTTCAAACCAGAAAAAGGGGTTTTCTTGGTCTAAAAAGGGATTTTTTGATGAAAATGAGGGGTAATTCAAAGGGAGAAAGGAAATTTAGTAGAGGAGGTAGGTTACTTAAAATAAATGATAATGAATGAAATGAAAGGTTTTTTGGAGTAATGAAATGGTGGAAATTTAGGCTTTGTAAGCAGTTTCTTTTTGACATCAACAGGGTTTCTTGGTGGATTTATGTATGAAACAACAGTGAAAATCAATTTTTGAGTTTACGCAGCATTAGAAGGCTTCAAGGATGAGCATTTTTGTATGAAAAAAATATCTTGAAGGCTCAAGACCTGTTTTAGCCATCATTTTCTCTGACAAAAATTTATTGATGGCTAACAAAGGTCACTGATGAAAAAGCGGTCAAGTCATTGGAGATAAAGTGCTTGCAATTTTTGATGGTAGATCTCGAGCTCCCCTCAGATCTACAGTAGAGATCAACTTTGCACCCCCCCCCCCGCCCGACAGTTTCTTGTTATCGCGAGGGGGGGAGGTGGTTTTAACTCCAGTATTAACGGCTGCCCTTTTCTGCGATGTGGCAGCACCATATAACTTCGCACCCCCTCCGCCTAAAACAAGAAACCAGGAGGTACCCCCCCCCCCCCCCCCCTAAAATCCACCTCTGGTTTTCAATGCTCACGACTGTTCTTCCCGCGCCACAACCATTGTTCCACCAATAAGTCATATCCCTCCATGTCACTTGACCATTACACCTTAACGCTCTAATTATATCCGTTAAATTATCCCGATAGCTAATAAATTTGTTCCTAGACCATTAATTGTAACATTACGCAGTTAAGCCTCATTTCACTATTAGCAACGACCGTTGAATCCGAAGTGCAACCTATAAAATTACCAACAATCCCTCATTCTTTACTTTACCTCCTTCTTCAAATTTCTTTCATCCTCCATTTCATTTCACAGTGAATTTTCATTTTTGCAATCACCCTTCATATTCTCGAAACCCTCTCATTGTTTTTGTAACCCAAAGCTTTACAGTCCTGTACTAGTCTATACCAGTCAAGCATGGTACCTAAGGCCAAAACGAAGAAAAAAAGGACTCCTAAGGGTATAGGTAAGAAACAAGTGACATAAGAAATCCAGAATCTCGACAATGTTACAGAGGTCATATCTGAGGTCATTCATCTAGCTGCCGAGGTCATTCTTGAAGCTGACGAGGTCATTCTTGAAGCTACCAAATCTGTTGTAGAAGAAATTCCTACAACTCCGCAAATCAATCTTGACCTCATACCCCTAGCTGACGCCTATTTTAAAAATACTGAAGTAACTGTGAATTTAATTTCTACGAGCTACATTTGTGGCTAAAATATAAGCACATGGATAACCAAGACTCTATCAGGTTTTGAGAGTCTATGTTGCCGTTGTTTTCATTTCCTCAAAATCACCCATTTCCGGACCTAATTGCTTGGTGTCAGAAGCAGTATGACACTATAACCAGGTCAGTGGTGGCTAAGAATGGAAACTTTCTGATCTCCATATCCCTTGAAACCATTAACTAGATGCTTCTCATCCCTCCTTCTGACTCATCCTATTTCTCTCTTGCTGCCCTCATGGATATTTATCATAAATTATCTTTCCCTCAGAGAGCTTAGACATTTGACATCTTCCTTCCTGAGGATGCAGATTTACCAAAGGGAAATCCCCCATATGCATCCTCCATATTTCCTATAGCTTCCAAACATTGCATCTCCCTTCTTTCTTATCTGTTATAATACCCAAATGATGAAACCGTTGATGAACCCAACCTAGGTTTCTTATCTATCTTCAGTCTTGACAAATCACCATTGTTTATGTAAAATTAAAACCATTTCTTAGCTAATATTATATGTGAAAAATTCATGAATTTCACCACACAAGGAGCATTTAATTACTCTTCTGTGATTATTCATATGATTTTGTTTCAGCAGGAAGATATGTTTCCCATTCACTTAAAGAAGCAGGATGCAGAGGGAGTGAATCAATCAGTGATTCACTGGACATAATTGGTCAGAGCTTCGTCAACAACCACTTCTTTCTCAGAATTCATAGACTCATTCATTCATCCAGTAAGGAAAATCCTTACCATTTCATCAGAGCCTAGAATTGGAGAAGACATTAAAAGAATTCTGCACCTTAGTGAAAAAGAAAAAACAAGTGATTGGTATCTGTACAAAAATTGCATAGAGATCGGGGTGTATGGCTGCTAGCTTCCACCATACAAAC
Source organism: Pinus albicaulis (assembly GCA_034641835.2). Classification (NCBI taxonomy): domain Eukaryota; kingdom Viridiplantae; phylum Streptophyta; class Pinopsida; order Pinales; family Pinaceae; genus Pinus; species Pinus albicaulis. Next base: position 2,054,021,393 of record CM076575.1, read on the forward strand.
TTCCAAAATATGTTCCTATGAGAATTTTCTCCTTAGAGTACATAAGGCAAATGTTAAATATGTATGAATTGCATTTTGTTTCAGGAAAGAGGAAAGCCCAGTTTAAAATCAAGGGAAATTTTGGATCATTCATTTGTAATACCAGAGAAGCTGGTACTGATGTAGATGCACTATTGAAGAATATGGGTTTTCAATCAAGTTTTACTTGGTCATATGACCCCCAGGCATTATTTCTTCTCTGAGGGTTGAACTCAAGACAACCTCTTATACCCATACCTATAGAGAAGAAATAGAGAAGTACATGAACTAGGATGAATGGGTAGAAGGTACTTTATAAGAAGGAGGTGAACAATTCATTTCTACTTCAAATTTACAAACAACAGTGTCTGATAGTAAACAACAAAAATGTTCAAAGAAGAAACACCACATTCCAAGGAAATTATGAAAGGATTCATCTTACAACATAAGAAACCAAATTTTACTTCTTCCTTGCTTTCAGAAGATAAACAACCAGATATCATATATTTGGGAGATATTGAAGTATCCACATACACCAATGTTCCTCAGACTCCTCCATCAGCATCACCTACAAGAGAGCTGCTAGAAATCATCCTGAATTCAGATGCCAGCTCTTTAGAAGAGTAGAATATTTTCTCCAAATTTCTAGAAATCAAGAATAAGAATGAAGCACTGAAATCATATGTTTATAACCAATTTTGGAAACAAACATTTGCATCACAACACATGCTTCTCACTGCCTTTGACAGTGAGAAAGGCAAGATGTAGATGTCCTTTCTACAAGGAACAATGCCATTTCAAAAGATAGATGCTGATTATAAGAAGACTGTCTTCTCATTTAATAGAAAACAGATACATCCAATTGACCAGATGGATATGCACAAGAAGTTAGGATAAATGATATTTTCAACGATGACTACAACAACTATGTCTCTTTCCAAATTGAAAGTAGCACTGTCAAATATACAATCCCAGTTGAAGATTGAGAAATTTTCTTCATCAGCTAAATACAATAGGATAAAGACATTGGAATAACTTGTAGTAAAAGTGGATATGATCTTAAGGACTGCAAGATAGATGAAGAAATAATTAAGAAGAAAAACGTAGACATTGTTGCTCTACGAAAACAACTAAAGCTACCCTCGACTGAAGACACACAGACTAAAGAGATGGCAGAAAATGAATCTGATAAGGAAGAAATGCTTAGATTAATTATTGATCAAAATCTGCAGATTAGAAAAATGGAAGAACAAATTGAAGAACTACTGAAAGAGAAATTAGCACTCCAAGTGAATACTGATCCTACTTTGGCAACTCAAAAATATTTTGCAGATGCATAACCCTTAGCAGCCTTGAACACAACTGATGCAGTAAAACTGGCTCAAGATTTGGCCACTCAGAAGCCAAGAATATTATCTGAGAAAACATCGTCAAGTCCATTACTGAAATATGGCCATATATATAGATCATCTTTGAGTTGCAAGAACTCATCAACAAATGCAGAAAAACAATTTAAGAGAAGAAGGATCATCTAAAAAAGAAGCCAACTGAAGCTTATGATATGATCAAGGTTCTTAATTCAAATGATAGAGAGGATTTGGAAGCAATCAATATCTCAGACAGGATTGCAACCATTTTGGAGATAAAGAAGGTTTTGCAAAAAAGAAACTTGATAAACCAGTTGCAGACCAAGTGTGAAGCTTTAAATGTTATAGTTAAAAGGTTTCATACTAAATTTAATGTTTTAAATCATAAAGGTCTACCAGGTCTAGTTGGATTAGATGATAAGTTCGTCAAGTTAGAAGATTATTGAACAAAGTTATATACAATTGCAATAAAAGAATCAAAGTTTGCAGGAATCAAAGGTCACATAACACGCAGAGCTTTTCTTGAAGCTCTATAGTTTGATTTGATCATTTGGCATCAAATCAGACAGTTATTTATCCAAAAACCAACTTTTGACAGATTCACTGAAGTGGATGAAATCTTTAGGAAAATGATGAATGTAGAAATCCAAAGTGAAGATCAGTGGGATAAGTTTTGTGAAACCATCGAGTAAAAGATTAATTTTGAAGCATGCCAACACATCATATTTTGAAGAGCCAAGTCAACAACAACTTCCAATGAAAAATGACAAGTCAGCAACAACTTTCAACAAAAAGAGGCCAAATCATCGACAAACTCCAGAAAAATAGAGACACTCCAACTATCTGTCTCCTTTGTTTATTCTTCTTATCCTATTATTGTAAATCAGTTAAGATATTTCTAAATTTTTGTTAACTAGTATAAATAACTCTCAACACGAGTTATTAAGGGTTGCACCCTTGCATGAGTAGATTTTGTAAAGCATAAATTGTATTAAGTCTTTCTGATCATCATTAATACAAGAAGGATTCTGAACTTATTTCACACAACTTTGTTTTTCCTCTATAATTTTTTCCAATTTCCTTAAATCATTTTGTTTCTTCATATATTTAATTATTATCAAGATAACTAGGTGAGGTTGAGTGTGTTTCAACAACCTTATAATTCCTCTTGAAGTTATAATTATTATAAAGAATGATATACTTGAAAATTTGTTAATGTAAGTCCCTTTTATCTATAAATTGTCAATATCTTGGTGATATTAGATATATTTTATTGAATCTTTGAACACTCTTTGAAGGTTTTATGGCTTATGATTTATTGAAAAATTCGATCTGAATATTTAATAATCATATTCTCTTACACAAGTCCACTTAATCAAAACATTAAATCTTAATCACTGTGTGAGATAAAAAAGTAACCCTCACTTATATAACTGATATTATCTATAAGATTTGAAAACATTAATTATTTGATTAAATTTTATCTTATGAATTGGTCCTCCAAATATTTCAAAACCCAAACAAAAAAAATTTAGATGCTTTGGCATGATTATTGACCACAATCATCTCAAACGACAACAGGTTCATCAAGAAATTCTCTCGCAATGCATATCCTATCACATCATTACATTGAAAAGGTAAGAAATTTGAATGGATAGAGGAGTATGTAGTTAATTTTGAATAACTAAAGAAGTTGTTGACAAATGCTCCAATGCTAAATATTGCAGATATGGGCAAACAATTTAGAGTGTGTACATATGATTCTAAGAGTGGGATTGGTGGAGTCCTTATGCAGGAAGGAAAAGTAGTATGATATGATTCATAGAAATTAAATGAGTAGGATCAGAACTATCCGACAAATTATATCGAGTTAGCAATGATCATTCATGCATTGAAGATTTGGAGGCACTATCTTCTTGGCAGGAGATTTGTATTGATGAGTGATCACAGTGGGTTGAAATACTTGTTTGATCAGTGAAATTTGAATTCCAAACGAGCTATATGGTTGACCATGATTAGTGAGTTTGACTTTGAGATTAGGTACATCATGGATAAAGAGAGCAGGGTTGCAGATGCTCTTAGCAATTGGAGACATGTGAATCATATAGCAGCTATGAGTTCTTATGGGGAAAACTTACAAGGTCGGATCTTATAGGAAGGTTAGTAGGATGAAAGCTATAGATAGGTTATGCATAGGTTACAATAGAGTACAAGTGCTGGTATAGGTGCACAGGATGTGGACTATCATCTATTAGCAGATGTCTTGATCATATTTATGGACAAGATATATGTGCCAGACAGTAGTGAGCTCAAGAAGACTCTTTTGCGAGAATTTCATGTGTAACCATATTCAGGTCACCCAAGATACCAAAAGGCATTAACAACAGTGAAGAAATTTATTATGTGGAAGATTTTGTGGCTAGATGTTTGGAGTGTCAGCAGGTAAAGGTAGAGTGTAGTCATCCAGGTGGATTGCTACAACTAATTGTGATTCCATAATCAAAATTGGAGGTCATTTTCATGGATTCCATTATAGGTTTTCTGAGGACATATGGGCAACATGATTCCATCATGGTAGTGGTGGACGAGTTGACTAAGGCAGCACACTTCATTCCAGTGAAGACTACATATTAAACTAGTGATGTGGCATAGGTGTTCATCATAGATGTGGTTAGATTGCAGGTGTTCTGAAGTAGATTGTGTCTTACAGGGATGCAAATTTCACTCCAAGTTTTGGAAGGAGTTGTTTTCAGGTTTAGGTATATTGTTGGCCTTCAATACAAATTATCATCTGCAAAAAAATGGAAAGATAGAGAGGGTCAACAAGATATTAGAGGACATTTTGAGGATGTATGTGATGCTTCAATAGAGGATATGGGATGAGTACATTCCGTTGGTTGAGTTTTCTTACAACAATGTTTACCAAGAAGCATTGAGGGTGAGTCTGTTTGAGGAAGTATATGGGCGGAGTTGTAATAATCTCATTAGTTGGAGTGACCTGGTGAATAGGGTATTGATTGGACTATAAATTTTAGCAGAAATGGAACAAGAAATGCTGGTAATCAAGAATAATCTAAAGGAAAAAAAATACAGGAATAAAATCTATGCAGATGGGAATATTTTGTTTAAGGATTTTCAGGTTGGGGAATAGGTGTGCATGGGAATCAAGCCCAAGAAGAGCTCCTTGTGGGTTAGATCATGTGCAAGGTTGGCACCTCAGTTTTGTGGACCTTTCAAGTTACTTGAAAGGATTGGGTTAGTATCCTATCGACTTGCACTACCTCTAATAGTGAAAGTCCAAGGTGTTTTCCATATATCATTACTTAAGAAGTATGTTAAATATGTCGATAATGTAACTGACTCGTCTATATTGTGGGTGGAGCAAAAAGGAGAATTACAGCCGGAACCACAGTGTATATTGCAGAGAAAGTGTCTCATGCTTCAAAACTGAGAAAGAGTAGGTTAAAGTGGAGTGTAATCACTTTGGGCCCAATGAAGCTACATGGTAGATGGTGCATCCGATGTGGGATATGTTTCCTTCTCTATTTGCTGGTTGAGTGAATGTCTTTATATATGTCCTTGATATATGTTTTGGTTATATGATTTGGTCTAATGCTTTGGTATATGTACATATGTATATGGATAAAAATTCTTTCATGAGTTTTGTTATAAAGCTCGAATAAACTATATGGTTATCATGTCATTATGGTTGTCATGTTTTTATGTTGTCATGTTGGTTTTCTTCTCAACGGGTTGATCATTTTAAATAATGAAACGAGTTAAGTTACAAAGATCCATGGGCAATATGTTTTTCTTTCAGTATTCTTATTGATTATAGGTGTCATTGAATACCGAGGACAGTGCTCCCTCGAGGGGGAGGGTTTTGTAACAGCCCTAGTGAAAATTCCATGTAAATAAAAGTTAATAAAGGAAAAAAAATAACCACAGTTATGGGACTCTTATTCCAAGCTAAATGTTGAGAAAAAAAATCCTAGTGTGGGTGTTCATTTCAGTTATTATGGCTAAGGAATTAGCAAAGGAAATGGAAAAGGATTTGGAGAGGCACAGTGTAATTTATTGGCATTTATTTATGAAAATAATGGAAAATAGGAGAAAAGGAAGGTGAAAGGTCACACGTTTCATGTAAGGAGGAAAATGAATTAAAATAATGAAAAATGAAGAAAATAGAGGCCTCATTATTAAAAATTCTTCTGAGGATTAGTTCATGGCTTTTTGGGCATTTTAGTTTTGGATTTCTCTCTCTCTTCTCTCTCTCACACACCCTTGGACACACAGAGTTTTCTTGGAGAACTTCAACATTGGATCAATAAAAGTAAAGAAGAAAAATAAGAAGCAAATATCAAGCAAGGAATAGTAGGATCAAGAATATACAATGAGATTACTTGCATGTATCAATTTGCATGTGTGATTTCCGTACTAGATTTGGCATGCATCGTTATGCATGTGTGTTCTTGGTTCTCTTGATGTCATTGGCATGGGTTTTGTTGGGTGTGATAGCATACTTCAACATTGCCTTGATATTTTCGGATAACCATGGTGTGATGGGCTAGTCATATTTTAATTGAGCTAGATTTCCGGATGGACTCGAAGCTAAGTGGGGTGTTCTCACGATTTTTCACAAGGCCTAGGAATCCTAGGTTGGGATACATGGTAAAGCCTATATGTGAACACCTCAATTGAGCCTATGAATCCCTTGACCAATGAATGGCAGGATACACGGTAAATATTAGTGGTGATTACCCTTTATTGGGCCTAGGAATCCTAGGTTGGGTTACACGGTAAAGCCCAAACGGTAGAGACATCATAGGCCTAGGAATAACTTGATCTATAATGGCGGGATGAATGGTAAAGTGGAGAGGCTGAGACAAAAATTACTCATGGTTTAAGTGGAGAGATCCTGAGGCATCTATGCTTGTTTATGGACTAGTGATTTGGTGAGGACTGTGGTATAACCTAGTTCTACTAATGAGGTGAAGTGGTTTAGCCTCAGGAAGCCTTGGCTGATTCTTTCAGTTTGATTCCCACATTCATGTTTGGAATATAGCATGGGGGTGATTGGCTGAAGATATATTTGGCTCAGCCAATCTATGGTCGGGTGGAACGTGGTAGTACCATACCTTGTTGGCTTTTTCATTCATTAATAAGAGTTCCTTTCCTTGGTATTTTATGTGTAAAAGTACTAGTTGATATGTGGAATTTATGGATGTTGTATCCTCATTATTTTTGGTGTTTATATGTTGGTTATGAATGTGTTTTATGACAATGAAAATGTATGGTTCTCATCATGTTTTTATTTTTAAATGAATTAGAAATGAATACATGAACTAATAGATGATAATGTAGGTAATGAGATAAGGAATAAATGCTTCTTAGTGATTCTTAGATAGGTATGAAGCCCCTATGCTCATATATGTTATTATGACTCATAGAATGCATAATCGTGATACGTTTCACTAAATGTATATCATGGATAGTAGGGGTCCAGTCAAGTATTTTTTCAAGAATTTGTATCAGCATCATTGTCTCTATGTTTCTTTTCATTTTTGTAAATTCCATGAAGTTCTAGGTAGTGATTGGGTCCTAGGCCTAGAATTTAGACTCAAATATCATAGTCGTTGGCATAAAAATAGAAGAAAAAGGCTACGGTCACACTCAGGAATGCTCATGGGTGTGAATGGGACTCTCAATTTCTTGAAGGGCTTGGCAAGGGAGCGACTGGGCCTCTAGGCCCTTGAATTGCTGAGTTTACTTAGGGGTTGGTCACCTATGTTGGAGTTCTAGCCCAAAATACCGAACAACATCAAAACCACTTTGGGGCCATAGGATCTAGCCCTCCTAGACCTGGAGAGGGATCTCTCCAATAAAGCAAAGAATTTTATATCTTTGAAAGCTCAAATGAGGTATTAGGCTAGGTATGAAGCACAAAGGGGGGATTTAAATGATTTTTTTGGTTGTTGGGTTGGTAAAGAGATCATTAACTGAGAAGGTAATGAAGGAAAGGAGCAGAGTAGTAGGACGTTTCGGTAAAAGAGGATAGGTTAAGAATGTGCCATCCATTGGGCTATGGAGTCATGAAAGGAGATTACTTGCAAACAACTAGCCAAGGTTTCATAGGGAAACTCATCTATATTAAAGGATATTTGAGATAGATGGTGAAATGGAACAATAAGGAGTGAAGGAGAGACACAAAGGGCAACTTGAGATCAGACCAGAGGTCATCTAACTCCAGATCTGCTTCAACATACTCTCAAATGGAAAACACTTAAGATTTAAACACAAAACTAGGTTGGAAATCATAGAAGGACTTTTAACCTTCAATGCTTTGACACCAGCTCATGGGATCTTGAAAAGGCCGATCTTTTTGAAAAGGACCCTAGTGGACAGGGCTCGCACTAAATCCCCAGTATGCCAATTCTTGCAGCTTACCCAACAAGAAAAACTAAGAAACAAACCCCAAATTCACACATCAACTAGCAGTGAATAACATCCACTACAATGGTTAAATCACATGAATTTTCCCTTAGATTCACTATCAGAAAAAAAAAAACATCAAAGGTAGGGAGAGCAGAAACATAGGGTACCATGCAAGGGTATATCCTATGCCAGATTTCTGATGCGTACCAGAAGACCAATGAACAACATGAAAATGTAGTAAAACAATGTAATAAGAGAAACATCACCCATAATAATAGACCAGGATCCTGTGAAATTCGCTTGATTAATTGATGTGCAAAACCAGTCACATACACTGAGCTCAATGGCTTACTACAATCCAAAATTCTCCTCCTAGCCTATTATATTACAAACTACTCAGCTACTCTCTCCCAAAACTGTTCAAACAGTTAAAAGAATCCCTGCAACTACAACAGCAACTTCAACAACAACAACCTTTACAAAATGTTATTTGGGGTTCTTATAGGAGATTGGATAGCAGGAGTAGACGATGCACATTAAATCGATTCATTAAGACAGAGTGGAGGAAGTGCTCATGCCCACTCTTCTTAATAGCTCTGCATTGTACTCTGTAGTCTAGTTCAGAGCCTATATCAGGTCAATATTGACCTCAGATGTTTCTTTGGAGTCCTTTCTGGCTGTAAGGCACTCTGCTCTATATTTTGAAACAAGTAAGGTGACTGACGGCCTTCTGGGCCTCCATACCTCCATCATTGTTGTCTTAATAGTCTTTGGAAGCTTTCTGTCAGAGAAATGGCCTTTGGGAAATCGGGGAGGCACAGAGACTTCTGTTGGAGGTGTATTGTCTAAGAAAATGCATTGCTGATATGAAAAGAAGATATGGCTTGTTTCATGTGCTCTTTAATTTTAAAACTACACCTTAATTCTTTAAATACGGGATTAGGTACCAAATATGCAATTAACAGGCCCGAATCCCTCTGATCCGTCGCTGCTGTAATGGCATCTCTGTATTCCGAGCCACAGTAACTGCAACTTTGGAGGCAGAGAGAATTTTCTTCTCTGTAAATCCTGCAGAATAAAAGAAACTAATTATAAAATCTAGGGATGTGGCGGAGGAATGCTTCAAAGGCCTACAGGAACGGTGGCACAATTGCGGAAACAGGGGCTATGGGGAAAATAGGTAAAAAATGCAGTGAAATGGAGGTTTGGTGGAGAGATGTATGTGGACCGTTCGATCAGGCCTCGAGGCGATGATCGACTGTGGAGATTAATCAATGGAATTGTTAGGGTCTCGTGATTTGGCTGATTGGCAAGCCAAATGACAGTGTAACATCAAACCAATCTTTGGAGCCCAAGGACCTAGCCTTCCTGGACTCAGAGAGGGCTCTCTCTATTTGTGTAAGGGATATCTGTGTGTTTGCTTATTGTGTTCCAATTTTAGGCTAGTTATGAAGTAAGTTTTTGGTTTTGGTTTTTAGGTTGTGAGGGATGAACTGATCAAAGACATAAGATAGGTAAAAAGATATCAGATCAATTGGGCTATGGAGTCGAAAAGGTCAAGAAAGCTTTCAGATGGTGATAAAAGGTTGTTGAAGGCCCGATTTGATTCGAGGTAAAATGGATCTTTGGGCAAAATGGAGTGAGATGGACATTAAATTTGTGAATAACAAAGGATTTCAAGCATAAATAGTTTAATAGCTGACATAAAAATGGTAGGGAAAACCATTAATCATGAGAAATGTAACTATAAGCTGATCAATGCATAGAAATAAACATTCAAGCCATGCATAGAGATATATGACTCTCTAACTTTAGGAAATGGTTATCAGACTTTGGGGAAATACATTTAAGACAGACAAATTACAACTCAAATCACTATGTAGGAATGCCTAAACATAGTACTTCAAGCTATTGGGCACTTTAGTAGCAAGATTTCATAGTTTTAGGCAAAGGGCAAGATCAGTACAAGACCTCCTTGGTTCAACAAATGACAATCAAACAATCAAAGAGAAGTTTCAGAGGTGGAGCTATGAATAGCCATGAGTAAGCAGGGCATACCGTGAATCATACTTAGCATGCATAAAACCATAAATGAAACAAGCCAACAATATTCTTCAGTTATCAAAGAGCAATCAAGGATTCTTTGATATGACTAAGAAGGAAGAAAACATAGAAGCTATAAAGAAACAAGAAATTTGAGGTGCCTCCAAGGGCATGTCTCAAATCTATTCTCTACTATCTTATAGCAAGCAAGAACATGGAATTATGAATGAAAACTAAGAAAAAAAACAGAGAGAGAGAGACTATACCATTCTACCAAGTCATGGAATCCAACAACAGACCTCCTTCATCATCCAAAACATCCAAGAAACTATCCAAAAGCATGATATAAGTGTTTCTTCCAAGCTTGTATAACCATATATTGCTTCTATTCATCAAGTTCAGCCTTGTTTACAATGAAAGCCTTTGGAATATATAGGCCAAAGTGAGGAAAACCTCTTAGTTCAACTTGTAATCTCATTGGCCTATCCAAAAAATATGATTTTGTCCTTGAGGCTTTGCAAAGCCCAAGGCACAAAATATCTAATAAAATATCTCGAAAATTCTAAAAAAGGGAAATATATTGACTTTTCATAACTTATCATCTACAAAAATAGCTAAACGCACATGAAGAAAAGTCACTTTTGAAAGGTTCAATTTTTACAAAAATACTCAAAAAATATATCAGCAAAAGGTCCCTTGACTTGCCGGCAACTTTTGGAGGCCTTCCTGATGTCAAAACGAGGCCCATGATGGCTCGTTGGAAAGATATGAGTGTATAATTTCTGAAAATTTTTAGTTTTCTCCCAAATGACCACTGTAAGTCCTCAAAAAATAGACCTGTGTGTAAAAAACCAAAAAATAGGCCTTGCTGATAAACGAGGCAGAGTGTAGAAAAAGCGAGTGTTTTTCGCCATTTTGGGGGAGGAAATTATCTTCAAATGATCCTAAAATTGCTGAGTATGTGCCCCTGAAATTATGGCATCCAATGATGCCATTTTCATCCTTTCAGGATGCCCCAAACTGAAATGGTGATGCCCATGAATTTTAGCCAAAAACCCAAAAATGACAAAAAACCAAAATTTGTCGACTTTCGCCCAAATTTGGCGAGCATGACCCTCAAGGGTTTTCAGAAACATTTTGTGAAGATGAGGCCAAAATTTGGAGCTTTGAGGTGTCTTTCCTCAATTTTTGTGCCGGGCGCTTCCCTTTAGCCTCGAATTTTTCCTGAGCGGCCTTCAATTTCTGCCGGGCAAAATGATTGAGCTTTTTGTAGTGCCCGGTCATCCTCTGTTGAAGGTCCAAGTCTCTATTTTCCTTCTCCAGTTTCTTCTCCAAGTGATCATTAACTCTCTCAAGCCATACTTCCCGATTGTTCTCTATCTCTTGTTCAAACAATGTAGTGAGAGGGGTAGATTGGAGAAGGGCATCTTCTTCTTCCTTTTGTTTCTCAAGGGCCTTTTTTAGCCCCATGGTTCTTGGCCTCTTTCGCCTGGGCTGATCTTCATCTTTGCTCTCATCAAAATCACCCATGAGTTATTCCAATCTCACTTGTGCTAAGGAGGCCTCCTTTTTCTATTTGATGGCCCATGTCTCATATACAGTCATATGGACACTCATCTGTTTGTTTTGAATTTGCAAAAAGTGATTAAAGTTTCTAGCCCTCTCAAGATCAGTCCTAAAAGCATCAATTTGGTTTTCTCTATTGATCAAGAGATTTTCTAGGATCCGGGCTTCATTGTCACTATCATCACTTTGGATTTGAATGATGTCGAATTCCCCTTCCTTTTCATGACTGCTTTCTTCTTTCTCCTTTCCTTTGCTTTAGGTGGCTCTTTTAGTCTTCCTCCTCTTGCGAAATTCGACAATGGGCTTCTTGGGAAATTTTTGTTGAAAATGCAGCAAGATGATGGAGCTTAGTGAAATGAAGTTTCCTTCACTAAGTGGGCCCGCAGGCAAATTCTGGCGCAAAGTCTATTTTTAGACTATGTCTATTTTTAGACATATGGAGCATGGTCCAGGGGTTGCAGTATGTTATTCTTGGAGTATTGGCCATGTTGGTAAAAATAGATGGACCTCTATTTTTGTGACCTATAGGTCGATAGGTCGATGTCTATTTTTAGACTGCCTATCCTAAAAATAGGGAAGTCAAATATTATTTACCCTTAATAATATTTGGACTCTAAACAGCAGTTTACTCTCTTGGAGCACTTCAGTTCGAGCCTTGGAAGTGGCTCATGTATCTGACAGAGGAATTACGCTATTCCTAAGGGTTTGGTGAGCACATGCATGGTTGACTTCAGTGAGGACTTCAGTGGCAGAAGTTTGGTGGAGTTATTGAGACAGCTAGTGGAGTTGTGTTCGGTTTAACTTAGTTGAACTAGTTGAGATTAGTTTAACTAGCTAATCAACTAGTTATGAGTGGAGTGAAATAAATATCATTTAATTCATTAGTTAGTAACTCATTATTCAACTCAAGAACACATCAGTTCACTACAGTGCATGAACATTTCAGTGGAGACCAGTGAAAGAGGTAGATGAAAGGGTGGAGTTAGCTATCAGTGGCGACATCAGTTGTGCATGAGATTTGCACCACACTTGGAGGAATTTCCCATGATGATTGCGCTGTCAAGCCAAGGAGATTCGAACCTTGGATCTCTATATAGACAAGCCATGATTGCGCAATAGAGGCAAGGCAATTGGCGGTGAGTTTTGAACCAGTAACCTGTTCAAAACTGAGCTAGTTTGTGTGTAACTTCATGAGATAGTAATGAGTACTTGTGAGGAGTATTGTACTGAGTTTGTTACATGATTTCTCCATTATAATATACACAATAGCTGCGGGGTTTTCATCTATAAGCTTTCCCCATACATACTGTTAATGTGTATGATGATTTGATGTGTTATCGCTTGATTTTATTTCCGCATGTTTGATGATCTGAGTGGAAGAGATTATGTGTTGCATATAAATTCGAATTGTATGTGATCAGGATAGTCTCGGTGAATAATTAATCATTATTCATCAAATTTATACATGGTATCGGAGCTATTGAAGCAGAGATTGATCATCACAGTGATTACAAACTTATTTCGGTAGACAGAGTCTGCATGCGGGCCAGGTAGCCTCCGGATTCATCTTTCTTCGGAAAGTGAAAGGTCTGGTAAATGCCCCTTGCAGTCGATCTCCGTGCTAGAAATAATTTGTTCTCACAGATCTAGAGCGGTTGAGCTTTGAGGTGGAATTCGAAATTTTGCAGCAGTTTTGTTTTCTTGGTGCCGGTGTTGAAAATGTCTTTCAACGGTTTGCGACTCGAATATGCTCTTGAAGGAAGTTCGAATTATGCTGCATGGAAGGATCGCATGGAAGCAGTATTAGAAGATAATGGTCTAAAGGAGTTCGTAGATACGGATGTCCAAAAGCCCACTGATCCTGCTGAAGTCGAAGCATGGCAAAAGAAGATGGCGAAGTGTCGAAGGATCCTGTTGGAGGGCGTCAAGGATCATATTGTATCCAGCTTGCATGGAAAGGCTACTCCATATTTAATGTGGAAAGCTTTGACGGATCTATTCCAGAGTAAGAGTGACCAAAGGAAGCTGGCACTCAAAGATAAGCTCAGGAAAATCAAGATGGAGAAGGGCGACAGTATCGCCAAATACCTCACGAAGTTCACTCAATGCAGAGATGAGCTGGGAAGTGTGGGGGTTACTGTCGATGAAGAGGACATGGTCGACCTGGCTCTCCTTGGTCTTCCGAAGGCTTTGCACTCATATCAAGATAGTGTCAATGGTCGGGAGAAGCTGCCGGGATGGGAGCGCCTTTGGGCGGATCTCATGCAGGAGGAGATAAGGAGGACTACTCGAGATGGATCTTCATCAAAGGGAGCTGATGAAGAAAATTGCGCTTTGGTTTCCAAAGCAAAGAAGGGGAAGGGTAAGAAAAATTCTCATTCCGGTGCAAAGGGCAAGAAGCAGGATATGGCGAAAGTGAAGTGTTTTCATTGCCATGATCACGGAAATTATGCTACCAATTGTCCAAAGAAGAAAAAAAACAAGCAAGCGGGAAGATCTGCAGATGGAGAGGCTTTGGCTTCATAGTTCGAGCTTGAATTTTCACTGATCGCGTGCTTGGTTTCAAGTGTGATGGGATCGGTATGGTTCTTGGACAGCGGTGCCTCATTTCATATAATGGGAGATCGGGATTTGTTCTCAGATCTAGAGGACAAAGATTTGGGTGTGCACATCGAGATGGGTGATGATGGTAGATACAGTGCGACTGGTATCAGTACCATATAATTTTAGAGGGAGTCTGGTAAATCCTTTGTATTGAGGGATGTCATGCATGTACCTGGATTGAAGAAGAACTTGATCTCTATGGCGATGTTGGAGGATAAGGGGTATGATGTGGTCTTCAGCGAAGGAAAAGAATTTTCGCGTAGTAAGACTACTGGAGAGACCTGGAAGATAGGGGTTCGAACCAAGAACCTTTATCAGTTGCAGGTAGATGGCTATGCATCAATGGCATGCAAGGCGGGAGAAGTGGTGAGTCGGGATGATGAGGGCAAACTGTGGCACAAGAGATTGGGCCACCTTCACCATGGAGCTTTGAAGATCCTGCAGCAGATTTCTACTGGGCTTCCTAAGGGCACTCTTGCGCAGTCAGATCAGTGCAAGGGGTGTACTTTGGGGAAGTATGTGAAAGCCACCTTTCACGAGAAGGATAGTCGCGCCATGAAAATCCTTGAGAGAGTTCACACAAACGTGTGTGGTCCTTTCTCAGTTGCTTCGACAGCAAAGCACAAGTATTATGTGATATTTGTTGATGATTTCTCTCGAAAGTGCTGGATCTTCTTCATGTAGAAGAAGAGCGATACATTCGCGAAGTTCTGTGAGTTTAAAGCACTAGTCGAGAAGGAATCGGGGAAGAAGGTGATTGCTCTAAGGAGTGATAACGGTGGTGAATTCATCTCGGCTAAATTCAAGGAGTTATGCAGCGTAGAAGGGATTCGGAGAGAGCTCATCGCACCCCATAACCCACAGCAGAACGGGGTGGCTGAGCGGAAGAACATAACGATTGTGGGTGCTGCATGGGCGATGTTGCATGATCAGGGCCTACCCCTTCACTTGTGGGCTGAGGCATGCAATACAACAGTGTATGTGCAGAACCGTTGTCCTCACAAGGTTCTTGGCATGAGTACACCGGAGGAGGCTTATTCTGGCAAGAGGCCTGATATTTCCCATTTGCGGATTTTTGGTTCTCCTGTCTACATGCATGTGACGAAGGATGCGAGAAGGAAGCTGGATCCAACTGCTGAGGTTGGAATATTTGTGGGGTACATTGATACACCTCACAACTATTGGGTGTATTTGTCAGACAGTCGCAAGACTGTTGTGCGACGGGATATAAAATTTCAGGAGGAGAAAGCCATGCAGTGTTCGCTTGAGAGGGAGCTACACTTGTATGCAGATGAGGAGCTGTTAGTTCCTAAGGAGGAGCTTCCGGATGTGGATCAGCCACAAGAGGAGGTTCAGGAGGTGGAAGAAACCACCCAGGCAGCGCCAACCATCAGAGGGCGCATGCGCACTACAGAAGCCGAGCGACTGGCTCGGGATGCAGAGAAGGTTGTAGGACCACCTACAGCACAGCGCAGACAGAGACAGTCACCGGATCGGTACACTGGATACATGGCTCTTGTGAGTCAATGTGTTGTGACGGAGCCATCCTCTTTTGAGGAAGCCGTGGAGGAACCCGCATGGGTTGATGCCATGATCGAAGAATATGATTCGATCGTCAGGAACAGTGCATGGGAGATTGTCCCAAGACTGGAGGGGAAATCAGTGGTGGGTTCGTGATGGATCTACAAAGTGAAGCAGGCGGCTGACGGGAGTGTGGAGAAGTACAAGGTGAGATTTTTCGCCCGTGGCTTCTCACAGATCGAGGGGATCGATTATGAGGAGACCTTTGCACCTGTCGCAAGGTACTCTTCCATACGGATGATCCTTGCTCTCTCAGCGCAGATGGGGTGGCACATTCATCAGATGGATGTGAAGATTGCGTTCCTCAACGGAGTTATTGAGGAGGAGGTGTACATAGAGTAGCTTGAAGGTTTCGAGATCTTCAGCAGTGAATCACATGTGTGCCGACTCAAGAGAGCACTGTACGGGCTGAAGCAAGCACCTCGTGCTTGGTACACTCGGATAGACAGCTACTTCACCGGGCTTGGATTCTCCAAGAGTGAGGCGGATCATAACCTGTACCAGATTGTGGTGGAGGGGAAGGTGTTTATCATCGTACTGTATGTAGATGATCTGATTTTGACTGGCGATGAGTAGTTGATACTTTCATGCAAGGAGGATCTTGCACGAGAGTTTGAGATGAAGGACTTGGGCATCCTTCATTATTTCCTGGGATTGGAGATTTGGCAGCGCAGCGAAGGACTGTTTGTTTCTCAGGGCAAGTATGCCCGAGATATTCTGGAGAGGTTCAACATGCAAGGCTGCAAGCCTGTTGACACTCCTCTTCCTGGTGGTTGGAGGAAGGAGGATGCTACTTCAGCGGAGGTAGTGGATGCCACTGTCTATCGACAGTTGGTGGGGTCACTTATGTATCTGGTCAATACACGACTCGATATATGCTATGCTGTTAACCAGCTTTCGCAAGCTATGGTTAAGCCTACCAAGCTCTTTTGGAAGGCAGGCAAGCATGTATTGCGTTATATTAGAGGCACATTGGGATATGGTCTATGGTACAGACAGGAGGATGGAGCGAAGCTTTCTGGCTTCACTGATGCAGATTGGGCAGGGAGCCCAACGGACCGGAAGAGCACTTCTGGAGGAGTTTTCAGCATTGGGTCGACAGCAGTTTCTTGGTACAGCAGGAAGCAGAGATCCGTGGCACTCAGTTCAGCAGAGGCCGAGTACATGGCAACTAGCTTGGCTGCATGCAAGGCTATTTGGATGAGGAAGATCCTCGCAGGGTTGTTCAGGTTGCATTTGGAGCCTACAGTGATCTACTGTGATAACCAGAGCTGCATCAAGCTCTCGGCTAATCCAGTATTTCATGATAGGTCCAAACACATCGACATCAGGTACCATCATATCAGAGATTGTGTTCAGCGGAGAATCATGATGCTTTCATATGTTCCCACTGAGGATCAGGATGCCGACATCCTGACGAAGGCGCTCACCAGGAGCAAGTTCGAATTCCACAGAGGCAGGATAGGGATTGCAGATAATCCATATCTTGCTGAGAGGGAGTGTTGAGAATGCAGCAAGATGATGGAGCTTAGTGAAATGAAGTCGCCCTCACTAAGTGGGCCCGCAGGCAAATTCTGGCGCAAAGTCTATTTTTAGACTATGTCTATTTTTAGACATATGGAGCATGGTCCAGGGGTTGCAGTATGTTATTCTTGGAGTATTGGTCATGTTGGTAAAAATATATGGACCTCTATTTTTTGGACCTATAGGTCGAAGTCTATTTTTAGACTGCCTCTCCTTAAAATAGGGAAGTCAAATATTATTTACCCTTAATAATATTTGGACTATAAACTTCAGTTTACTCTCTTGGAGCACTTCAGTTCGAGCCCTGGAAGTGGCTCATGCATCTGACAGACGAATCACGTGATTCCCAAGGGTTTGATGGCACATGCATGGTTGACTTCAGTTAGGACTTCAGTGGCAGAAGTTTGGTGGAGTTAATGAGACAGCTAGTGGAGTTGTGTTCGGTTTAACTTAGTTGAACTAGTTGAGATTAGTTTAACTAGCTAATAAACTAGTTATGAGTGGAGTGAATTAAATATTATTTAATTCACTAATTAGTAACTCATTATTCAACTCAATAACACATCAGTTCACTACAGTGCATGGACAGTTCAGTGGAGACCAGTGAAAGAGGTAGATGAAAGGGTGAGTACAGCTATCAGTTGGGACATCAGTTGTGCATGAGATTTGCACCACACTTGGAGGCAATTGCCCATGATGATTGCATTTTCAAGCCAAGGAGATTCGAACCTTGGATCTCTATTTAGACAGGCCATGATTGCGCAATAGAGGCAAGCAATTAGTGGATGTGTTTTGAACCCGTGACTTGTTCAAAACCAAGCTAGTTTGTGTGTAACTTCATGAGATAGTACCGAGTACTTGTGAGGAGTATTGTACTGAGTTTGTTACATGTTTTCTCCATTATAATATACACAATAGCTGCGGGGTTTTCAGCTATAAGCTTTCCCCATACATACTGTGTTAATGTGTATGATGATTTGATGTGCTATCGCTTGTTTTATTTTCCGCATGTGTGATGATCTGAGTGGAAGAGATTATGTGTTGCATATAAATTTGAATTGTATGTGATCAGGATAGTCTCAGTGGATAATTAATCATTATTCAGCAAATTTCTACAATTTTCCCTTGCTTTGGAGGGCCCTAGTCACATTTGGAGTTACAGCTCTAGGCACCCTTTTCCATGATGTCCGGGGCTTGGCCACTTTCGGAGAAGAAAGAATGGCCCCTTGCCTAGGAGAGGAAGCTAGCACATGCTCCATTGGCTCTTTACCCTTGTCACTTTTCTCATCATTCTTGCCACTGTCTTGGATTTCTTCATGGATGCATTGACTGTCCTTGTGCATTTATTTTTTAGGGTTGTCCTCCTCACTGTGTTGCAACTGTTCATCATGTTTCCCCTCTTCTTCATGAGGCTGTTGTTCTTTTTCATGAGGCTGCCTTTTTTCATCATGCCATGGCTCCCTCTGTTCATCATGTTGTTGTTCATCATCATGTCCTTTTTCATCATGCTCAGGAGTCTTCTGTTCTACCTCACTGTGATGTTGATCATCATCATGTCCTTTTTCATCATGCCCTTCTTCCCCTTGTTGTTCTGCCTCACTATTTTCTTCTCCCCCTTGCTGCCTTGTTTCACTATGATGTTGCTCATCATCATCTTCCTCTTCTTTCTCATGCTTTTCTTCCTCATCATGCTCTTTTTCTTGTTCTATGGTAAACTCGAGCTTCTTGAGAATAGGTTTGCTAGAAGAAGGCAAAGGATGGTGAGTATAAGGTGAAGGAGAAGTATGAAATGAAGGGGCAGTAGAGAAATCTGGATGTGTGATGAAAGTATCCCAAGAGACCTCCTTCTTCTCAAGCTGATGAATACTGATAATTTTGATGAGGGAGTGATGGAAGAGGCAGGTTGTCTGCTGAGAAGGAGGTTTTTTCTGAATAGTGGAGGCCATTTTCTCAATACTTCTATGTAGGAAGAAAGGGAGATTTAGAAATTTGGCCCTTGTGAAATGCATGAGCAATTGGATATGATAGGCATAGACTCGGGAGAATCTTCCCTCGCAAGTGAATTATTTCATGATGATCTTCATGAGGGGGGTGTAACTGGTCAATAGATATGAGAAGGGAAAAATGGATGGACATGAATCTCTATGCTCAAGCTTTAGAAAAGGCTTGTATTCTTCTGAGTCCAGGTGGCTTTGCTTAAACCACATCACCTCGACATAAGGGATTTTGGTGGCCTTGGAAATGGACCTTGGAGAGAATTTGAAATCTAGGCCTACCAGCTAAAAGTGCTTCTCTTGAAACCTCAAAGCACAAATATGTGTCAAAGGGGAATAGCTCTTCGCCTCTTGCACTCTTTGAAAAAAATCTAGACACCCAACCTCATGCAAATTAAACAAGACTGATGGATAGGCATTCACTTCTTCAGTGGAAACAAGCTAAAATCTCTTGTGCAGGCCACTCCTACAGTCTTGCCTAGGAGGCATCATGTTTTGAATGTTCTCTACAACACAAAGCTATCTCAAATGGCCTTTGGAATGTTTTCTCAAGCACACACCTCTGTCCTACTTATCAGTCACTTTTTGACCAAGACAATTGCTTCAAATGCTTTGTGAAATATTTTCCCAACACCAACCTTGTGCTTCTTCTAAATCACTGTTTTTTCCTCCTTTATGCCAATCAACAAACTTTTGCTAAATGAAAAGCAAACAGTAAATTTGATTACTGTGCTTGGGCAAGGTAATTTGAAAAGAGGTATTGGTGGCTTTTTTTAGAACAAAGATCTCCTTGTGTTTTGACAGAAGAAAAAAAACCTTGTATTTAGACAAAAACAAAACACCCTTCCTCAAATAGTGTTTCTTCTGCTGTTCACTGGTTTCTATAAAAAGGTAAGCCAAACACCTTCAGCTGATTTGAAATCTTTTATAGCATATCCTGATTTATGGAACAATGGAAGGCATGCACTAGGTTTTCTTTTTCCCATACAGAGAGGTCACTTTTTGAAGTGAGAAAGCATTCACACATGATCACTGTTGTTTCTTTACAAAACTGTTTCACCTTAGGATCACTTGTTTCTTATACCCAGGTAGACAACAACACCCTCAAATAACTTTGTAGAATCTCTCACCACACTCTGTTTTATGGGACAATGGAGGCAGCACTAGTTTCACTGTTTCACTATTCAAAAGAAGATACTTTTGAAGTGATAAGGCATTCGGACTAAGACCATTGTTTTCAAAATAGGCTCAATGTTGTCACCTTACAAACATTGTGTTTTCCTTACAAAGAATGCTTCCACCTTATAACACTGTTCTCACTTTAGACTTTGCTGACAGAGGTTAGTTTTTTCTTATCACTGTTAGGACACCTTCAACAATTTGAAAACCTCTAACACTATGCTTTCTGTCTAGTGACTAGCATATGTTTCATTACTCTATTTTGAAAATAGTTTAGTTATTTTGAAACCAATATAACCACACCACTAGCCTCCCACTGTAGCAATCTTTGTCAATATATTTAACAAATCACCTTGATTTTCTGTTGTGTAACCAGCTCCAAAAATAGAAAAAAAGAGATGTAAACGCCTTAGAAATGAGCCACTTCGAGGGGGCAACCTCCAATACATTACATAAATGAACAATTCTTGGATGATACAATTCAAAAAACCTCCTTTCTATATATAGGAGTCCATGGGGCCATAATGTAATCCTAGTGGGCCACAATGTAATCCTAGCCGACCTAACAATAATAATTTAAGGGCACAATAATAACAAAATGGGGGTTACGAGGGTACAATAATAACAATAAGGGGGTTACACTAACAACAATAAGGGACTATACTAGTCATATAGGGACCTAACATGCCCCTCTCCTTCAAAAAAGTGTTGTCCTCAACGCTTGAGTAGCTCTGGGTGCTTCTGTATAAAATTCTCATCCTCCCATGTAGAATCTTCGGTGGGTAAGTTCTTCCACTTGATGAGATACTCTGAAATTGATCGATTCCGTAGTTGTCGAGTTCTTTTTTCCATGACTGCTTCAGGTTCCAATATGATTTTCCCTTCCCCATCAAGTTCTGGCAATACTGTTTGAACTGGAAGATTTTCACCTATAACCTTCTTTAAGGATGAAACATGGAAAACTGGATGTACTCGCGAAGAAGCAGGAAGCTCCAATTTGTATGCCATAGTACCAATCTTTTGCAACACCTTGTAAGGACCATAGTACTTTGGCGATAATTTATTATCCTTATTTGCTTGCTTGAGGGACATTTGTTTGTATGGTTGTAGCCGTAAAAATACCCAATCTCTTACATCAAAACTTCTCTCGCTACGATGTTGATCTGCCTGTTGTTTCATTCGATTTTGTGCCATATTCAGGTTATCCTTTAAGAGTTGGAGAACTTCTTGCTGATGCTCGATGTGATCTTCCACTGCTTGAACCTTCGAATTTTCCCTTAAAGATGATGTGATGGATGGTGGATGATATCCATAAAGTGCCATAAATGGGGTCATTTTTGCTACAGTATGGAAGGAAGTGTTATGCCACCATTCAGCGAGAGGTAACCACTTGACCCATTGTGTTTGTTTATCAGATACAAAACAACGAAGATATCCTTCCAAACATTTATTTACTATCCCAGTTTGACCATCAGATTGAGGATGATAAGATGAGCTATGAGCTAATTGAGTACCCAAACAAGAAAATAACTCCGTCCAAAAATTTCCAGCAAAAATGGGATCTCTGTCACTCACAATAACCCTTGGGCTTCCATGTAGCTTTTGAATTTTGTCTATAAATGTAGTAGCAACTGTACTTGCTTTAAATGGATGAGATAATGCACAAAAGTGTGCATACTTGGTAAGTCTATCAACTACCACCATGATGACACTCTTTCCTTCGGACTTAGGTAAGCCTATGATAAATCCATTGAAATATCCTCCCAACGTTGACTTGGAATGGATAAAGGTTGTAGAAGTCCTGGGGTCTTAATTGTTTCCACTTTATTCTGCTGGCAAACCAAACATTCCTCCACAAACTTTCAAATATCAGATTTAAGGCCATCCCAAAAAAATTCTTTCTTCACCCTGTGGTAAGTTTTTAAAAATCCTGAGTGTCCTCCTAAAGGAGAAGTGTGCAATTCCAGAAGAATCTTTTGTTTTAGTTGGGAATTCTTACAAAGATATAGGCGATCTTTGTACCATAAGGAATTATTTTTCCAACTAAATGTATCAGATGTACTAGGATCTTGCTGCAACTTTTGAATGAGTGTCCATACATCTTTGTCCTTCTTCCTTTCATCTCTTGCTTCAGTTATCCAATCTGGTTGGATAATAGAAATGGCACAAAGCAATGCTTCCACCTCTTCATTCTTTCTTGAGAGTGCATCTGCAACAACATTAAGCTTTCCTTTTTTGTAGATTATTTCAAAGTGATAACCCAACATCTTTGTGACCCATTTTTGCTGCTCTTCTGAAGATAGTCTTTGTTCCAAAAAGTGTTTAAGACTATCATGATCAGTTTTTACCTTGAAGTGTCTTCCCATTAGGTAGGTTCGCCATTTCTTTAGTGCATGCAGTATTGCTAACATTTCCTTCTCATAAATAGGTTTCTGTAAATACTTTCCTTTGATTGGACGACTTTCAAAACCAATGGGTCTTCCTTCCTGCATTAAAACTGCACCAATTCCATTTCCTGAGGCATCACATTCCACAATAAAGGTTTTTGTGAAGTCTGGTGTAGGTAAGACCGGTGCTAGGCACATTGCCTCTTTAAGACGTTCAAAGGCCTTAGTTGCTTCAGGAGTCCATGAAAATGCATCTTTCTTCAATAATGTTGTTAGAGGTGCTGCTATTCTCCCATAATTCTTAACAAACTTGCGATAATACCCTGTTAGCCCGAGAAATCCTCGCAACTGCTTTATGGTTGTGGGAACTTTCCATTCCTTAATGGCTTTAATTTTGTTAGGGTCCACTTTAACACCCTCGTGAGATACAATATGACCCAGATATTCCACCTCTTGTACTCCAAAGAAACATTTGGAATTTTTTGCATATAATTGTTTCTCCTGCAATAATTTGAGCACCCTGTCAACATGTTCAACATGATCCTTCCAAGACCTGCTGTAGATTAGTATATCATCAAAAAATACTAGCACAAATTTTCTAAGGAAGGGTTTGAAAAGTGAATTCATCAACCCTTGAAATGTAGAAGGTGCATTGGTAAGGCCAAAAGGCATGACCAAAAATTCATAATGACCCTCATGAGTTCGAAATGTTGTTTTTGGAATATCTTGAGTCTTCATTCTAATTTGATGATATCCTGAACGAAGATCCAACTTGGTAAAATAAATTGCTCCATGTAATTCATCCAATAATTCATCAATCACAGGAATGGGAAATTTGTCTTTAATGGTGAGCTTATTGAGCTCCCTATAATCAGGACACATTCGCCATGATCCATCCTTCTTGTGTAACAATACTACAGGAGCAGAGAAAGAACTTTGACTGGGTTGAATTATACCCGCCTCTAACATTTCTGCAATCATACGTTCAATTTCGCTCTTTTGGAAGTAAGGATATCTATAAGGCCTGATGTTTGGAGGAACACTTCCCGGAATCAAATGAATAGCATGATCATGATCACGAATAGGTGGGAGTCCTTTTGGAGTTTCAAACACCTTGGAATGATTGTCCAAGACTTGTTGGAGATCTGCAGAAATAGATGATTTTGATGTTGGAACTTCTAGTGAGCATAATTGTGCAATTACGCCTCGTTGTTCTTTCTTTATAAGCTTTGTCATGACATTAGAGCTTATTATCCTTCCTGGCTTCCCCACAATACCCCGTAATTCGACTTCCTTTCCTTCTGAAAAAAATTTCAAGAAAATTTCTTGAAAATTAAAAGCTACCGTCCCCAAAGATTGTAACCATTGTACTCCTGGTACAACATCAGCACCTCCCATAGGAATGGAAAGCATTGGACTAGTCAATACATATTCCCCCATGGTTAGCTTAATATTATGGCATTTTCCAGAGCAATTTATAGTTCCTCCATTTGCAACCATCACTTGACATTCTGGTGCTGGGTATAGGAAATAATTTAATTCCTTGGCTACCTTACAATGAATAAAATTATGGGTGCTACCTGAATCAATCAACACTATTACCTTTCTCTTCTTGATTTGTCCTTTTATCTTGAGAGTTTGAGGAGTGGTAATTCCTGCCAGTGCATTACACGATATGGGTGGATTCATTTCTTCCTCTTCTGGGGTTGGTTCCTGGTGTATATCCTCTTCTTGTTCATTTTCTTCTTCCTCTTCTGACCTGTAAAGTCATTCTTCTCGACACCTTATGACCTTTGATGTATTTTCTACTCATAGCTTGTACAACCAGCTTATACACTCTTTTATTAATTAGTGTGGTATCAGCACTTGTAGGTTAGCCAGAAATCTGAGTGCTTAACCACTTCTGCTTTATAAATTGGGTACAGTAGGTTTCTTGTGTGTAATTTGTTCAACTTTTCTTGCCAGCTTGGAATGCCTTCTCAATAAATCCCGGGTTCCAAACGCAGACTTACATAACAGGATATTGTCCTTCAAAATTTATAGGAAGATGAATCTGTGTTCTCTGTAAAGATGGTTACATATATTCAATTTTGGAAGTCCTCAATGTGCTGCCCCACTAAACCCTTTTGTTTGAGATTTATCAATTGGCTAAAGAAGGTGTTGCTCTTTGTATCCTCATAATGTGCTATCATTTCCTCCGTAAAAATTGACCAAGTGACAATTTTTTTACGAGAGCAAAGCCATTGATACCATACGAATGTATTTTGTTCTAAATGTAAAGTTGCAATGCGTACCTTTTGTGTGTTTTGCACGTTATGGAGATCAAAATATTGCTCCATCTGTAGTATCCATGTTACAGGATCCTTTCCATCCAACTTCCTCATATCCATTTTTGGAATATGGTGGTTCTTCCCACCAACATTCGAGTTTATGAAATCACGATTAACATTTATTTTGTTCTCATCATGAGGTTCTTCTCCTATATTTCCGCCATTAGGAATCATTTCTGGGTTTAAGCTTGTCATCAAGCCTTCCATGTATGCTTTTAGATCACTCTTCATGTTTTCCATGTTGTCTTTCATGTCATCCATCTTAGCTTCCACGCCTTTCTTCAAATTGTCCATCTTCACTTCCACGCCTTTCTTCAAAACTTCCATTTCATTTTTTGTTGCTCTTTGCGAGAGTGAAATTTGTTGCACTTGCTCTTGTAATTTTGATAGATCATGTTGCAATTCTTCATCTTCATGAGTCATGGTAGAGCCTTCTGAAGGCTTAATAGGTGTTGAATTCTTTTTAGGGGCCATTTTAGAATCCAATATTGATACCTATTCTACAATATGCCCTTGGAATCAATTCAAATTGATTCTTCAAACGAGACTTATGCAATTCGGAAAAATACACACCTTTTTCTTGCTTTTGAGGAGCTCGATAATGAAATTGTATTATCTCTGTTATTGCAGCTCTTAAATATCTAAAATTCAGTACTGAAATAGCCCTCTGAAGTCTCTTTTGAATGCCACAGGTCTGACCTAATTTTGATTCCCCAAGAACAAGTTGTGTCCAATCTCCCACAGTGACCTAATTCGGAGGCCCGGTTCGGTAGAGAGCCGACTTGTACGTTGCCGTCATCACTGTTTTATCCAACGTGTCTGAAGTGGTAACGAAGAAACTACAGTCCGTGTACTTGCGACCAATTTTTACGGCACTCCAATCCGATGCTCAGAGAGAGAGTTATTGAACTTTTCCCACGATCACCTCTTTGAGATGAAATTCGGGAGCCTGAAAAAGCACTACCTTCCACAGATCATATCTCCAAAAATATTGCGAACCAAGCTCTGAAATGTTTTGAAGGGTTTCCTTAGGATTTCATCTTTGCACCATAAAAATTTCAAATTTTGAACCTCAGTAGAAAAAAAGTTATAGCGCAAATTCCACATTGACCTTTTTAGGAGCACAGACAAATGCACGACTTCCACAGATGATATCTCCGAAAATATTGCGAACCAAGCTTTGAAATTTTTAGAAAATATTCCTCAGGATTTCAGCTTAGCACCCTAAAAATTTTGGTGTCTGAAACTTCGTAGAAAAAAATTTATAGCGAAAATGCCACGATGACCTGTTTGGAGCAGCGAAACCCTAGAATCCAAAGCTCTGATACCAAATGTTGTGTAACCAGCTCCAAAAATAGAAGAAAAGAGATGTAAACGCCTTAGAAATGAGCCACTTCGAGGGGGCAACCTCCAGTACATTACATAAATGAACAATTCTTGGATGATACAATTCACAAAACCTCCTTTCTATATATAGGAGTCCATGGGGCCATAATGTAATCCTAGTGGGCCACAATGTAATCCTAGCCGACCTAACAATAATAATTTAAGGCCACAATAATAACAAAATGGGGGTTACAAGGGTACAATAATAAAAATAAGGGGTTTACACTAACAATAATAAGGGGCTATACTAGTGATATAGGGACCTAACATTTTCCTACCAAGACCTCCATTTTTTAATCACTATTTAGTCTTGAAAAACATGGCATCAAACACCCCTTTAGAAATTCAAATGCACCAAGGAGGCAAATAAAAATACCTTGACGATGGTTTGTGGCCTTTTCTTGACGAGTTGAGTAAGTTTCAAGAACGTTTGGAGGCGTTTTGATCGTTCAAACAGGCGCGACACGTTCAAAAGGAAGAGCGTCGTGGAGTAACATAGGTGTCGGGTCGGCCTTCGGGTGGTTGTGACTAGTGCCTACAGGCGCACTGTGTAGTAGTGTAAAACCTTTGTAAATATTCCACTGAATGTGTCGTGCACTTTTCCAGGCGTGCCGCATGGGCTTTAAGCCTCAAAAACTCTAAAATTTGCTTGAATATCCTTGTTTCAATCAGTGAGCAGCCAGGGGGATGTTGCTTGGTGATTTTGAATTTTGCATATGAGCTTTGCAATGGTCTCCCCACCTCTTATATAGTCGAAAAAGCCCACTTACCTTTGAAACTGCTTTATGAGGGTTTTGAAACTTTTTGAAAAGGCCTTTTTTTTAAACAAAACATGAAGCATTGCCTTTGCAAATTTTATCATTTTAAAACACTATAAAATCCAATATTTCGACTAGGACTCTTTAAAGTGCCGTGGATGATATTTTTTGAGGATCCTTATACATATGAACCCTCTTCAAAGTGAAAAATTCATTTTGAAAACCAAAATATTTCTCAGTGTTTCTCTCATTAAGGAAATACTCTTTTCACTATTTGCCCATTTATGCCCCTTGAAGGGAAAAACTCTACTTAAAGACATATCAATAATCTGTGATGCATTCTTTGCCATTTTTGCAAGGAGGTGAACCACTTTAAAAATTATTTTGACATTTTCTCTTCCTGGTGTTTTGATGATGATCATGTCCACTGTGAATCTGATTGAACTGTCAGGTGCTCTTTGAGCCTTTCTTTATATTGTGGGTGAAGAAACTCATTTGAAACTGTAAGTGAAAAACTCTGCTACAAATAGTCTCCACCCTCAAGGAAAATGACTAACCTTAGATTGACAAAGTAATTCAGTCTTCAACTCTTACAGATATATAGTAGGGGATGATGAGCTGAAGTTTGAAATGTAAACATGGGAAGGTTGTCCCTTTGTTCCTCTGTGAAGGAAATCTATAAGAACAGTGAATTTTCATTTATTTCACCATTTTTGGGAGCAGCCCCTTTTGAAATCTTTGCCACATTAAATAAATGCTTTTCATCCTCAAATAATGGTGAGCCTTCTACTTGTTTGTGAAGGAGGCCTATTTTTGAAAAATTCCTGGGTTCTTTTCAACCTCTGTCTCAACCAAATGAAAATGTTGATGAACACACTGTTAGTGATTTTCTTTGTATTGGATAGCAGAAGTCAGCTTAAAACCAAGATTGTTTTACTTACTTGGCCATTTGCTTAACAATATTTCTTCATTCATAATCACCCAATTAGCTTCACATTGTATTTCAATTCTGTGTTTTAATAGTGAAACTCATGTAAACACCTTTTAAAGCACCACTGCTTCACCTATGCTTTTAACACCATTTTCTAGTCAGAAGCCTTCAATTGTCTCCCACTGCTCTTAAAATTTGGCTTTCAGTTAGTGAAATCCCTAAGATCAATCTCTGTCCCTGGCCCTTTGCTTATTAGATGAAGGAGGCCTTTATCACAGTGCCAAACGCCCTACTTGTAAAATGAAGGAGGTTTTCTCAGTATTTCAACCCTCTGCTCATGTATGGAGGAGGTTTTCTCAGTGATGCTATTTCATCAGTTTTCAAACAATTTTATCTTTCCTTTCACTGCCTATTCATATTTAAGAAAATGAAAATGAAAAAATGAAAATATGCCATGAAGGGCATCTCTCTGAGACATGTAATTTCTACTTTTCAAATACCTTTGTGCATCTTTAGACAATCAGAGATAGCCTGGCCAGTATCTGCAAAGCATTTCTTGTCATTTATAATTCACTAACCTTTCATTGTGATTGCAGGAGCTTAATGAGATAACTCTTTGTCTAGAATTTTTTATCCAGGTGGATATTGGTGGCCACCCGCCTATTCCACTTGGGCCCCCACTATTGTCTCTTTCAGTTTTTTCAGTTTCGGCATAACTTACTATTTTTAGCAGTTTTTCGGGTCCTGAACTTCCGGAGCCGTTTTGAGGCCCTAAACGACGTTTTTTGGGTATGAAAGCGCCAGCGAATTTTTTGATAAAATTCGTCCCGACAGCTGTAGTCCTCGGATAGAGCTTTCTAATGATGTATCATATGCGTCAAACGGAGATAGTATGCCAAAGTTGCGTCCCTGGGAAGTTGAAACACCAATTTACCCAAACGGGGCCCATAGTTTTGGCGCTTCATCTCCTAGGGTTAGGTTTTTGGGATGTTTAGGGTTCTCCATTGTTTCTCGATAATAAATAGGCCCTCGCGCCTCATTGTAAAGCAGTTCAGAGGTCTGTAGCCACCACATCTCTTCTCAGAGATAGCTACCAGTACCCTAGCTAGTTTTATTTCCGTTGTCTGTAAGCAAATTTCAGTTCTTTGATATTAATGAAATGAAGTGTTATTTCCGCTGCATCTCTGTATTTATGGTTATGTGTTTATTCTGTTGCGTTCCTGCATAAATACGGATCAGTGGTATCAGAGCGGTCTGCTTTTTCTCGATCCTTCTTTGCATGTCCCCAACGAGGTCGGGGTATAAGGAGCTAGGTCTTGATCTGGTGGAACCTTTGCAAGATCAGCCTCGTAAACCTCGACGGACGCCCATGGGGGACGAAAAGAAAGATGAGGGAGCAGGAGATCCTATCAAAATATTGCTCGAGGAGGCCCTCGAAAAACAAAGGAACGTGATGATGGATAACTTTGTTCGGATCCTTCAATGGCTGCCCACCGGCGGCGCATCTGCATCCAGCAGCCACTCTGGAGGTGCGACTCCTTTTAAGGTACAAGTAAATTTTGACATTCCCATATTTGAGGGTCAAATAGACACATATGCCGTAGATAGATGGTTGAATCTATTAGAAGGATATTTCTCTGTTCATGACTTTTCAGACCGGGAGAAGATTATTTTTGCACTCCTCAAAGCTACCCCCCATGTTAAGGACTGGTGGGAAACCTACTGTGAGAACAAGGACCAGACAGAACCCTCTCTGTTCTCGGCCGTACCAACTTGAAATTCTTTCCGAGACGCCGTCAAGGAACAGTACTATCCCGTGGGGAGCTATGAGGACAAGTACATACAATGGACCACGCTGCGACAACAAAGGGATCAAGATGTGCATGAGCTGACGAATCTGTTCCATACCCTGCGCACAAAGTTGGGTATCAAAGATTCAGAGAAACATCTCGTGCTAAAGTATCGCAGCTGTCTGCATAGATACATTCAGGAGGAAATGGAGTTCCTCGACATCTCCTCGCTTGGTACGGCATACCGGTATGCTGCCAAGATTGAGCAGAAATTCAAACAGAAGAAGCGAGACTTTGGATATGCGAATCAAAAGCAAGGAAAAGGTGCTTCCAAACCGCAGAACAAAGGACAGAGCCAAGGCATGGCGGCTAAAGACAACCCGTCAAAGCCACAAGAAAAGAACAACACCGTAAAGCCAAAGAAGGACACGGGAAAGTGGTGTGAGTTCCATAAGAGCTCCACTCACAACACGAGTGAGTGTCGGGCCAAGCAGTCGCTAGTGGCCGAGATGAGGGCTTCTGAGTCAGATGCATGCTCTGACTCCGAATCAGAACCTGAAAAGGGGAATGAAAAAGGGAAACAGATTATTGATGCGGAGCCCAACGCCATTGTTGCCACTACAAAGATCCAGAAGGAGGAACCGGAAGATCCAGAGGAGGAGGAACGTCTCTTCCACTCCCAGATGTGGGTAAAGGGCTCCCCGGTACAGTTCATTGTCAACAATGGGAGCCAAAAGAACCTCATTTCAGCAGACACCGTGAAGCGGTTGGGCTTGCCGACCACAGCTCACCCACATCCATACACCATCGGATGGCTTCACCAAGGACGAGATCTCCGCGTCAGCCGGCAGTGTCGCCTTCCCTATAGCATCAAGCCCTTCACGGATGAGGTACTATGTGACGTTGCTCCTATTGATGTTTCTGATGTATTATTGGGACAACCATACTTGTGGAAGCGTCATGCTGTGTATGAGTCTCGACCTCGTGCTGTTATTGTTACTTTGGGAAATAAGTTGTACAGGATACCAGAGGTACCACCTCCTGCCGCTATCTCTTTGGTTACTCCAAAACAATGCAATAAGCTCATTTCCCAAACCAAAAAATTTGTTTTCCTGATGATCCACCCCCAGGGCAAGAAGAAGACTGTGGCCACGGCCTCCAGACAGGGCTCCTCTACACAAAAACAACAGATGGATAAGGTTGTGGAGGAGTACGCAGACATATTCACCTCACCCACAGGGGTTCCTCTGCACTGTCAGGTCAAGCACCCGATTGATCTGACCCCAGGTGCGCCGCTACCTAATGGACCAATCTATCGGCGCTCTGTTCTAGAGAATGATGAAATCAAGAGGCAGATTCAGGAGCTGTTGCAGAAAGGTCACATCAGACCAAGTTCATCGCCCTGTGGGAGCCCGATCGTGTTGGTACAAAAGAAGGATGGGACGTGGAGACTCTGTATTGACTATCGGGCGCTGAACAAGATCACTGTCCGGAATAGGTACCCAATCCCACGGATTGATGACCTTCTGGACCAACTTAAAGGTGCAAAATATTTCAGCAAGATCGACCTGAAGTCTGGGTATCACCAGGTACCAATTGAACCCTCCGATGTGTGGAAGACTGCCTTCAAAGCCAAGGAAGGCCTTTTCGAATGGCTGGTCATGCCTTTCGGATTGACGAATGCTCCCGCCACCTTCATGGGGATGATGGATGACATCTTGCGGCCATTCACCAACTCATTTGTAGTGGTGTACTTGGATGACATTCTGATCTTCAGCCAGACTTGGGAAGAGCACCTTCACCACATCCGACAAGTCCTCCAAACACTGCGGCAACACAAGTTGTGTGCCAATTTGGAAAAGTGCACTTTTGGCATGACCCAGGTTCAATATCTGGGATACATTATTGATGAAAGGGGGGTGCATGTGGATCCGGCCAAGATCCAAGTCATTCGGGATTGGCCAGCCCCAACCACTATAACAGAGCTTCGCAGCTTTCTGGGTCTTGCTAATTTCTATCGAAGGTTCGTGTTGGGATTCTCTCATATCACTTGGCCCTTGAGTCAAGTCACCAAGGGAGGAGCGAGAGCAAAAAATTTTTGGTCGGAACCTCAACAGAAGGCGTTCACAGAACTGAAAAACCGCCTCTGTTCTGCCCCAGTGCTCACTTTACCGGACTTGCAACAACCATTTGAGATCGAGACAGATGCCTCTGACTATGCTATTGGGGCAGTTCTTACTCAACAGGGACATCCAGTGGCATTTCACAGTGAGACATTGTCTGACACAGTTCGCAAGTATCCTACTTATGACAAAGAAATGTACTCCATTGTGCAAGCTTGTCGACAATGGAAGCATTACATTTTGGGGAAGGAAACAATCATCCACACAGACCACCGGCCCCTGCAGTTCATACAGACACAAGGGAAGTTGCAGAATGATGGCATCGAAGTGAATTATATATGCGCAAACGATTTCATTTGAACATCAAGTACAAGAAGGGTAGCACCAATCATGTTCTGTTGCCCCTTGTGACCACCCGATCGTGGCGCTCACCACTGTGCTCAACTCTTGTGGGCACGAGACTTCTGATTGGCTGCTTCTCTATGAGAGTGACCTAGAATTCGGCCACCCTTACAAGGCACTCTTGGGGGGTACGCAAGTTCCAAATTTTCACCTCCAAGATGCACTTTTATGTCACCTGGGACACCTTTGTGTTCCTTCAAGTGAGCGTGCCAAGATGATATGGGAAGCACACTACGGTCGAGTCGGCGGGCATTCAGGGATTGAAAGCAGTGGCAATGCTGCCCGAAGTATTTCTACTGGCCGAACCTTCGAAAGGATGTCGAGAAGCACATCAGATCCTGCACTGCTTGTGCCATTGTCAAACCGTCCATCAAGAAGCAAGGCCTATATACTCCTCTGCCTACCCCTAGTCGACCTTGGGAATCCATCTCCATGGATTACATGTCAGGCCTGCCTTCTACTAAGCAGGGAAATGACTGTGTTTTCGTGGTCGTCGATAGATTCTCGAAGATGGCCATTATGGCGGCCTACAAGAAGAATATCACAGCAGAAGCCACTGCTAAACTCTTCTTTGAACGAGTGTGGGTGCACTTTGGGATCCCACAGTCTATCATATCAGATCGGGATAGCAGGTTCCTCAGCACATTTTGGTCCAGCCTCTGGTCGATGTTGGATACCAAACTCACCAAGTCCACAGCTTTCCATCCCCAAACAGATGGCCAGACAGAGGTCGTCAACAGAATGATTGTACACATTCTGCGCATGTACAATTCAAAGCATCCACGCACATGGGACGAGAGCCTCCCTTATGTACAACATAGTTATAATCGGGCTCTCCACAGTTCAATCGGCCATAGCCCCTTTCGGGTGGGCTTGGGATTCCAGCCACTATGTCCCATTGACGTAGCCATGCCATTTGCAGCTGCTCAGGCCAATTCAGCTCATGTCCAGTCTGAAGTTGACAAAGAAAGTAGCTTCATCGAGCGCATTCAACACATCCGCCAACAGGTTCATGATATATTGGACAGAGCCAATGCCAAGTACAAGCAACGCCATGATCAACACCGGGTGCCACACAACTTCCGGGTGGGTGACAAAGTATGGCTACATTTGCAGAAGGAGCGCCTCACTGGACCCCACCGCAAGCTTCGCCCGCTCCGATACGGGCCGTACACCATCACCAAGGCTGTAGGGAACAATGCATTCGAGCTCAGTATTCCACCATTCCTTGGTCTGCACCCAATCTTCAATGTGGATCGCCTTCGTCCTTACTTCCCACCTCTACTGGACACCTTGGACATTGCAGAACAACTCACACCAACTGAGTTAAATCCAGACTGCATGGAACAGGCCACCACAGATTGCATCATGGACATGCAAATCAAGAACACTCGCCAGCAGAAGATCCAATTATATCGGGTTGTCAAAGCTGGCCAACTCCTGCACCAAGGAAAGTGGTTCACCAGGGACCAAGTTCAGCAGAAATTTCCTCATCTCATGGAGGAACTTAACGCAATGGGGACCATTGCTTCTTAAGGGGAGAGGAATGATCCAGGTGGATATTGGTGGCCACCCGCCTATTCCACTTGGGCCCCCACCATTGTCTCTTTCAGTTTTTTCCGTTTCGGCATAACTTACTATTTTTAGCAGTTTTTCGGGTCCTGAACTTCCGGAGCCATTTTGAGGCCCTAAACGACGTTTTTTGGGTATGCTTTTACTAGCGAAATGGATCATCCATTTCATCCCGACAGTTGTATTCCTCGGATAAAGCTTTCTAATGATGTATCGTGTGCATCAAACGGAGATAGTATGCCAAAGTTACGTCCCTGGGAAGTTGAAACACCAATTTACCCAAACAGGGCCCATAACACAGCGCTTCTGTCTCCTAGGGTTAGGTTTTGGGATGTTTAGGATTCTCCATTGTTTCTCAATAATAAATATGCCCTCGAGCCTCATTGTAACATAGTTCAGAGGCCTGTAGCCGCCACATCTCTTCTCAGATTTAGCTACCAGCGCCCTAGCTAGTTTTATTTCCATTGTCTGTAAGCAAATTTTAGTTCTTTGATATTAATGAAATGAGTGTTATTTCCATTTTGCATCATTTTGTATTTACGTTTATATGTTTGATACCCATTGCGTTCTGCCTTAAATGCGGATCCAATTTTCATCTGAGAATCAAAACCACATGGCTTGTCTGTGCTTCTCATGTTGAGTTATCTTGTCTTCTAGAACACTAGTATACTTGCTCTTTGACAAAGAAATTGAAGCAACGTACATTACCTTATATCGGCTTGACCTGTGGCATATGTATTGCTGAGACTTCAAGGCTTGTTAGTGGCACGACTTAAGGGTGTAACCAAACTTTATTTGCAGAATAGGAAGGTCTCTTAGGACTGGTTGATAATAGATAGAGGTTCTTTGGCTTTAGGATAGTTTGCCAAGGGAGAAATGCCTAAAGCGCCACTACCTAACTTAGGGGAGACTTCCTGGACAGATTTGGATTATTCTCTTTGGAGCTGATGGACAAGCTAGTATGGCTGAGGCTAGATAGGGCTTGACAATGAGGTTTTATCTCGTCATGGGCTGATTGAAAAGGTTAGGAGGGAAAAAATGTTTATGGGTGTTTTCCAGCTGGAAAATTTGACAAATTTTGAGATCAGTTGCTAGAAAACTTGGCTTTAACAAACAATCATCATCAAGAGGTGAAAAATACTGATGACTAACAGTGGCTCCATTTGGGGAGGGCAGCTCTTTTTCAGGAGGTGTTCAGAATTTTAGATCTCGGTTCTTTGAAGACCAGTGCCTTTATCCATTGGCGCAAATTTCTTTCTTCCTTGATGCTATTTCTGAAAATTGACAGCATGATTAGCATCAATGATATTTCTACCTACGCCACTATATTTCCTAACATTTTTTCTTCTTTTGGGTGCATTTGGAATAACAACCCTTTGACATAGTATTTTTGAAAAATGACACTATCTAATTCTACACTTATATCCACCGGGAGTTCAGATTAAGCTGATGAACTCCTTTGTTTCTCTACCTATGCTAGATCGACTGTCAAGATTAAGCTGTTTGACAAGATTTTATTCTCTAATCTAAAACATGAAATTGAAAAATGACCAAATCAGGATTAGACAGTCTGATTTGTCATGTACTTGTGGCATGAAAGACAAGCTGCACACAAATATTATTTTGCATAAAATGAAATCTAGAAAAACAAGGCTAGGATACACAATTTGTTTTTCATCCCTGCTTTCCTCTTTGGTTCTGTTTTGAGCATGTGGAACCAGTGTCTTTTCCTAATCTACTCTCTTTGATAAGTCAAGCTTACACAATGTTAACCATCTTTTCCACTCACTAACTTATCAGCAAATAAATTTAAAACATGTTCAGTTATGATTAGGCTAGATAACTGAACAAGACATTTGAGCACTAGTAGTGACATTTAGACTTGCGCACTTTCCGAATGACTATTTTTTGGAATATAGGGCTTTCTTTCTATTTTTCAAACCGCCCTCTTTTTCTGTTTTTCTATTGTTTTTTGAATTTTATGTTTTTGATTTCTTTTTGAAACAATGGTATATACAATGATTGAAAAAGTTTTGACTCGGAAATCTTGGAAATGGTGAAACTTAAGCATCTTATCCTCATAAGGATCTCCTACCACTCTTGGTCCACTTAGCTCTTGAAAAAAAAAATTTGGAAAATTTTCTCTTTCAAGCATGACATAAGGATTCATGCATGAATCTCTAAAAAACCCTGTGTCTTCTCCTTATACCTCTGAATTCCACTTCTTCTTTTGATGTACATCTTTTTCAAATAATGCAGATATTCTTTGTCATTTTTGAAGTATATGATGACATCATCAAGGTACATCAAAATGAATAAATCCAGGACCGGAAACATGGATTTTAGGAGCATATTTTTGATATCTAGTCGTTTTGCAAATATGGGTTTGAAAATGGGACTACTTCTAGCATATTTGAAAAATTATTTGAGTTGTTTGCTTTGTAAAGGAATCATTTGGCTATAACCTGAAACATCATCTTGCAAAGACATATGATTAAAAGCACTTATCATTGGTATATCAAGGTTTTGCGCAGGAAGGATAGAATTTCTGTCACAAGGGTGTGTATTAGTGTTTCTAAAATCAAAACAGATCCTATGACCAGCTATTTTATCTTTGACTATTACTGTTTGGGTCAGATTTTTTTATTTTCTTTTGTCGAAGTTGTTTCTAGGAGTGATGGCAATGGCATAGGTTTTCTCACTGCTTTCTCTATATGAAGTAGTATTTTGAACAAGATTGCAAATTCTAGGAGTTCTAAGTCTTTGATGGAGTGACAGAATGTTAGCCAGTTCAAGTAACTCAGGTATATTTGGACTGCAGTCATCATATCCTTTCATAAGAAGTTTATCAGGCATTTTTTCTGGATTTTGAGCTCTTATGGCTACAGTCAAGGTTTCATTTGAAAGGGTAGAGTTAAGTGATGGAAAATCCTTAAGGTATGGTAAGAACATTAAACTTCCCTGCCCTCAAGTTCCAAATAGGTTTTGGATATGCAAGTCTTCTAATGCCTCTGTTCTGAAAAAATTTCCTGATGTTACTGTTGATTTTTGCCTAAGGTTTGAGCAATTTGCTTGATAGTACATAATGGTTTGTGCTTCTTGTTTTATCCCTGTGTCAAAAGGGACAAAATCTCTTTCCTCAAGACATAGCTGCTCATGATCATGACAATTTTGAGTGTCTAGTTCATCATAGAGAACTTGGGCCATCTGATGTGGTGGGTCTAAGTTTGTTTCAAATCCTTCTGACTGTTCTTCAATGTCCTCATCAGTGTGTAAAATGAAAGAGTTCAGATCAGAATGCAAGGAGTACATCGGGATGTTATCTGGCCTTTCTTGGCTGCTGATCATATATTTCATGTGTGATTCTCGATAGAGTATTCTAGTTTGGTCAAACACAGGAATAGTGGCGTAGGACATATCAAGTTGAATATTTCCTTGAAGCTTGGCTCCTCAAGATATGGATAAAAGCATTCCACACTTGGGAGGGATGTCTGCTACCACTATGTCCATGATCAGATGTTTTGTAGGTACTTGGGCTAAATTGAAACAAATATCTTTGATTAAGCCTAGACATTTGACTCTACTCGAATCGAATGAATATAAGTCTTTATATGGTCTTATGATTTCTAGGCCTAGTCTTTCCATCACAACCTTCGGCATGAGGTTATGCGAGGCCCTAGAATCTAGCATGGAATTGTGTAGGATTTGGTCATGGATATTCAGACTGATGTAAAAGGGAAGAGTGGTTCCTTCTTGGAATTTTCCTTCTATTTTTGGACCAAACAATACTTCAAGAGTGTCATCAGCCAGATTAAGGGTGTTTGCATCATTTCCTATATTTAGGACCTTTAACACTTGAGACTTATAAGAGCCTAGGGCGATAAGTTCAGTGAGGGGCATGGTAATCTTTATTTTGGAGATTTCTCCCTCAAAACTGAAAGGTGTTTGTAGTTTAGACAGGTTTGCTTCAGTTTTTTCAGCCATGAATTTCTCTATGTTCTGAGTTTGCTGACTTTGTTTCGAGATTTTGTTTGACACAGCCACCTCGAGAATCTTTGTGGAGGTACTAGGAGAATCTGAGCCAAGACTTGTTTGAATAGCTTTATCTTTGTTTTGGTCAGTTTTCTTGACCATGATTTTGTTGTTGTCCACTGCTTTTTTAAGGATGGTATGAGGGATTTTAGCAGTGTCCGAGCTACCTTTCTTGGAGTTGTCCAGGTTTTTCCTGCTTCTAAGGTCATACTGCCTATGAGCTTCTATGATGGCATTTTGAAAATCTATGGCAGGATCTTTGGGATCTTCATAGTTGGTTTCACCCTGATTCGGAGAGAAGAACGCTTGTTCTTCTTTTGTGAGGTAAACCTCACTCTTGTTATCAGACCCTATGAGGTTCAAATGATTTTCATCAATGGGTTTTGTATCCCTATCATCTTCTTCCACATAATTTTCATTAAAGGGTGGCCTAATTTGTTGGTCATTTTCCCTTGGTTTGTTTTGAGGTTGTTCCCTCCTAAAATTTTGGTTCTGGTTTCTATTTGGAGGGTTTGGCTGGTTGTCCCTAAGAGGGGTTTTTTCACTTATATTTTCCCACATTTTGGCCATGGACCTAACCAAGTCATCTATTCTAGGATCTAAGGAAGGGGCTGAAGTGGAGACCTCATCCCAGTATGTGACTTTCCTTTCTGATCTAGTCCTAGCTCTTTTTTCTGCTAAGTTGGCTTCTGCACTTATGGCCACTTTTTGCATTTCCTCTAAGGTAGGGGGGTCCTTGTCTCTTAGTTGATAAGTCATGTCTGGGTCAAAGCCTTCAGGGAACTTTGCCAAGGCTGAGCCAAGTGGAGGTTTGAAGTGAGGTGGGAGGGCATTATACACACTGTTGAACCTAGTGCAGTATCCTTGGACACTTTCCCCATTTTCCCGTTTTAGATTGTTATACTCTGACAGGATTTGAATGGGGTTCTTTCGGATTTCCCACTTGTTTATGAAGGTTTGGTAGAGTTCTGGGAGATCGTGGATGCTGTTTGGAGTTAAGCTCTTAAACCATTTTTTGGGTTCTCCGCCCAGGCTTTGGGCGAACATCCTCATTCTGATGGTCTCGTCTTCTATTTCCATGTATTCAAAGGCATCGCTAATTCTATCTACATGTTGTTGAGCTGTGGTAGTCTCAACTCCGGTAAAGTGCAAGATTTTGGATTGATAGTCATTTTGTAAAGGAGCCAAAGGGTGTGGTAACACCAAGGGTGCATACGAGGCTGCCATGGAGGGAGCTAATGGATGATGTACAAAATGAGGGCTTGTAGGATGAACTGGTGTGATTTGAACAGTAGTGGTTTGAATGGGTGTGGTGGATGTACTTGGGCTAGTGATCTGATTTTGAGCAGATCTGGGGTGGTAGGAGCCAAAGTGATGGAGAAGCTAAAACTCAAGAGGTGTAGTAGGCGAGGCTTCTCTACTAAGACTCTGTGGCAGATCTAGGGGCTCAAGATCGTCAAAGTTTACCTTACTTTGTGACTTGCTTCTAAAAAGGGTTATTGCTGATTTTAAGTCAAATGGGGAATCCTGCAAGGCTGTGAGGTGTTCAGGTACTGGTTTTGCTTTACGGATGGACTTATCGGTAGCTAAATGGCCAGTTTCAGAAGCTTTCCATAGAATCTTCTTTGGGTCATCTACTATGATAGGGGGATTTGGGTTTGGATGAGATCTGGTGTTGATTCTTCGTGAAGCCAGATTTCAAATCCATAGTTTAGAGAGGATGGTATTTGTGATTTTTTTGGATGGATGGCCTCTCTAGGGGTTTACTAATGTGAAGGATGGTCAAAACAAAAATGAGGACTAGTGGAGTTGCCGGGTGGATTTCTGTGAGAACTATGGTCCACCACCAACACTATCAAAGATGTTTTCGGGAAAAAGTTTTCTAGCAAACTTTGAGATGAAGACTTGCAAGGAAGAGTGATTCACTTGGTTTCAACAATTTGCTAGGCTGTTTAGAAAAGCTAATGGTTCTATTTGCAAGATTATTTCTGTTTATCTCCTATGTTTAGGTGAAGTCTTCTGAATCGCTAAGTTATACTTAGTTTGTCACTGATTATAGAGTTTGCACCATAAGTTTGAAGTTTTGGAAATGATGAGTCAACAGAAAGGTATGGTTTATGAATTTTTTGGTTTTTTTATGGATTTTTTAGGCCTACTAGAGGCTAGTGGAGTTTCCGTTTGGAACTTGGTTGTTTTTGTAAAGATTTAGCTATGGTCCACCACCAATAACTAGGGAAAAGCCAATCTGGGAATGTTTTGGGGTTTTCTGAGTTTTTGTGTAGCCTATGAGGTTTGGAAGAGTTTCCTATAACTGAATCATCATTTTGCTAAGATGGTGAAAGAGCTAGCTTCTACTCTTCAAACAACACTTAAGTTTTCTAAGTTTGATTGAGACTTCGAGAGTTACTAAGGAGTACTTAGATTGTCACTAACTCGGAAGGTCCCACCATGATCGCCATTATGTTAGTGAGCGGTGGGATAAGTCAATCAGATAGTATTCTTAAGGTTGCTGGAATTTTTAGGGAATCTAAGTTTGTTTGTTACTCAGAGTCCCACCGTGATCGCCATTATGTTAGTGTGGCGATGAGGTGGCTCAATCGGATAGTAGCCTAGAGTTTAGTAAAGTAGTAAGGCCTACTGGAGGTTAGTGGAGTCGCCAGGTGGATTTTTAGTTGTTTTGAGGTATATGTGTATGGTCCACCACCAGTACTGACAAAAACCAATCTAAGGGAGTTTTTTGGGGTTTTTCTGAGTTTTATGTAGTCCTGAGGTTTGGAAGAGTGTCCTACAGCTGAGTCATCATTTTGCTAGGATGGTGAGACAACTAGATTCTACTCTTCTAAGTTTGACTGAGATTTTGAGAGTTCCTAAGGGATACCTAGGATGTTTTGACTCAAAGTCCCACCGTGATCACCATTATGTTAGGGTCCCGTGATTTGGCTGATTGGCAAGCCAAATGACAGTGTAACATCAAACCAATCTTTGGAGCCCAAGGACCTAGCCTTCCTAGGCTCAGAGAGGGCTCTCTCTATTTGTGTAATGGATATCTGTGTGTTTGCTTATTGTGTTATGATTTTAGGCTAGTTATGAAGTAAGTTTTTGGTTTTGGTTTTTAGGTTGTGAGGGATGAACTGATCAAAGACATAAGATAGGTAAAAAGATGTCAGATCAACTAGGCTATGGGGTCGAAAAGGTTAAGAAAGCTTTCAGATGGTGATACAAGGTTGTTGAAGGGCCGATTTGATTCGAGGTAAAATGGATCTTTAGGCAAAATGGAGTGAGATGGACATTATATTTGTGAATAACAAAGGATTTAAAGCATAAATAGTTTAATAGCTAACATAAACATGGTAGGGCAAACCATTAATCATGAGAAATGTAACTATAAGCTGATCAATGCATAGAAATAAACATTCAAGCCATGCATAGAGATATATGACTCTCTAACTTTGGGAAATGACTATCAGACTTTGGGGAAATACAGTTAAGACAGAAAAAAAACTCAAATCACTATGTATTAATATCTAAACATAGTACTTCAAGCTATTGGGCACTTTAGTAGCAAGATTTCACAGTTTTAGGCAAAGGGCGAGATCAATACAAGACCTCCTTGGTTCAACAAATGACAATCAAACAATCAAAGAGAAGTTTCAGAGGTGGAGCTATGACTAGCCATGAGTAAGCAGGGCATACCGTAAATCATACTTAGCATGCATAAAACCATAAATGAAACAAGCCAACAATATTCTTCATTTATCAAAGAGCAATCAAGGATTCTTTGATATGACTAAGAAGGAAGAAAACATAGAAGCTATAAAGAAACAGGAAATTTGAGGTGCCTCCAAGGGAATTTCTCAAATATATTCTCTATTGTCTTATAGCAAGCAATAACATGGAATTATGAATGAAAAATAAGAAACAAAATAGAGAGAGAGACACTATACCATTCTACCAAGTCATGGAATCCAACAACAGACCTCCTTCATCATCCAAAAACATCCAAGAAACTATCCAAAAACATGAGAAAAGTGTTTCTTCCAAGCTTGTATAACCATATATTTCTTCTATTCATCAATTTCAGCCTTGTTTACAATGAAATCCTTTGGAATATATAGGCCAAAGTGAGGAAAACCTCTTAGTTCAACTTGCAATCTCATTGGCCTATCCAAAATATCTGATTTTGTCCTTGAGGCTTTGCAAAGCCCAAGGCACAAAATATCTAATAAAATATCTCAAAAATGGAAATATATTGAATTTTCATAACTTATCATGTACAAAAATAGCTAAACACACATGAAGAAAAGTCACTTTTGAAAGGTTCAATTTTTACAAAAATACTCAAAAAATATATCAGCAAAAGGTCCCCTCACTTGCCGGCAACTTTTGGAGGCCTTCCCGATGTCAAAATGAGGCCCATGATAGCTCATTGGAAATATCTAAGTGTATAATTTCTGAAAAGGTTTATTTTTCTCCCAAATGACCACTAGAATTCCTCCAAAAATAGACATGTGTGTAAAAAACCAAAAAATAGGCCTTGCTGATAAACGAGGCAGAGTGTAGAAAAAGCGAGTGTTTTTCACCATTTTGCAGGAGAAAATGATCTGAAAATCACTGAGTATATGACCCTGAAATTATGGCATCCAATGATACCATTTTCATCCTTTTAGGATGCCCCAAAATAAAATGGAGATGCCCATGAGTTTTAGCCAAAAAACCCAAAAATGACAAAAAACCAAAATTTGTCAAATTTCTCCCAAATTTGGCGAGCATGACTCTCAAGGGTTTTCAGAAACATGTTGTGAAGATGAGGCCAAAATTTGGAGCTTTGAGGTGTCTTTCCTCAATTTTGGTGTTGGGTGCTTCCCTTTAGCCTCCTTGAGTTTTTCTGAGTGGCCTTCAATTTCCACCGGGCAAACTGATTGAGCTTTTTATAGTGCCTGGTCATCCTCTGTTCAAGGTCCAAGTCTCTATTTTCCTTCTCCAATTTCTTCTCC
Source organism: Pinus albicaulis (assembly GCA_034641835.2). NCBI lineage: Eukaryota > Viridiplantae > Streptophyta > Pinopsida > Pinales > Pinaceae > Pinus > Pinus albicaulis. The sequence continues at coordinate 2,054,064,409 of CM076575.1, forward strand.
ATGTGATCATTAACTCTCTCAAGCCATGCTTCCTGATTGTTCTCTATCTCTTGTTCAAACAATGTAGTGAGAGGGGTAGATTGGAGAAGGACATCTTCTTCTTCCTTTTGTTTCTCAAGGGCCTTTTTTAGCCCCATGGTTCTTGGCCTCTTTCGCCTAGGCTGATCTTTGCCTTCGCTCTCATCAAACTCACCCATGAGTTATTCCAATCTCACTTGTGCTTTGGAGGCATCCTTTTTGTATTTGATGGCCCGTGTCTCATATACAGCCATATGGACACTCATCTGTTTGTTTTGAATTTGCAAAAAGTGATTAAAGTTTCTAGCCCTCTCAAGATCAATCCTCAAAGCATCAATTTGGTTTTCTCTATTGATCAAGAGATTTTATAGGATCCGAGCTTCATTATCACTATCACCTCTTTGGATTTGAATGATGTTGAATTCCCTTTCCTTTTCATGACTACTTTCTTCTTTCTCCTTTCCTTTGCTTTGGGTGGCTCTTTTAGTCTTCCTCCTCTTGGGCAATTCGACAATGGGCTTCTTGGGAAAATTTCCCTTGCTTCAGAGGGAACTAGTCACATTTGGAGTTACAAATCTAGGCACCCTTTTCCTTGATGTCTGGGGCTTGTCCACTTTCGGAGAAGAGAGCATGGCCCCTTGCCTAGGAGAGGCATCTAGCACATGCTCCATCGGCTCTTTACCCTTGTCACTTTGCTCATCATTCTTGCCACTGTCTTGGATTTATTCAAGGATGCCTTGACTGTCCTTGTGCATTTCTTTTTGAGGGTTTTCCTCCTCACTGTGTTGCAGCTGTTCATCATGCTGCCCCTCTTCTTCATGAGGTTGTTGTTATTTTTCATGAGGTTTCCTTTGTTCATCATGTTGTGGCTCCCTCTGTTCATCATGCTGCTTTTCATCATCATGTCATTTTTCATCATGCTCAGGAGTCTGTTGTTCTACCTCACTGTGATGCTGCTCATCATCATGTCCTTTTTCATCATGCCCTTCTTCCCCTTGTTGTGCTGTCTCACTGTTTTTTTCTACCCCTTGCTGCCCTATTTCACTATGATACTTCTCATCATCATCTTCCTCTTCTTGCTCATGCTCTTCTTCCTCATCATGCTCTTTTGCTTGTTCTATGGTAAACTTGATCTTCTTGGGAATAGGTTTACTAGAAGAAGGTGAAGGATGGTGAGTAGAAGGTGAAGGAGAAGTATGAAATGAAGGGACATTGGAGAAATATGGATGTGTGATGAAAGTATCCCAAGAGACCTCCTTCTTCTCAAGTTGATGAAGAATGATAATTTTGATGAGGGAGTGATGGAAGAGGCAGGCTGTCTGCTGAGAAGGAGGCTTTTTCTGAAAAATGGAGGCGATTTTCTCAATACTTCTATGTAGGAAGAAAGGGATATTTAGCAATTTGGCCCTCGTGAAATGCATGAGCAATCGGATATGACAGCCATAGACTCGGGAGAATCTTCCCTCGCAAGTGAAGTATTTCATGATGATCTTCATGAGGGGGGCGTAACTGGTCAATAGATATGAGAAAGGAAAAATGGATGGATATGAATCTCTATGCTCAGGCTTCAGAAAAGGCTTGTATTCTTCTGAGTCCAGGTGGCTTTGTTTAAACCACTTCTCCCCGACATAAGGGATTTTGGTTGCCTTGGAAATGGACCTTGGAGAGAATTTGAAATCTAGGCCTGCCAGCTGAAAGTGCTTCTCTTGAAACCTCAAAGCACAAAGATGTGTCAAAGGGGAATATCTCTTCACCTCTTGCACTCTTTAACAAAAATCTAGACACCCAACCTCATGGAAATTAAACAAGACCGATGGATGGGAATTCACTTCTTCAGTGGAAACAGGCTCAAATATTTTGTGCAGGCCACTCCTACTATCTTGCCTAGGAGGCATCCTGTTTTGAATGTTCTCTGCAACACCAAGCTGTCTCAAATGGCCTTTGGAATTTTTTCTCAAGCACACACCTCTGTCCCGCTTATCAGTCACTGTTTGACCAAGACAACTGCTTCAAATGCTTTGTGAAATATTCTCCCAACACCAACCTTGTGCTTCTTCTAAATCACTTTTTTGTCCTCCTTTATGCCAATCAACAAACTTTTTTTAAATGAAAAGCAAATAGTCAATTTGATTACTGTTCTTGGGCAAGGTAATTTGAAAAGAGGTATTGGTGCTTTTTGTAGAACAGAGATCTCCTTGTGTTTTGATAGAAGCAAAACAGCCTTGTATTTAGACAAAACCAAAACACCCTTCCTCAAACAGTGCTTCTTCTACTGTTCACTGGTTTCTATACAAAGGTAAGCCAAACACCTTCAGCTGATTTGAAAGCTTTTATAGCATATCCTGCTTTATGGAAAAATGGAAGGCATGCACTAGGTTTGCTTTTTACCATACAGAGAGGTCACCTTTTGAAGTGACAAAGCATTCACACATTATCACTGTTGTATCTTTACAAAACTGTTTCACCTTAGGATCACTTGTTTCTTATACCCAGGTAGACAAAAAAACCCTCAAATGACTTTGCAGAATCTCTCACCACACTCTCTTTTATGGGAAAATAGAGGCAACACTAGTTTCACTGTTTCACTATTCAAAATAAGATACTTTTGAAGTGACAAGGGATTCAGACTATGACCACTGTTTTCAAAATAGGCTCACTGTTGTCACCTTACAACCACTGTGTTCTCCTTACAAAGACTGCTTCCACCTTATAACACTGTTCTCACTTTAGAATTTTCTGACAGAGGTTAGTTTTGTCTTATCACTGTTAGGACACCTTCAACAATTTCAAAACCTCTAACACTGTGCTTTCTGTCTCGTCACTAGCATATGTTTCATTACTCTGTTTTGAAAACAGTTTAGGCCTTTTGAAACCAATATAAACACACCACTAGCCTCCCACTGTAACAATATTTTTCAATATATTTAACAAATCACCTTGATTTTCCTACCAAGACCTCCATTTTTTAATCACTATTTAGTCTTGAAAAACATGGCATCAATCATCCCTTTAGAAATTCAAATGCACCAAGGAGGCAAATAAAAATACCTTGAGGATGGTTTGTGGCCTTTGCTTGATGAGTTGAGTAAGTTTCAAGACCCTTTGGAGGCATTTTGATCGTTCAAACAAGTGTGGCACGTTCAAAAGGAAGAGTGCCGTGCAGTAACACAGGTGTCGGGTCGGCCTTCGGGCAGTTGTGACCGACGCCTATAGGCACACTGCGCGCCGCTATAGGCGTGCCACATAGTAGTGTAAAACATTTTTAAATCTTCCGCTGAACGCACCGCGCACTTTTCCAGGCGCGTTGCGTGGACTTTAAGCCTCAAAAACTATAAAATTCGCTTGAATCTCCTTGTTTTGGTCAGTGAGTAGCCAGGGGGATGTTGCTTGGTGATTTTGAATTTTGCATATGATCTTTGCGATGGTATCCCCACCTCTTATATAGTCGAAAAAGCCCACTTACCTCTGAAACTGCTTTATGAGGGTTTTGAAAATTTTTGAAAAGGCCTTTGTTTTAAACAAAACATGAAGCATTGCCTTTGCAAATTTTATCATTTTAAAATGCTATAAAATCCAATATTTCAACTAGGACTCTTTAAAGTGTTGTGGATGATATCTTTTGAGGATCCTTATACATATGACCCCTCTTCAAAGTGAAAAAGTAATTTTGAAAACCAAAATATTTCTCAGTGTTTTTCTCATTAAGGCAATCCTCTTTTCACTGTTTGCCCATTTTTGCCCCTTGAAGGGAAAAGCTCTACTTAAAGACATATCAATAATTTGTGAGGCATTCTTTGCCATTTTTGCAAGGAGGTGAACCGCTTTAAAACTTATTTTGACATTTTATGCTCCTGGTGTTTTGAAGATGATCATGCCCACTATGAATTTGATTGAACTGTCAGGTGCTCTTTGAGCCTTTCTTTTGAATTTGGGTGAAGAAACTCATTTGAAACTGTAAGTGAAAAAATCTGCTACAAATAGTCTCCACCCTCAAGGCAAATGACTAACCTTAGATTGAAAAAGTAATCCAGTATTCAACTCTTACGGAGATATAGCAGGGGATGATGAGCTGAAGTTTGAAATGTAAACATGGGAAGGTTGTCCCTTTGTTCCTCTGTGAAGGAAATCTATAAGAACAGTGAATTTTCATTTATTTCACCATTTTTGGAAGCAGCCCCTTTTGAAATATTTGCCACATGAAATAAATGCTTTTCATCCTCAAATAATGGTGAGCCTTCTACTTGTTTGTGAAGGAGGCATATTTTTGACGAATGCCTGGGTTCTTTTCAACCTCTGTCTCAACCAAATGAAAAATGCTGATGAACACACTGTTAGTGGTTTTCTTTGTATTGGATAGTAGAAGTCACCATTTGCTTAACAATATTTCTTCATTCATAATCACCCAATTAGCTTCACACTGTATTTCAATTCTGTGTTTTAACATTTAAACTCATGTAAACACCTTTTAAAGCACCACTACTTCGCCTCTGCTTTTAACACCGTTTTCTAGTCAGAAGCCTTCAATTGTCTCCCACTGCTCTTAAAATTTTCCTTTTAGTTAGTGAAAACCCTAAAATCAATCTTTGTCCTTGGCCCTCTGGTTATTAGATGAAGGAGGCCTTTATCACAGTGCCAAACCCTCTGCCTTTAAAAAGGAGGTTTTATCAGTGTTTCAACCCTCTGCTCATGTATGGAGGAGGTTTTCTCAGTGATTCCATTTCATCAGTTTTCAAATAGTGTTATCTTTCCTTTCACTGCCTATTCATATTTAAGCAAATGAAAATGACAAAATGACAATATGCCATGAAGGGCATCTCTCTGAGACATGTAATTTATTCTTTTCAAATACCTTTGTGCATCTTTATACAATTAGAAGCAGCCTGGCCAGTATCTGCAAAGCATTTCTTGTCATTTATAATTCACTAACCTTTCACTGTGATTACAGGAGCTTAATGAGATAACTCTCTGTCCAGCATTTGCATCCCAGGCTCAAAACCACATGAGAAGCAGCTGTCTTCTCATGTTGAGTTTAATACTGTCTTCTGGAACACTAGTATACTTTTTCTCTTTGACAAATACATTGAAGCACTGTACATTTACCTAATATTAGCTTGACCCGTGGCATATGTATTGCTGAGACTTCAAGGCCTGTTAGTGGCACGACTTAAGGGTGTAACCAAACTTTATTTGCAGAATAGGAAGGTCTGTTAGGACTGGTTGATAATAGATAGAGGTTCTTTGGCTTTAGGATAGTTTGCTAAGGGATAAATGCCTAAAGCGCCACTACCTAACTTAGGGGAGACTTCTTGGATAGATTTGGATTGTTCTCTTTGGAGTTGATGGACAAGCTAGTATGGCTGAGGCTAGATAGGGCTTGACAATGAGGTTTTATCTCTTCATGGGCTGATTGAAAAGGTAGGAGGGAAAAAATGTTTATGGGTGTTTTCCAGCTGGAAAATTTGACAAATTTTGAGATCAGCTGCTAGAAAACTTGGCTTCAACAAATATTCATCATCAACAGGTGAAAAATACTGATGACTAACAAGACTTACTTAGAAGGTTGGGAAAAATGAATAAAACCTTAATGTAAAACATTAAAGTTCTAATATTAGGTGGAATGATAAAAAATTTCAATGTAAGACAGTACAATATTAATGTAAGCGGAAGAAATGAAGTTTCAATGTAAATCATGAAAGTTGAACTTTGGTGAATACACAAAGAAATGAATGAAAATGCAACGAAATGAGTTGTTATGGTGGGACTCGGCAAATGGCGGAAGGCGATTTAACCTAGACCGTCAGATCTCAGGAGGAGATCGATGACTGTGATGGTTCGATGAAATTCTATGATCACGTGACGAGAAAATGTGAATGAATTGTGAGATGCAATGAGGGTCGTTGATCCGCAGAGATCAACGGTCAAGATCTGTAGATGAGGCTTCTAGAAATGAAGTGGGGAAGTGGTTTTAGGAAGGAAAACCACTGGTATCGCCCGGTGAAAAGGGAGGGAGGAGGTTTTCACTTTTTCAACGCGATATGGGCCTCCAGCTGACATGTGGCTTCCAGAAACTGCCCGGATCGTGTAAATTTGAGCTGCTAAACTTTAGACACGAAATCTGCGTGATATTGCTACTGGCCATTGGATTTGGGCCCGCGAGATCTAACGGTGGTGGAGGAACACGATACGGCGAATGTGCGCGGACAGTAGAGTGGGGCCAATGGATGAGAATTTATTTGTAGACCATCTGATCTGAAAATGAACGACTGAGATCTGGAGAGAGAGATCAAAGGCAGAGGATGCGGTTAGTGGGCGGGAGTGATACGAGCCGTCAGATCAAGAAGGATGAACGGTTGCGATCTAATCGGAACCGGAGGAGGCAGGGGCAAAAATATCTGATGGGAAATGAAGCGATTGGATTCGGACCATAGGATTATCTGCAGATCAAAAGCTATGATTGGGTCGGAGATCGCCAATCGGGGAGGGTCAACAACAATGAGATTGGTGCGATCGGCGGTGAGTGATTGCGCGATAACCGTCGAATCTGAGAACAGATCGACGACTCATAAGCAATCGGAAGGGGATAGGAGAGAGGAGATGGGTGTATGCAGAGTTTAGTGCTAATCGTTGGATCTTTGAAAGATCATCGGTCGAGAATGCACCCGCAGGGGTGTATAGTGTAAATTTTTCTCGCATCGGGGAAAATCTGTTTAACAAAGAAATGCGCTCCCCGCAATTCTTCCGATTGTGATTAGTGCCCAGGCCTCAAGCGCTTAGTTCTGGGTGCAGGTCATGTGGGGAAGTGATTAAGGGGGCTGGCCGAAAAGGGGCTTAGCCTGTCATAAATAAAAAATGGGTTTTTTGGCCTATTTTTAATGCTTTTTAAGGCCAAAAGAGGGAAACAATAGAGGAAATAAATGGTTTTAAAACCAAATAAAGGATATTATAAGGCTTATAAGGGGATAGAGGATGATTTAAAGGGTTAATGAGGAATTCAGGGAGGCTTCAAGGATGATGTTTTTTCAGAGGAAATGCATTCCTTAAAGGCTCAAAAACATTGTAGCCCCCTGTTTGCTGGTCAAAAAATTCATAGGGGGATAACAACCTGGAAAGGTGGGGTAGCTCCTAGAGGTTCTGTAGGATGTGTGGATGGTCATATAGTTATGTTTTGAATGTTCCACTTCCTTAAGGTGTCATATGAGGCTTAATTAGATCATAGTAGCCTTTCACCACATGTTTACCCCAACGGACCAGTTAACTTGGGTAAATGTGGAAGGAGGGTGTTACAGTTTGAAGGCCTCAAAAGAGGAAATTATGTATAGTGTTTCGTCTAATATTACTTGAGAATTTGATTGATTATTGGTAGTGAGGATGAATTGTTTGGGTACCTTCATGACTAGGAGGTACCTCTGTAGTTCATAAGTCTTTCTCAATAACTTCAATACTATGTCAAAGTCCTTTTGAAGCTCGTACAGATAGGATAATATTCCCCTTTACCAACATAACTTGCCAAGGATATATTTTTGTATTTCCACTTTTATTTTGGTTTGAAGAGAAATTTGGGGATTTAACCATTTGTTCCAGGTTGGAGAGGAATTTGGGGATAAAGTCCCTTAGTGGAGTTGTTGAGGGAAATTTAGGGATTGGAAGGCCCTAGCCTCAACCCATGGTCAAATGAAAAAACACAGGGGACCAATATTAAGAGCTAGCTAGAAGGGGGTATCAAGCCGTCAACTATCAATGATTTAGAAACACCCCCAATACAAATATAATGATAATTTTTCACATCTTAGTGGGAATTTTGAAATCCATCAAGTGAAAGGTTAGGAAATATAGAGATTAGTGTAAATAATTCTCTAAGCAATAATTAGCACAAGTCCTTGATACTAAGAGAACCCGCACCACCAACTAGTTAATCGAGACATGTGGTTAGGGTGTCAAGTGGTGGATATCATGCTATTGGGTTTTGAGACATTCGAGCCCTTATAATGGGACTTTATTCATAATATTTCCAAACCCTATAAGAACCTAATGTGGTAAATGCTAGTATGGTGTTGACATGACACTAATGTGCATATTCCAAGGTGATGTGGATACTACATGGAGATAATGTGGTGCTAATGTGGCATTGACGATAATATGAAATGGGTTGATTTAGATAGATGATGTGGTGACATGGCATGTATTAGAGTTCATAGTGGTACTAAGGTGGAAACTAGATGGTAGTTGAGGTGGTAGGTTATGTGGATATTAAATGTCAAGAGGTCATTTGTCGGGTGCCACAATTCTGGGAGGTTTGGACCCCCATATTGGGCACACCCTTCCTATACTTATAGAACTTGAAATGGATATTAAATGACAAGGAACAGGTTTTGTTAGTTGACAGTGCTATGTTGACACTGTCTTTGTGATATCATAAGGTTATATTATTGAATAATATAAGGGAGGAGATGTGATTGTGGTTCCTATTATATAAAATTTATTTATGGAAAAAGGAAGTGTTATTTTATTCTTCCTGGGGCCACAGAATTCTAGATTTTTGTTTCCAAAGAGTATATTCCTAATTTCTCCTTTCTTATAGCTATGGAGGATTATGTCTTCTTCAGATACCAATTCATCTAAGTGTTCGTCAAGAATTATTGTCTACTGCACTTGACTCGTTCAAAATTTCAGATCCTACATGGATTGGAAGATGTTTCCAAATTACTCTATATTCCATTCCTTCCTTGGATTTTATGTATTTTAATTTATACTCAAAATGATACATTGAATTTCCTTGGATGTGGATGTCCTCTCCCCATTGGTTCTAAATTTTTTCTTTGAATGACATATGTGTAAGCCAAAAATATCAAAAAGGGATTACCTATTCTTAAGAATAGCTCTTATTCTTACATCTAGGAAAATATGATATTGATTTGAGCCTCCACAAGTTAAAATAGTTGCTTCTACAAAACATTTCTTCTCCATCACGGATTTTGAGAATAGGGAGTAGTTTGCATGAGAGAAAATTTGTAGATTTCCTCACCTTCTACTATTCTATGTGTACATCCCATTGATAGTGTCTAGATATAGAAGTTTCAATTGCTTCATTATGTACTTGAACTACTCTGCATTTGTATTTAAGTATCTTACTCCTCCATTTTTGTCTCCAAGGATTTAATGAAATTTAAATCCTCTCAAATGATCCATGGAGTATCCTTGATAGTGGAATTGATATTTGATATTGATTTGAGGAAGAATAGCTTGGATTCTAGAGATGGAGGGCACACACATTACATAGAAATCCAACCTCAATTGAATCTATCGGTTGAAATATTATTGTAGTAATTTTGGGGGAGGAAAAAATGTTTTTATGAATATTTTTCTAGGATCGAGTATAATAAATCCTCTAATCTATTCACATGCATGCATTTTTGTGGATTGATATCTTACCCAACATTTGGGGCCTATTGAGTTTATTTTTCATTGGAACACTTGGCTTCCTAAATCATCACAATTTCTAGTTGATTCTCGACACAATGATTTTTGAAAAGCCTTTTTTTCCTTTTCTATTAAGTCCTCTTATGTTCCTTGATATGATATTAATTTTGGGTTGGATGGTATAGAGGAGAACACCTCCATCATGATATTTATGTCACCTAATATGACCATAATTTCTTCTAATTCTTGAAATAGTTTCTTGTTACCTTGTCTACCATTTTTTTTATCCTCTCTAAAGGGTTTGGGAGGATATTTAAAAGAGTGAGTATGGATTCCAATATGGGGGTTATTAGTATTTATAGCTAATGTATCTGTGGCTTTATAAGATTTGGATTTGAGTAGAGCCTATTTTAGCATCTAATACTTGATGTTTAGGAATCAATTGCAAGTACTTGTATTTTCATGCTACTAGCATAGTTGGTAGGTCTAGATCATCTAGTTCCATGTCCTATTTTGGTTCATTTTCTTGATTGACAGTTGATCATTCATAACCGCCATTGAGATGATTGGTATTTGTTGGAAATAATGAGAGGGGGGTGAATCAATATTCCTTTCAATTAGTATTATTATTAATCTTTCAGAGCATTAGTTAATCTTCAATTAGTATTAATGTTTGTACAATGATAGCAGTAAACAAAAGGAACAAAAATGCACATATTTTTTAAGGTGGAAACCCCCTCCGAGACAAAAACCATCTGAATTATTTTCTAATAATTCTTTAATATTCAAATCCAATTGAAAAGAAAGCTCTAACTTCCTAGAATCTAAAAAAGCATTCTTCTCCAGCTCTCACCGGATGGACTCTCCAATGCCCTAGATTCTTCAGTAGTCAACTAAACAGATGCCCCAACACCCAATGAGCTACAACTCACCCTACCACCACCCTACCACCCTGAATTTTTCACAGGCTTGAACCTATTGGTGACTTCATGCACTAGCCTAGCACCAACCTACAACCCTATAGAGGAATAAAATAATAATGGACTCCCGTAACAGGGAACATGGTCCACTTTACAATGATATAGAATGATGTAGAAGAAGAAGACGCACTAGACCATAAACCCAAGTATGACACAACCACCTAATGATGATCCTAGACCTCCCGACACTGCCTCTTCAACTCTTGGAAGATAGACACTTTTTCAACTTTTACAATGATGATTTTGCAATGACTTAGTACAATGATACCTTTACAATGATTGTATGCAGTGCTGCCTACTTGAAGACTTCTTGTAGTGAACTTCTTGTTGTTGTTCTACACCTTGATTGTTGCTCTTCTCATGATACAATTTATCACTCTTTAGAAGATTATATCATGCATTGATTCTTATCTTTATGAATATATAATACCTGCAAAAATTCTTCAAGGAAATACCCATGACATGATAATAGCAAACTTACCTCATCCTGTAGAGCATATGTCAGTGCTAAACAAAAACAACAAATTAGAATACAAATAACCTAATGCAATTAAGAGATTAACATGCATATAAAAAATATGCTTACATGGATATTACCTCTACTGCATAATTTTTCTACACCTTTCTCTACTTTGTTGCCCTAGAAAGTCTGGTCCTTTGCAGCCCTTGACAACACATGATCTAGCTTTTTCTTTCCTTCTAGGAGCTCGATATTGAATCTGATGTATAAATGTTATTTAAGATCCCCAATATGTGATATTTGGTCTTGTAGTAACCCTTTGAGAATTATTTCCAATGCCAGACATCTGACCTGATTTGGATTCTTCAAGACAAATTTATTCCCAATCTCTCACAATGACCTAATTATGGACTAGTTCAGTAGATCGGACTTGTACGACATGCCACGTGTCATAGTTTCTTCCTTCGGATATGAAATTGATACAATGAAAACTATAGTCTGTGCACTATCCACCACTTCTTACATAATTCCAATCGGCCTCTCAGAGAGGGAGTTATGATGGTTTTCCCAAGCTCACCTCTTTGAGATGAAATTTGGAAGCTTGCAAAAACCCTAACTTCCACATATCATATGTCCGAAAATATAGCAAACCAAGATTTGAAATTAAGAGACGAGCCTCATTAGTATTTCTCCCAAGTGTGTTTTTTGTTTTAGTATCTGAAGCTTCTCAGAAACACAATTATAGCGAAAATTACATGATGGCCTTTTTTTAGTAGAAAAATCCTTACATGAGGAGGATATGAGGGTCACACTTTATATAAATTCTTAGGTTGAGAGTGTATTCAACAAGTGAAATTTGCAGGGATTTTAGGAGCTTAAAAAATTATTAATTATTGATTATTTAATGACCACAACCAATTATTATTGTCATGCCACAACCCCATGGGGTTTTAGCCCACTAACTGGGGTTACTAACTTCAAACACAAATATCTCTCAAACCGTGAAGAATTACGTGGTGTGCCATACATCAACATAAACATCTAGATAAGTAGAAACCATACCAAATATCCTTGTCTCAGAATAGAGTAGGTTTTCAAGTTAAAATTCCCATGAAAGATCGGTGTAGCCCCTGGTGCTACTTGGGTTGACATCAATGACAACCACTGATAAAAAATCTCCCCCTTTTGCATTGATGGCAACACAAGTACTCCCCTTGCAATCATGACACCTCTTACTACAAAAGTCTCTCCCCCTTTGACATCAATGGAAAAGGGTAACCCCCCCTGACACACAACCATCCTGCGGATCTGTACACACTTCCACTCCTCCTTTATTTTTTGAATAAGGAAAATCTAATGAGAACTTTGGAGAATCCCAAGCTTTTGGTGTAGATATTCAAATGCTTCACGAGGTAAAGGTTTAGTGAATATATCAACGATTTGCTCTTTTGTACTAACATATTCAAGTTTGATATTATTTTTAGTGACATGTTGTCTAACAAAATGATATATGATTGGAACGGGTTTTGTTTTTGAATGCATGACAATATTATTGGAGGTGTGGATGGCACTGGTGTTATCATAGAAGATGGGAATAGGCTCACTGAATTGTACTTGAAGATCTTGCAAATTTTGTTTCATCCAAAGGACTTGAGTATAAGAAGTTGCCACTGTAATGTATTATGCTTCCGCTGTAGATAACGAGATTGAGATTTTCTTTTTTCTCAACCATGATATGAGACAACCACCTAGATATAATGTTGCTCCACTAGTACTCTTATGATCATCAACACTTCCTACTCAACCTACATATGTAAAGGCTTGAATAATTAGATTTTTACCCTTGGGATACCACAAGCCATATTCTGCTATGCCCTTTATATATCGAAGAATTATTTTGATGGCAATAATATGTGATTCTTTTAGTTCTACTTAGAATCTTGCTACTTGTCCAACTTCTTTCATAGCATCTAGTCGGGAGGTTGTTACATATAGGAGACTACCAATCATAGATCTGTAAAACCTTTGATCCACATCCCTAGATGAGTTGTCTATGCTATATTTGCAACCTGTTACCATCGGAGTAAGGACGGGTTTGCAATATTCCATTTTGAATTTCTTGAGCATTTCCTTGATGTACTTGGCTTGACATATAAATATTCCTTTGTCTTGCTGAGATATTTGAAGCCCTAAGAAGTATGTCATCTCACCAAGTAAAGACATATCAAACTCACCTTACATCTTTGTAGCAAAGTTCTTACTTAATCGATCATCATTGCTACCAAAGATTATATCATCCACATATACCTCAACGATTGTTCAATTATCTTTATCTATTTGTACATAAATATTGCTATCAATAGTACCTTTCTTGAACCCTTATTGACATAGATATCCATTAAGACGAGGATACCATGATTTCGGAGCCTGCTTGAGACCATATAGAGCCTTATTTAACCTACAAACATAGTCTTCTTTTTCAGATAGTAGAAAATCTTCAGGTTGTTTGATGTAAACTTCTTCTAATTCGCCATTCACAAATGCTGACTTAACATCCATTTGGTAGACTTTGATTTTTATTGAACATGCATAGGTAAGAAACATCTGGATGAATTCCATTTTGGCAACTGGTGCAAATGTTTCATCGAAATCAATTCCTTACACTTGTGCATAGCCTTTGCAAACCCATCTTGCTTTGTTTCTCATAACCTATCCATCTTCATTCAATTTTCTCCTGAACACCCATTTACTCCCAATGCAATTTTTATCTTTTGGTCATGGAACTAATTTACAGGTGTTATTATTCTCGATTTGATCCAATTCTTCATTCATATCTGCTACCAAATGTTCATTTTGGATGGATTCCTCAAAACTATTAGGCTCAAAGGTTGCTAGAAAATAAATGTGAGCTTGTTCTGATGAATGAAGCTATCGAACTTCATTTATTTCACCAATGATTTGATTTTATGGATGGTTCTTTTGAATCCATTCTTTTTTTCTCTTTGGAGGATTTTCTTGTTGTTGTTCCTATATATCTTGATGATCATTATTTACCTCTTCATGGTTGACAGTTGCTTCTTGTTCTATAATTTTCTCTGTGTTTTTTTCTGCCTCTATCTCAAGTTTCAAAGGTTCTATATCCTCATCATTATTCATTAGAACACCATCTTTGTCAAATGTAACATTTATTCTCTCCACTATCTGTTTTCATCTTAGATTATAGAATTTATAGGCCTTTATTTTACGTGAGCAACCAACAAAGATACCTTCGTCAACACATGATTCAAACTAACCCAACTTTTGATCTTCTCTTTTGATATAACATTTTCTTCCGAAGATTCTGAAATATTTTACATTAGCTAGTTTTCCTTTCCATAATTCATATGGGGCCTATTTGCAATTATTTCTAAGAATAATTTGATTGATAATGAAGAGTGTCGTATCAATTGCTTGAAACCAGAAAGTTTCATCCAATTTTGATTCCTTCAGCATTTTTCTACCTATTTTCTGTGCGGTTTTGTTCTTTCTTTCAGCAACTCCATTTTGCTAAGGTGTTCGTGCTTTTGAATTATTTTTTTTAATTCCATTTTCTTCACAATATTGCTGAAATAATTTGTAAGTGAATTCTCCACCAATCTCCGATCTTAGATATTTTATTTTCAAATCAGTTTAATTTTTTACCAACTCCTGGTAGATCTTAAAGCACTCAAATGCTTCATATTTTTTCTTTAGGAAACTAACGGCTATCGTCTTGCTATATTCATCTATCACTAACATGAAATATAATTCTCCATCTAAGCCTTTTGTTCTCACAGGATTACATAGATCAGTATGTATCAATTCCAATGGATGTGATGCAAAGTATTTTTTTTTTAATTCAACTTTTGTCTACTTGTCGTGCTGACATGCCTCACCTAGTGTGTTGGAAGGTTTTGAGATTTTCAGCATTTCTTGTATTGCTTCCTTTTTTCTTATCGTGACAAGATTGTCAAATTTTATGTGACCCATTCGTCTGTGCCATAACCAGCTTTCATTTTCTTTAGCTAGTAGACATGATTTAGTTACTTCATCCAGAACATATATGTCGTTTGGAGCTTGACTTGCTATAGCCACAATTTTACCATACATGCCTTTCCTGATTTCACATTTTGTGGATTTGAATAGAATTGTGTGTCCTTGATCACACACTTGTCCAACACTGAGCAAATTGTGATTCATGTTTTCAAACAATAGAACATTCTTGGCTAGAGCATCCTTGCTTCTGAGAGTAATGGTACCTAATCCTATAACATTTGAAGATCCATCATTTCCAAAGGACACAGCTCCATCCTTCTTCTCTTTAAAAGATACAAATTTCTTTCTATCTCCAGTCATATGTGTTGAGCAACCACTATCAACATACCACACATATTTTTTGTTTTGAGACTTGAGAGCGAGAGAACATTTATTAGTCTTCTTCTTCTTCCATGTTCATTCGTTCTATGGCTTCAAAGATTCTTCTGGAGGATTTTCAAGTCTGCAGTCTTTGGCTATGTGTCCAAAGTTTCGACATTTGTAACATTCAATATTATTTATTAAATGTTCAAATATATTGATGTTTCATTGAGCCCTGGGAGGTTCATATTTGACAGATCTCCTGGAATTGTATTGGTTCCTAGGGTACGTGTGACATTCTACAACTTTATGACCAAATTTTCCACATGAATAACGATAGCCATGAAAAATATGTTGGTACTTGAATGGAAATATTCATCGGGAATTGTCTTCCAAGGTTGTTCTTATGAATATTGTCCAATGAAGTCTACGTGCCTGTTGAATCTCATAGGTTCATTGTATTTTGTTGTAGAAGGTTCTGCTTCTTCTTATTTGTAACTGAGGTCAGTTCTGTCATTGTAATATCATTGATTGTTGATGAGCTCTTCCAATGCCCTTGAGCTGTTGGCATAGTTTCGAATAGTTTTTCCCTTCTTCACTTCCTTACACAACGAGACTACTTTTTCTTCTAATGCTTCCCTTTCTTCATTTATTTCTTCCAACTTCTTTTGAAGTGACTCTTCAATACATTTTTGTTCTTCGACTTCAATTTTGAGACCTTGAACTTGTTCTTCAAGAGTATTGGAACGGGTCTTCTCGGCCTTGAGCTATTTTATAAGCTCTATTGTCTACTTTGAAAATTATTCTATGGTCAACCCATCTTCTTCGTTGTTTGATACCTCTTGTTTATTGTGCTTGGACATAAACAATACTCTCTCATTGGATTCTTCTTCATTTTCACTGTCTTCATCGGATGATGAGCTATCTTCTTTAGAGAGAAAGTTCCTTTGAATCCTTTCTTCTTGCCTTTCTTGTTGAATTTCTTAAAGCCTTGCTTTCCTTTTGAGTTGCCATCACTTCTATTCGGAAATTTTGATGCGAAATTCCTAACCTCACCACAGTATAAACATATCAATGGAAGTTTACCTTTGAATTTTCCCTTAACAATTTTTAGTTTTCTCGTAAAGTAAGCATATTCTCCATCTGAAAGACCTTCTTGATCATCTTCATTTTATTCACACTTGTAGGTGCAGGTCTTTGCCTTTGAAGGTTGTTTGTCCTTATTGGTTTTCTTAGATGTAGCAAATGGAGTTTCTATATGCGAAGTACCCTCTTCTTCATCAAGTCTCATTTCATATGCTATGAGAACTCCATGTAATTCCTCTTTGCTAATTTTGTCCAAATTTTCACTGTATTCTAAGACCGATACCTTTGGGTTGAATCTTCGTGCTAACTTTCTAAGAACATTTAATATAATATTCTTCTCGTCAATAAGCTCTCCCAATCCTTCCATAGTGTTGGCTATTTTATCATCATGTTGGAAGTCTACAACAATGTTTTCATATTCTTTCATTTTGAGTTGCTCAATTTTTTCTCTATAGATTTGAAGCTTTGCTTGTTTGAAATTTGAGTCACCTGAATATATATTCTCAAGATTTTCACATGCATTTTTGGTAGTTTTACAACCCACACCTTATGATAAGTAGATTCAATAAGTCCACCGATAATAATATTCTTTTCTTTTGCATCATTTTCCAAATTATTCTTACCTTGTTCATCTGTGGTTGGTATAAATCCATTTTGAACAGTGTCCCATACTTCATAACCTTGCACCAAGAGATAGACCTCCATTCTTCCTTTCCAGAGTGCATAATTATTTTCATTGAATAGAGGTACACCATTCTTGGTATGCTCCATGACCTCCTTCCAGCTGTTAAATTGTTATTGAAGGAACCAAGCTCTGATACCAATTGTTGTAAATACTGAGGGGGGGTGAATCAATATTTCTTTCAATTAGTATTATTATTGATATTTTATAGCATTATTTAAGCTTCAATTATTATCAGTGTTTGTAAAATGATAGTAGTAAACAAAAGGAACACAAATGCACACAATTTTTAAGGTGGAAACCCCCTCCACGACAAAAACCACCTGAATTTTTTTCTAATAATTTTAATCTTCAACTCCAATTGAAAAGAAAGCTCAAACTTCCTAGAATCTAGAAAAGCATTCTTCTCTAGTTCTCACTGGATAGATTCTCCAACACCTGAGATTATTTAGTAGTCAACTGAATGGATGCCCCAAAACCCAATGAGATACAACTCACCCTAGCACCACCCTAGCACCCTAAATTTTTCACAGGCTTGAACTTGTTGGTGAATTCATGCACCAGCCTAGCACCAGCCTACCACCCTATAGAAGAATAAAAGAAGAATAGAATCATGTACCAGGGAAAATGGTCCACTTTACAATGATATAGAATGATGTAGAAGAAGAAGACACACTAGACCATAACCCCAACTATGACACAACCACCTAATGATGATCCTAGACCTCCCGACACTACTTCAACTCTTGGTAGATAGACACTTGTAGAAATTTTACAATGATTTTTTTACAATGACTCAGTACAATGATACCTTTACAATGACTGTATGCAGTGTTGCCTACATGAAGACTTTATGTGGTGAACTTCTTGCTGGTGTTCTGCACCTTGATTTCTACTCTTGTCATGCTATGCTTTCTCACTCTTCATAAAATTAGATCATGCATTGAGTCTTATCTTGATGAATATATAATAACTGCAAAAAGTATTCAAGGAAATACCCATGACATGATAATAACAAAACTTACCTCATCTGGAAGAGAATATGTCAGTGCTAAAAAAAAACAACAAATTAGAAGACAAAGAACCTAATGAAATTAAGAGATGAAAATGAATATACAGAAGATACTTACCTGAAGCTTACCTCTACTGCATCATTTTTTTGCCCTAGAAATTATGGTCATTTGCAACCCTTGACAACACATGATCTAGATTTTTCTTACCTTCTAGGAGATCGATATTGAATTTGATGTATCTATATGATTTCATATCCCCAATATGTGATCTTTAGTCCTGTAGTATCCCTCTTAGTCTTCTTTCCAATGCCAGAGGTCTAACCTGATTTGGATTCTTCAAGGCAATGCTATGCCCAATCTCTCACAATGACCTAATTATGGACTAGTTCAGTAGAGCGAAATTGTACGACATGCCACATGTCACCGTTTCCTCCTTCGGCTATGACATTGATACATAAAAAACTATATTCCATTCACTATCCACCACTTTTATAGAATTCCAATCCGCTTCTCAGAGAGAGAGTTATGACAATTTTCCCAAGGTCACCTCTTTGAGATGAAATTCAAAAGCCTGCAGAAACCCTAATTTCCATAGATCATATCTCCGAAAATATGGCGAACCAAGATCTGAGATTCGGAAAAAACCTTCATTAGGATTTCACCCAAGTGTGTTTTTTGTTTCAGCATGTGAAGCTTAATAGAAGAAAATTTATAGCCAAAATTCCATGATGGCCTGTTTTTAGTAGAAAAATCCTTACATGAGGAGGATATGAGGGTCACAATTTATATAAATTCTTAGGTTGAGAGGGTATTAAATATGTGAACATTGGAGGGATTTTAGGAGCTTAAAAAATTATTAATTATTGACTATTCAATGACCAAAACCAATGATTAGTGTCATGCCACAACCCTGTGGGGTTTTAGCCCACTAACTAGGGTTACTAACTTCAAACAAAAATATCCCTCAAACCATGAAGAATTACGTGGAATTAAATATATCAAAGGAAAAATATATACAAGTATAAACCATCCCAAATATCCTTGAATTAGAATAGAGTAATTTTTTAGGTCAAAATTCCCATGAAAGATCGGGGTAGCCCCTAGTGCTTCTTGGGTTGACATCAATGAAAACCACTAATCAACAATATTAAGAATTTAGGGTTTTGAATTTCCACTAGGATGGGATCAAGTGTAAGGGTTAATTGAGGTTTACAAGGTGTTGAATATGGATTGGATTTTGGTTTACATGGTGTTGAATATGGATTGGATTTTGAAGAAATTTGGAGCGATGGATTATTAGGTAAAGAAGGATAATCTTGGAGGTCAAGGAGCTTAATATATTGTGGGTGTTAAGTCCCTTACTATATGATGTAGGGGTGTAATATAAAAGGTTTTAATGCTCAATGGGATGTTTCATAAAGCCATCTGGGTCTTTTGACAAAAGGGGAGACTGAAGGTAGTATCACAACATTGAGCAAGAAATCTCTAAATATATGTTCATATTCATGATATTTCCAACATATAAAGGGAATATTATTGTAATTTAGGGTTTTTTTTCTAAACCATATCATGGTAGGAAACGTTAATGGAGGTTAGAAATTGATTAGAGATGTTCATTGATACAAAAATTTGAGCATATGAGGTATATGTTCCTTCTTTGGTGACTTTGAATACCTTCGTGTAGTGACCCATGGCATTACCTATTTTTTATAGGGTTTCTGTTGGGTTGAGGGGTCCTAAACTAGGTTTAGAGTTAGCGCACAACCAACAAAACCCTCTTACTATTGGCCCTTTTGACAATGACCTGCTTGCGCAAGCCAAAGTCTCACTCGAAGCAATATGGGGGGGTGATGGAACCAGGTTTCCACACCATGAGAGAGAATTAAATGAAGTGGGCATCTTCAGATCTGTTTTACTACAAAAACTGATTTGCACAACAAAAACCCTAACTATAAACTATAGGTTAATTATCACAGGTTAATCGTGTGCACACGCATAGAAATTATATTCACAATCCCTTTAATTGTTATAACAATGTAATATTCAACATTTACAACAATAGATCTATGCAATTAACATTCATGTCAACAATAAATAGGTACGCCACTGATCCAATCACAGGTAATATAAATCATAAGCATGAACATAAATCATGCACAGAAATAGATAACATAAATGGGTTACAGATGCATTTAGTACTTGTAGTTACCCAAACAAATCTGTATTCATAAAGCGTTCTCAGAAACCCTTTACAGTCCACAAAACCCCTTACAACCCTTCAGATCTACCCTTGCACAAAAATAGCAGGGTTCGCACATAGCCGGACGAAGGTCTCCATGCACAGAGCCAAGAAGAACCTTTTAGACACATACGCTTACATAGATTCACTTAAGAGCTCAATCATTCATAAAAAATTACATAAAATTTACCTTTCCTGAATCGATCTATACTTCTACTTATACCTTTCGCTTGTGCTCATATTATGATCCTGAAACCATGGTTTGACACCCCTAGTTTACCCATTATCCTAATTACAAATCATGAAGGGGCTTTGACCCACCCCAAAGCTGCTTGACTCTTCATAGCGCAGTGCTTAGGACTCAAAACTACAAAATTTTTATTATGTAGCCCCAAAAATGCAGTCCTAAGGGACCCTGCTCCAACAGTCCCCCAACACAATATTGTGACTCATCCCGAGTCACAAAGACGCTGGGGTCTTCATCTTTTCCTTTATCTCCTAGATGGAGGTGGTAAAGGGTGCAAGGACACCTGCACTTTGATCAACAACACTCTGAGCTGTGTCCACCAACTTCTGAGAGGTAATCCCCTCTACTGCAAGATTGATACTCTGGTATTTTTGGCTTAGGTTCTTGACAAAAACATCTAAGTCCTATGATGTCTTCATTGCTTCATCTGCCCATGGCTTCATGTGTGTGGTCAAGATGTGCTTCTTTTTCCATAGGTATTCAACCTGATCGCGTAGCACCTGGATCATCTTTAATCACACCATTCTCTGAGCAGGCACAAGTGTGGGCAGTGCCTCCTCAAGCTCATCGAATTTCTTCTCTTTTGCACGCAATTCATGCCAGGTTTTCTTGACAAGTGGATCGGACTGAATTGAAGTCCATAAACCCATCGCTGCATCTAGGAGTTTAGTGTGCTTGGTGACTGTTTCTGAAATACTTCCTAAAGTCCTTTACTAAGGCAGTGCGTTGCGCTCGTACCTTTGGAAGATTATCTCGTTGGATCTTTTCTTGTAACTCCATGATCTATTTCTCAAAGTATACCTTAACTGCTTGCAATTCTGAGTGGGAGGCTTTCAAGGCTGCTACTAAACCGTCGAGCTTGGCTTAAGGCACAACAGAAGCATGGATGGAAACCTTAGGAAGGTCACCACAAAGGCGATCAATCAAGATTTCCAATTCTGTGCGCTGTGCCACCGTTGCCTGTTGGGTTGTCTACATGTGTAGAGATTCTTCTGTCTGCGCTGTAATCTTTTGCTCAGCCTCTGTGACCTGCTTGTGCATGCGTGACTCTCAACACTACACCTAGTCTGTGATGATCGTCTGTATAGCATGCAGCTTCTCGCTAGGAAGCATAAATAGGTTGATTCCAACCTCTGAACATGTCTGGTCCTATGCACACAAGGTAGGTTGGTCCATTGTGACTGCAGCTTTAGGGAATGGGAAGATCCGGCTATTTTTTGTGCTGATAATCATGCTGGTGCTCATGCTCACTTGATCCAGGCTCGGCTGAGTAACACTCACATTAATGTTGTATTTATTTAAATGAAGGACCTACAACCCAGTTTGCATTACCTCTACTGCAGCTCTGTACTTATCCTTGAGTGCAGTCCAGCGATCCTCGGAGGCAGATGCAACCACACATGCAAGTTTTTCCAAGTCATCCTCCGTGAGGGTGAATTTATTTGCGCCTCCTGTCTTGGATACCTTTCGCTTCTTGCGTGGGCCCTTGGGGGTTTCAGTGCCACACTTGGTACCTATAGGGGACTCGGCTCCGGTACCATTTCGGCCATCTGTGCCATCGAGATCAACGTCCAACGCCGGTTCAACGTCCTTCTCCGCTTCTTTCTCTTTTTCTTTCTCAGCGCCCTTCTCAGCTTATTTCTCCTTGGTTTCATTTGTTGTCTCTTTGCTAGATGTTGAGGCCATGACAGGCTGGGTGGAGCCTAGCTTAGTCTTCCATGCATCGGGCCAAGTTGCAATTACCTGCTTGATTTTTGCCTCTATCACGATGTAAGGCAGGTTGTACCATACTTGATCTTTGCACACACAAATCTGAACGTTGCGCATCGACACCTTGAAGTAGGAAATGACTTTTTACTTGTCCTGCATGGCTAGCGACAATCGAGTTTGCGTGTGGATTGTTGTGGCCAATGCTCCTCGAGTAAGACCCAAAAGGTCTTATTCTCCATTACGCGTTGTGGGTCTGTTGAGTCCCACAAGTTGGTGTAGCGTGCCGCTTCAAATACACCAGGCTCCACATCTGCAAGGACTCCATACTATTGTAGCCCTATAATTTATAAGATTGGAAAAAATAAACGATAGAGGACAACATGAAACTATTTTGGAATCTAGGACCTAGCCTTCCTAGACTCATAGAGGGCTCTCTCTGTTTTTTATTTAATTTTTCCTTAATATTATGAATGCTGATATTAGGCTAGTTACAATGATGGTGGTATTGATTTTTTTGATTAATTTTTTTGGTTGGATGAGCAAGTCTGCAGGGACTAATCCATTGGGCTATGGATTCAAAAGGTTGGATTGGTGCATCAACTTTCAAGAGCATCACAAGGCAAGCTAATTGTTCTAAATGGCTCTTTAGATCAGTATGAATTATGAGGTGGAAGAAATAGTAATATTCAGTAGTGAATAAAGAGCAGTTAAGAATTCTTTAATTATACTTCAACAAAAAACATTAAGATTGTAAATAAAAATAGAATTAAGGTGCTTCGACAACAAATCTTAATCTAAAATTTATGTTTTACAATTAGATTAATAGATGAACAGTAAGGAAAAAAATGGAAACATTTAACAAAAATAAATAACAAATCACCATTTAACACAGCTTAAGTATCATGTAAATGGTCTTCGATTATTAATGCCCAGCTCCAAAATTATGGTGCTCCAATACAATGGTTCTTACAATGCAGGGTTTAACAACATCCAACCCTTAATACTGTCAATTTATGTAGTATTTAACTAACAACTATGTTGGTTTCCCTAATCTACTTCGGAAACCTTCATTAATTACAATTAAACTAAAAATAGACAGCTGTGGCCATGCAAGGCCCCAAAAAAAAAAAATCTTTGACAAAACACCGCATGTAGAATTAATTTTGGTAGCTCTTCAAGAATTTAAAAACTTAGGAAACTCTTCGTGAATCAAAAAAATAGGCTTGGAGGTGGATGAGGTGGTCAAAAAGAGGCAACGATGGGTGGCTCTGACATCTAGCTCTACTTTTGGGTTGCCTCTACTGGATCATTAAATATGAGGTGATGTTGGCACTTCTAATAATTCGGTGGTTGTGCTGATGTGTCCAACATTCCTTTTCAGTCTTGGTACATGCACAAATTTCTCCACTCCTTCTTGCCTGAAATTCTCGTAGTCATGACCTATCGGTACACTTCATCCACCTCTGTATTGATGAAAGTGGGCCTGTCGAGGAAAACATGTTTCAGCTCATGTAGAATAAAGATGTCATTTCTTAAGAGATCCAAGACAACTTTCACGGTCACATTTACTTTGATGTTGGCAAATTTGGTGGTATCCTTAGCTTTTTCTCTGAGCTTGGTCATATAATCTCGCTTTTGGACTAGCTTGTTATTAATTACATATAGTGAGGGAAACCCCTTTGTCCTCAGGGGCTCAATCTTGCTCAAAAATATGCTGATGGCCATGTCCAATTCATGACACTTCTCCTCCAGTTGCCTCACTAAATTCCTCTTAGTGAGGACCCTTTTCACCTCTAATATGGTTGATGTTTTGTCCTATACATCCAACTCTTCAAGCTCATAACTAGTTTTGGAGTTCAGGAATTTTATGATCTTGGGTGCTATGATTTTCATATTTCCCAATGCCTGATTTGCTTTCTCATTAGCCACTATGCATTTTTCAATCAACTCTTTCTATTAAAAAATAATGTGGGTGGAATTCCAGATTGCATACACTGAATCTATGATACTTCCCCAGATTATTAGTTTCATTTGGCCTAGAATGCTTCTGGCCGAAAATTCCTTCTCTTCCTTCTCCAACCTCTCAATATGCTTTTTGGCTATCTCATGGGCAGTTTCAAATCTAGCCTTTTGATCCCTCAGGATGCCAATCTGTGCATCCAATTTCTTGATCTCTTGTGACAGCAGGGTCATACTTTCCATGGCCTTGGACAACTGATCTGTCCCATAGGATGCTCCAATAGTTTCTAGAACAACTGATGAAATTGATGAAATGGGGACAACTTCCAATGGGATGAGTACCACTTGAGCTGATTCTTCTCTTTCCTTTAGTATCTTCTCCATCTTGGTCTCCATCTGTTTGATTTGGGCATATTGTTCCATAACTAACTTCAGTAGCTCTGGCTTCTATGACTCATCTTCCTCAATTCCTTTATCCAACGGGTCTTCTGTTACTGGCATCTTGAGATGTTTCCTGAGGGCTGTGATGTCAGTATTATTTTTCTTCAAAAGTTCCCCCACAGCTTGAACATTGGTTGGGTCATACCCGAGCTTCAATATCAAATATTCTAAATACTTGATCCTTGAGTCTTTAGCCATGGCAGATATATTCTCCATCTTGAGTTGTGATTGAGTATTGGATAAAGATACCTGCAGTTTTGACAAGCTCATAGCAGTGTTTGTCAAGGTGGAGGCTACAATATCTAACAATAATAACAAAGTAAACCCTGCTATTATGCTGAATTTGAGTTTTAAGCTGTGATTTGGTGGTCATTGATTAGGCACAGGTCTGTTGAATAATGGTCTTTCCATTCATGGCGCAACAGATTCTTGATGGGAAGTGATGTGATTGGGTGAACCGAGTAGGCGAGAGCAGACGTGGAGCTAACAGTGTTGAATTTTTCAACAAGAAACATTGAAGGAGGCATCCTGAAACATCATCTTTGATCCTAGTTGGAAAATAATCACCTAAACTAGGTGGGGCCCACACAGGCTATTTTTAGGTGTATGTCTATTTTTAGACATGGTGAGCATATTCTATATGTAGCAGGAGGATATTTGTAGATGGTTGGTCAAATGTGAAAAATAAATGAGATTCTATTTTTAGAAGATTGGGCGAACTCTATTTATAGATCGTTGATCTAAAAATAGATGTATGTCGATTATTATCAGTCCTTAATAATAATCAGACTCTAAATATCAACTTATTCTCTTGGAGCACTTTATTTCAGTGAACAAATTTGGCAAATCAATGGGCTGAAGGAATTACACAATTCCTGGGGTGGTTGGTGACACATGCATGGAGGGCTCAGTTAGAACTGAACTGGCAAAGTTATGATAGAGTTGGAAGAGTAGTTATGGGAGTTGTTATTTAGTTTAACTCAGTTGAGCTAGTTGTATCTAGTCTAACTGAAAGATACACTAGTGAGAGTTTAGTGAATTAATTATTTAATTAATTCACAACTAATAACTCACTAACAACTAAACAAATACAACATTTAACTACTTGCATGTCAGTTCCAGTGGAGACCCAGTGGAGAGATAGGTGAAAGGGTGAGATACACTATCCGTTGTGACTACTAATGATGCATTAATTGCATCTACATATACATTGGAGATGCCAATGAGAATAATGCATTCAAGGAGAGTGGGATTTCATTGAATTTTTCTTTTTAATCATCTTGGATTTCACAGTGGAGGCAGGCTATCAGGAGGCAGAAATCAGTGCATGGATTTGTAGATTTCTTCATGATAGTGTGTGACGATTGTATTGTAATGAGAGCTTGATGTGTTAAGCTTTGTATGAGATTGTTACATGATCTTCATGATACATAATATATGATAGTTGTGGATTTTAGCTTC
Source organism: Pinus albicaulis (assembly GCA_034641835.2). Taxonomy (NCBI): domain Eukaryota; kingdom Viridiplantae; phylum Streptophyta; class Pinopsida; order Pinales; family Pinaceae; genus Pinus; species Pinus albicaulis. The sequence continues at coordinate 2,054,090,496 of CM076575.1, forward strand.
AGGCTTCCTGTTAAACAACTGTGTTATGTGTGTTTTTATTGCTTCATGTGTTTTGCAATTGAGTTTATAATTTCCGCAAAAGATTAATTGTGGAAGGATTTTGTATTTAGAAAGAAGATAAATATTGTTATATCAAGAAAATATTGATATATAACGTATATGTTATATAATTTCTACATGGTATCGGAGTGGTGTTATAATTTTTCTACATGGTATGAGAGTAAGAATTATTTGGGTGCACGAGATTGCAGAGAATATATGAAAATTTTGATGAAAAATTTTCAGACGAAAATAGAATATTTGGATTCCTTGCGAAAAAATACCCAAATTGAAAAAAATATCGATCGAATTGGAGCTCGTGTGAGGGAGATATCAACGATTTAAAATCATCTCTTTTGTTAGAAAATTTTGTGACGGCGGGACAATTACAATGTGCGCGAGCCAAGAATCTACATGCACCGAGGTACAAGATGCATGCAAAGCTTTGAGGAAAAAATCAGAGGTTAGTGACTTGGTGGTTGAGAGGGAGCCTCTCAATGTGCAACCTTAGAAGTGTTATTCATCAGTATTTTTCACTTGTTGGTGATGACTAGTTGTAACAGCCAAGTTTCCTAGCAGCTGATCTAAAAAATTGTCAAATTTTCCAGATGGAAAAAACCCATAAACATTTTTTGCCCTCCTACCTTTTCAATCCGCCCATGATGAGATGAAACCTCAGTGTCAAGCCCTATCTAGCCTCAGCCATACTAGCTTTTCCATCAGCTCCAAAGAAAACAATCCAAATCTGTCCAAAAAGTCTCCCCTAAGTTAGGTAGTGGCGCTTTAGGAATTTATCCCTTGGAAAACTATCCTAAAGCCAAAGAACCTCTATTTGCTACAGACTAGTCATAATAGACCTTCCCATTCTAAAAATAAAGTTGGTTACAACCCTAAGTCGCGCCACTAAAAAGCCCTAAAGTCTCAGCAATGCACATGCCCTAGGACAAACTGATATTAGGTGGTTTTATAGTGTTTCGATGGATCTTTCAAGAGCACAAGTATACCAGCATTCCCAGAAGACAGTATTTGGTTCCACATGAGAATAAAATTGCTTATCATGTGATTTTGAGCCTGGGATGCAGCTACAGGGTAGAGAGTTGTTTCATTAAGCTCCTGCTATCACAGTCACAGGTTAGTAAATTATGAATGACAAGAAGTGCTTTGCAAATACTAGCCAAACTACTTGTGATGTCTAAAGAGGCACAGAGATATTTGGAAAGCAGAATTACATGTCACAGAGAAGTGCCCATCTTGACTATTATCAATTTGTCATTCTTCATTGGCTCAAGCATGAAAAGGCAGTGGAAGAAAAAATAAGACTATTAAAAGATGATGAAATGGCATCACTGAGAAAACCTCCTTCATTTTATAAGCAGAGGGTTGAGGACTGAGAGCGCCTCCTTCGACCATAAGCAGAGGGCCAAGGATAAAGTTTGATTTTAAGAATTGCATTGACTATAAGGCAATTTCTGGGTACAGTGGAAGAAAATTGAAGGTTTCTGAATAAAATAATGTTAAAGGCAGAGGCAAAGTAGTGGGCTTTTAAAATTGGTTTGCATGAGTTTCACTATTATTTGAATTACAAGGTGAAGCTAATGGGTTGATCATCAATGAAGAAATATTATTAAGCAGATGGCCAAAAGAGTCAAACAGTCTTGGTCTCAAACTAACTTCTGCCATCATGTACAAGGAAAAACACTATCACTATGCTCATCAAACATTCTTCATTTGGTTGAGACAGAGGTTGAAAGGAAACAGGGCATTTTTCGCAAGTGGGCCTCCTTCATCTATAAGCAGAGGGCCAGAGCAGTGATTGTTTTTAGGGTTTTCACTGACTGAGAGACAAATTGTAAGAATAGTAGGAGACAGTTGAAGGCTTCTGAACAGAGCAATGATGTTAAAAAATAAAAAGGGAAATCCTGAGTGCTATAATTGTCAAAGAAGCTGACTTATCTCCTATCAGAGTTTTTTTCAAAGACAGTCTGGAGCCAAAAATGAACAAACCTTGCTGAGGGGTGTAATTTCCTTAAAAATTACAAAGACCCATCTCCTTGATAAACAGGCTCAACATTTAGTCTTTGTTCCTTTAAACAAAAAAGAGTTGAAAGTAGTTGAAATCAGCTGGGTTAGACACAGGCCAAAGAGTGATGATTGTTTTTCAAAAAGTATTGTTCTTCCTGCTCATGAAAAATTTTCTTTCAATAACTCATCACAGTGGACAGGAAGGTAACCTGAGCTTAGTTTTCTCAAAAAGGCTTTGCAAATAGATACACAGGTTCATAAAGGTACAAGAAGGATTATGATATGTGTTTCAAGGTCAGGAAACACACTCAAAGCAAATAAAACATGCCACTGTTACGAATGAAGGCCTGTTCTTTATGGAAACATGTCAAAGATGATAGTGAATCCCAGGTGATTACAACTAAGTTTCACCTCACAATCAAAGAGAAAAGCCATTTGGAGAATGCATCTACAGTCACTATATGGTTTTAAGCCAGGTTTCCCTCTAAGAAGAAAATATAAGCAGAGGAAAGACATGTCCCCCCTTTAATAAGCAATTAGTGAAAGGAGTTTGGCCCTTGAAAGTTTTTCTTATAAGTGGATAGGTTCATATCTATTAAAACTGTTCAAGTAGCACACACAGCCCTTTTTACCAACATTATTTAAAATGTGAGCCCCTTATAGCAAATTAAAAATCATTTTGTTTCCTTTCAAATGAACAAAGGCATTGGTTTTAAAGAAATAAGTCTTCCAAACCATCACAAATCCAACTCAAGGGTAATTTACTTTTGCGTTCAAAAGAGGATAAAGGGACCATTGCAAGCCCATTTGAAATTCTCAAAACATAAGCAACACTTCCCTTTGCTGTTCACGAGACTGAACAAAAAGTTTTCAGGAAAATTTACAGAGTTTTCAGGCTTGGAGACTGCGCGGTGCGCCTGTAGAAACATGTGGTGCGTTCAAGAGAGTTTTTACAAAGGAGCTGTGTTGTTGCACAGTCTGCCTGTAGCAGCACGCGGTGCGCCTGTAGGCGCCGGTCACAACTGCCTGTCAGTGACCCGACAACCTCTTTGTTGTGCGGCGCCTTCTCATTTCAAACATGCCGTGGATACTTCAATAGTCCAAACACCTTCCAAAAGCCCTAAAAGCTGCTCAAACGTTTCAAGCAAGGGCTGCCATCCATTTTTGAGGTATTTCTATTTGCCTCCCTGGTATAAGTGAAGTTGCTAAATGAGAGATCGTTGCCATGTTTTCAAAACTAAATGGTGATCGAATAGAGAAGGTCTTGCTATAAATCCAAGTGATTTGTTAAATATTTTGAAGAATTTTGTTACGGTGGGAGGCTAGTGGAGTGTTCATTAGTTTCAAAGAGCTTAGAGCTACCCTCAAGACTCTGATAAAACCATAACCTCTATCAGCAAATGTAGTAGTGAAAACATTGGTAAGGAGGGTTTATTTTTTGTTGAAAATCCGAGACTGCTGTGGCTATGATTGCTCAAGGTTGACATAGTGATAATGGTGTGTTTATGATGATATCAAAGGCCTAAAAAAATGCCCTCAATACAGTGCTAATATCATAAAAATACAAGTCAAAATATACACAGTAGTAGAGGTTTGTCAAATTGTTGGAGGTGCCCTAACTAAGATAGAGCAAAGTTAACCTTTGTCAGCCCAATGTATGGTGGAAACATTGTTAGGAGGTAAAGTAGTGTTTTCAAGGAAATCATAGTGATTATTGAAAGAAGTGAAACAATTGATGCCTCATTTGTCCCATAAAACAAGTGTGGTGAAAAATATTTCAAACTCAGTCTAGAGGTTTTTATCTGCCTGTGAATGTCAAAAAGTGAAGTACAAGAGAAGTATTTTGATTAGAAGGGGTGTTTGTCTCCTACAAGGTTGTCTTGCTTATACCAAAAAACACATAAAATCTTTGTGACCTTACCCAACACAGTGATCATACATCAATGACTTTGTCACTTTCAAAAGTCCTCTCTGTGTGTTGAAAAGAAAAATCAGTGCTTCCTCTTTATACATGAAACAGACTATAGTGAGTAAAGCTGTTATTACAATTTGAAGGTGTTTTGTCAAGACTGTGTGTGAGAAACAGTGAAGCACAAGGAGGGTGTTTTTGATTGGAAGAAATTTTTTTCCTCTGTCTAAATACAAGGCTGTCTTTTTTTTATAAAAACATAAAGGATCTTTGTAAACATACCCAGCCACAGTAACATTTTGACTATGTGCTTTTTATTTTGATAACTTTGGTTGATTGGCATACAAAGGGAGACAGACAGTGTTTTGGAAAGAGCAGTGAGTTTTGTGTTAAAGAATCATTTCACATAGCATTTGAAGAGATCCGCCTTGGTCAAATAGTGACTAACAAAGAAGACAGAGTTTTGTTTGAGAAAACATTTTGAAAACCATTTTGAGGCAACTTGGTGTTGCAGAGAGCATTCAAAACAAGATGCCCCCCAGGCAGGATAGTAGGAGTGGTTTGCATAAGAGATTTGAGCCTACTTCCACTGAAGAAGTGAATGCCCACCCATCAGTCTTGTTCAATTTCCATGAGGTTGGGTGTTTATATTTTTGTCAAAGAGTGCAAGAGGTGAAGAGCTTTTCTCCTTTGACACATCTCTGCGCTTTGAGGTTTTAAGACAAGCATTTCCAGCTGGCAAGCCTTGATTTCAAATTCTCTCCAATATCCATCTCCAAGGCCACTAAAATCCCTTATGTTGGGGAGAAGTGGTTTAAACAAAGCCACCTGGACTTAGAAGAATACAAACCCTTTCTAAAGCCTGAGCATAGAGATTCATTTCCTTCTATTTTCCATTTCTCATATATTTTGGCTAGCTACGCCCCCCTCATGAAGATCATCATGAAATAATTCACTTGTGAGAGAAGATTCTCTTAATTTTATGCATATCACATTCGACTGCTCATGCATTTCACTAGGGCCAAATTGCTAAATCTTCCTTTCTTCTTACACAATATCATTGAGAAAATGGCCTCCACTATTCAGATAAGCCTCCTTAACAGCAAACAGCCTATCTATTCCATCACACTCTCATCAAAATCACCATTCTTCATCAGCTTGAAAAGAGAGAGGTCTCTTGGGATACTTTCATCACCCATCCGGATTTCTCCACTGTCACTCTAGTTCATACATCCCCTACACATCCTACTCACCATCCGTCACCTTCTTCTAGTAGACCTATTCCCAAGAAGCTCAATGTTACCATAGAGCAAGCGAAAGAGCTTGAAAAAGGAGAATAGCATGACCATGATGATGAGGAAGATGATGAAGGGTAGCAGCATGAAGAAAAGCAACATAGTGAGGGTGAGCAAACTTTTTATGATACACAGCAGACATATGATGAGGGTGAGCAGCCACAGTATGATACATAGCAGCCAAAAGAGACTGAACAGGAGCAGCATGAAAGTTCTAAACAGGAGCAGCATGAAGATGATGAATAAGGGCATGAAAGTGATGAACAGGGGCAGCCAAAAGATGATACACAGCAGCTACAACAGTATGAGCAGAGACAGCCTCAGGGTGAAGAACAGCAGCCTCCTTAAGAGGAACAAAAAACTCGAAAAGAAGAGGGGCAGCAGGATAAAAGGTTGCAAAGCAGTGAGGAGGACAACCCTCAAAGGGAGATGCGAAAAGACAGCCTAGGCATCCTTGAAGAGAGCCAAGACATTTGCAAAAATGAAGGGCAAAGTGACAAGGGTAAAGAGCCCATGGAGCATGTGGTAGCTGCCTCTCCGAGGCAAGGGGCCATGCTCTCTTCTCTGAAAATGGCCAAGCCCCGGACAATAAAGAAAAGGGTGCCTAGAGTTGTAACTCCAAATGTGACTAGGGCCCTTCGAAGCAAGGGAAAATTACCAAAGAGGAAGAGTACCAGAAGAGCCACCCAAAGCAAAGGGAAGGGAAAGGAAGAAAACAGTCATGAACAGGAAAGGGAATTCGACATCATCCAAATCCAAAGTGATGATAGTGATAATGAAGCCCAGATCCTAGAAAATATCTTGATCCATAGAGAAAGCCAAATTGATGCCTTGAAGGCTGGTCTTCATAGAGCTAGGAATTTCAATCAATTTTTGCAAGTTCAAAACAAGCAGATGAGTGTCCATATGGTTGTTTATGAGACACTGTCAATCAAATACAAGAAGGAGGCCTCCAAAGCAAAAGTGAGGCTGGAAGAACTCATGGGTGAGTTCGATGAAAGTGAAGGCGAAGATCAGCCTAGGCGAAAGAGGCCAAGAACTATGGGGCTAAAAAAGGCCCTTGAGAAGCAAAAAGAAGAGTAAAATGCCTTTCTCCAATCTACCCCTCTCACTACATTGTTTGAACAAGAGATAGAGAACAATCGGGAAGCATGGCTTGAGAGATTTAATGATCACTTGGAGAGGAAATTGGAGAAGGAAAATAGGGACTTGGACCTTCAACGGAGGATGACGGGGCATTATAAAAAGCTAAATCATTTTTCCCGGCGGAAGTTGAAGGCTACTCAAGAAAAACTCTAGGAGGCCAAAGGGAAGCGCCCGGAAAAAAAATTGAGGAAAGACACCTCAAGACTCCAAATCTTGGCCTCTAATTCACAACATGTTGCTGAAAACCCTTGAGGTTCATGCTCGCCAAGTTTGGGCGAAATTCGACATATTTTGGTTTTTTGTCATTTTTGGGTTTTTGGCCAAAACTCATGGGCATCGCCATTTCAGTTTGGGGCATCATCAAAGGATGGGAATGGTATCATTGGATGCCATAATTTCAGGAGCACATACTCAGCAATCTTTAGGACATTTGAAGATCATTTTCTCCCCCCAAATGGCGAAAAATGCTCACTTTTTCTACACTCTGCCCGGTTTATCAGCAAGGCTTATTTTTTGGGTTTTTACACACATGCCTATTTTTAGAGGACATCTATTGGTCATTTGGGAGAAAACTGAACATTTTTAGAAAGTAGACACTCAAATATTTCCAACAAGCTATCATGAGCCTCATTTTGACATCGGGAAGGCTTCCAAAATTTGCCGGCAAGTCAGGGGACCTTTTGCTGATGTATTTTTTGAGTATTTTTGTAAAAATTGAACCTTTCAAAACTGCTTTTTCCTCATGTGCGTTTAGCTATTTTTGCACATGAGAAGTTATGAAAAGTCAATTTATTTCCCTCTTTTACAGTTTTTTAGATATTTTATGAGATATTTTGTGCCTTGGGCTTTGCAAAGCCTCAAGGACAAAATAAGATATTTTGGATAGGCCAATGAGATTACAAGTTGAACTAAGAGGTTTTCCTCACTTGGGCCTATATATTCCAAAGGCTTTCATTGTAAACAATGATGAACTTGTTGAATAGAAGCAACATATGGTCACATAAGCTTTGGAAGAAATACTTGTCTTATGCTTTTGGATAGTCTCTTGGATGTTCTTGGATGATGAAAGAGGATTGTTGTTGGATTCCATGACTTGGTAGAATGGTATAGTGTCTCTCTCTTTGTTTTTTTTTCTAGTTTTCATTCATAAATCCATGTTCTTGCTTGCTATAGGACAGTAGAGAACAAATTTGATACATGCCCTTGGAGGCACCTCAAATTTCTTGTTTCTTCATAGCTTCCATGTTTTCTTCATTCTTAGTCACATTAAAGAATTCTTGATTGCTCTTTAATAACTTAAGGATATTGTTGCTTGTTTCATTCATGGTTTTATGCATGCTAAGTATGATATACGGTATGCCCTGCTTACTCATGGCTAGCCATAGCTCCATCCATGAAATTTCTCTTTGACTGATTAGATTGTCATTTGTTGAACCAAGGAGGTCTTGTTCTGATTTTTCCCTTTGCCTAAGACTATGCAATCCTGTTTTCAAAGTGCCCAATAACTTGAAGTACTATGTTTAGGCGTTTTAGCATAGTGATTTGAGTTGTTGTCTATCTTAAGTTTATTTCCCAAAGTCTGATAGCCATTTCCCAAAGTTAGAGAGTTATATATCTCTATGCATGGCTTGAATGTTTATTTCTATGTATTGATTAGATTATAGTTACATTTCTCATGATTAATGGTTTTCCCTACCATGTTTATGTCAGCTATTAAACTAGTTATGCTTGGAATCCTTTTTTATTCACAAACTTGATGTCCATTTTACTCCATTTTGCCCAAAGATCCATTTTACCTCGAATCAAATCGTCCCTTCAACAACCTTGTATCACCATCTGATAGCTTTCTTGACCTCTTCGACCCCATAGCCCAGTTGATCTGACATATTTTTACCTATCTTATATCTTTGATCAGTTTCATCCCTCACAACCAAAAAACCAAAACAAAAAAAAACCTACTTCATAACTAGCCTAAAATCAGAACACGATAAGCAACACACAGATATCCCTTACACAAATAGAGAGAGCCCTCTCTAAGTCCAGGAAGGCTAGGTCCCTGGGCTCCAAAGATTGGTTTGATGTTACACTGTCATTTGTCTTGCCAATCAGCCAAATCACGGGACACTAACATAATGGAAATCACGGTGGGACTCTGAGTAACGAACAAACTTAGATTCCCTAAACATTCCAACAGCCTTAAGAATAATATTTGATTGACTTATCCCATTGCTCACTAACATAATGGAGATCACAGTGGTACTTTGAGTCAAAACATCCTAGGTATCCCTTAGGAACCCTCAAAATCTCAGTCAAACTTAGAAGAGTAGAATATGGTTGTCTCACCATCCTAGAAAAATGATGACTCAACTATAGGAAACTCTTACAAACCTTAGGACTAAATAAAGCACTCAGAAAAACCCCAAAAAAAGCTCCCTTAGATTGGTTTTTGTCAGTACTGGTGGTGGACCATAGCTACATCTTTACAAAAATCAACCAAGTTCCACCTAGCGACTCCACTACCCTCCAGTAGGCCTAAAAACTCCATAAAATACCCAAAAATTCATAAACCATACCTTCCTACTAACTCATCCTTCCAAAAACTTAAGCTTAGGGTAGAAGCTCTGTAACTAATGACAAACTAAGTATAACTTAGCGATTCAGAAAACCTCACTTAAAACATAGGAGATAAGCAAAAGTCTTCTTTCCAAGAGAACGATTAGCTTGTCCATACAGACTAGAAAACTGTTAAAACCAAGTGAATCACTCTTCTTTGCAAGTTTTTCATCTCAAAGTTTTCTATAAAACTTTTTCCCATAAGCATCTTTGATAAGTGTTGGTGGTGGACCAAAGTTCTCATATAAATCCACCTGGCGACTCCACTAGTCCATCCTTTTTGTTTTGACCATCCTTCACATTAGTAAAACCCTAGAGAGGCCATTCATCTGAAACATTCACAAATACCATCCTCTCTAAACTCTAGATTCGAAATCTGGCTTCATGAAGAATCAACACCAGATCTCATCCAGACCCAAATCCCCCTATCATAGTAGATGACCCAGAGAAGATTTTGTGGCAAGGTTCTGAAACTGGAAATTTAGCTACCAATAGGTCCATTCGTAAAGCAAGATTAGTACCTGAACATCTCACAGCCTTGCAGGATTCCCCCTTTGACTTAAAATCAACAAAAACCCTTTTTAGAAGCAATTCACAAAGTAAGATAGAATTTGATGATCTTGAGCCCCTAGATCTGCCACAGAGTCCTAGTAGAGAAGCCTCGCCTACTACACCTCCCAACTTTCAGCTTCTCCATCACTTCGGCTCCTACCATCCCAGATCTGCTCAAAATCAAATCACTAGTCCAAGTACATCCGCCACACCTATCCAAACCACTACTGTTCAAACCACCTCAGCTCATCCCACAAGCCCTCATTTTTTACATCATCCATTAGCTCCCGTCATGGTAACCTGGTACGCACCTTTGGTGTTGCCACAACCTTTGGCTCCCTTACAAAATGAATATCAATCCAAAATCCCACACTTTACCGGATTTGAGGCTACCACAGCTCAAAAACATGTAGATAGGATTAGCGATGCCTTTGAATACATGGAAATAAAAGACGACACCATCAGAATGAGGATGTTTGCTCAAAGCCTAGGCAGAGAACGTAAAAAATGGTTTAAGAGCTTAACTCCAAACAGCATCTACAATCTCCCAGAACTCTACCAAACCTTCATAAACAAGTGGGAAATCCGAAAGAACCCCATTCAAATCCTATCAGAATATAACCATCTAAAACGGGAAAATGGGGAAAGCATCCAGGGATACTGCACTAGGTTCAACAGTGTGTATAACACCCTCCCACCTCACTTAAAACCTCTACTTGGCTTAGCCTTGGCGAAATTCCCCGAGGGCTTTAAACCAGACATGAATTATCAGCTAAGAGACAAGGACCCCCTTACCTTAGAGGAAATGTAAAAAGTATCCATAAGGGCAGAAGCCAACTTAGTAGAAAAAAGGGCTAGGACTAGATCAGAAAGGAAAGTCACATACCGAGATGAGGTCTCCACTTCATCCCCTTCCCTAGATCCTAGAATAGATGACTTGGTTAGGTCTATGGCCAAGATGTGGGAAAACATAAGTGAAAAGACCCCTCTTAGGGACAACCAGCCAAACCCTCCAAACAAAAATCAGAACCAAAATTTTAGGAGGGAACAGCCTCAAAAGAAACCAAGGGAAAATTACCAACAAATTAGGCCACCATTTAATGAAAATTATGTGGAAGAAGATGATAGGGATACAGAACCCATTGATGAAAATCATTTGAACCTCATAGGGTCCAATAATGAGAGTGAGGTGTACCTCACAGAAGAAGAACAAGCATTCTTCTCTCCGAATCAGGATGAAACCAACCATGAAGATCCTGAGGATCCTGCCATAGATTTTCAGAATGCCATAATAGAAGCTCACAGGAAGTATGACCTTAGAAGCAGAAAAAGCCAAGACAACTCCAAGAAAGACAGCTCGGACACTGCTAAAACCCCTGATACCATCCTCAGAAAAGCAGTAGACAGCAACAAAATAATGGTCAAGAAAAATGACCAAAATAAAGATAAATTTACCCAAAAAAGTCTTGGCTCATATGCTCCTAGTACTTTCACAAAGGTTCTTGAGGTGGCTGTGTCAAACAAGATCCCAAAACAAAGACAACAAACTCAAAACATAGAGAAATTCATGGCTGAAAAAGCTTAAGCGAACCTGTCTAAACTACAAGTACCCTTCAGTTTTGAGGGAGAGATTGCCAAAATAAAGATCAGCATGCCTCTCACTGAACTTATCACCCAAGGCTCTTATAAATCCCAAGTTTTAAAGGTCGTAAATATAGGAAATGATGCGAACACCCATAATCTAGCTGATGACACTCCTGAAGTATTGTTTGGTCCGAAAATAGAAGGAAAAATCCAAGAAGGAACCACTCTTCCCTTTTACATCAATCTGAATATCCATGACCAAATCCTTCACAATGCCATGCTAGACTCCGGAGCCTCGCATAATCTCATGCCAAAGGTTGTAATGGAAATATTAGGCCTATAAATCACAAGACCATACAAAGACTTATATTCATTTGATTCGAGTAGAGTCAAATGTCTAGGTTTGATAAAAGATATCTATTTCAATTTGGCCCAGGTACCTGCAAAACATCTGATTATGGAAATAGTGGTAGAAGACATCCCTCTTGAGTACGGAATGCTTCTATCCAGATCTTGAGGAGCCAAGTTCCAAGGAAATATTCAACTTAATATGTCCTACGCCACTATTCCTATGCTTGACCAAACAAGAATATTCTATTGAGAGTCACATATAAAATACATGATCAGTAGCCAAGAGAGGCCAGATAACACCCCAATGTATTCCTTACATTCTGACTTGAACTCTTTTATTCTACACACTGATGATGACATTGAAGAATCATTAGAAGAATTTGAAACAAACTTAGACCCACCACATCAGCTGCCCCTAGTTCTCTATGATGAACTAGAGACTCAAAACTACCATGATCATGAAAAGCTATGTCTTGAGGAAAGTAAGTGTGTTCCTTTTGAAACAGAGATAGAGCAAGAAGCACAAACCATTATGTACTATCAAGAAAATCACTCAAACCTTAGGAAAACATCAACAGTAACATCATGAAACTTTTTCAGAATAGAGGCATTAGAAGACTTACATATCAAAAACCTATTTGGAACTCAGGAGTAGGGAAGCTTAATGTTTTTACCATACCTCAAGGATTTACCATAACATAATTCTTCCACTGCAAATGAAACCTTGGCTGTAGCCATAACATCTCAAAATCCAGAAAAAACTGTTGATAAACTTCTTATGAGAAAAGATGATAACTGAAGTCCAAGTACACATGAGTTACTTGAACTGGCTAACATCTTGTCACTCCACCAAAGACTTAGAATTGCTATAATTGGCAATCTCATTCAAAATACTACTTCATACAGAGAAAAAAGTGAGAAACACTATGCCACTGCCACCACTCCAAGAAACAACTTCGACAAAAGAAAATACAAAAATCTGAACCAATCAGTAATAATCAAAGATAAAATAGCTGGTCATAGGATCTTTTTTGATTTTATAAACACTAATACACATCCTTGTAACAGAAATTTTTTCCTTCCTACCCAAGACCATGATATACCGATGATAAGTGATTTTAGTCATATGTCTTTGCAAGATGATGTTTCAGGTTATAGCCAAATGATTCCCTTGCAAAGTAGACAGCTCAAATATTTTTTCCAGTATGCTGGAAGTAGTTCCGGTTTCAGACTCAGAATTGCAAAACCACTGGATACAAAAAATATGCTCCTAAAAGCCATGTTTCTAGTCCTAAATTTCTGCATATTGACATACCTTGATGATGTCATTATATATTTCAAGAATGACAAAGAATATATGCATTACTTGAAAAAGATGTACAGTAAAGGAAGGAGTGGAAATCAGAGATATCAAGAGGTACAACGGGAAGATATTGATTTGTTCATAGATTCTTGCATGAATCCTTATGTCATGCTTGAAAGAGAAAATTTTCCAAATTTCTCTTTTCAAGAGCTGAGTGGACCAAGAGTGGTAGGAGATCCTTATGAGGATAAGATGCTTAAGTTTCGCCATTTCCAAGATTTCTGAGTTTAAAACATTTTCAATCATTGTATATACCATTGTTTGAAAAATAGATAGAAAGCAGAAAAGTCAAAAAAAATAGAAAAATAGAAAAGAGGGCGGTTTTAAAAATAGAAAGAAGGCCCCATGTTCAAAAAATAGTCATTCAGAAAGCGCGCAATTCTAAATGCCGCTACTAGTGCTCAAATGTCTTGTTCAGTTATCTAGCCTAATCATAGCTGAACATGTGTTAAATTTATTTGTTGATAAGTTAGTGAGTGGAAAATATGGTCAACATTGTGTAAGCTTGACTTATCAAAGAGAGTACATTATGAAAAAATACTGGTTCCACATTCTCAAAACAGAACCAAAGAGGGAAGCGGGGATGAAAAACAAATTGTGCATCCTAGCCCCGTTTTTCCTAGTTTCCATTTTATGCAAAATAATATTTGTGTGCAGCTTGTCTTTCATGTTTCAAGTACATGAAAAATCAGACTGTCTAACCCTGATTTTATCATTTTTCAATTTCGTGTTTAGATTAGAGAACAAAATCCTGTCAAATAGCTTAACCTTGACAGTTGATCTAGCATAGGTAGAGTAATGAAGGAGTTCATCAGCTAAATCTGAACTCCCGGAAGATATAAGTGTAGAACTAGATAGGTTCATTTTTCAAAAAAATATATATATTGTCAAAGGGTTGCTAGTCCAAATGCACCCAAAAGAAGAAAAAATGTTAGGAAAGATAGTGGGGTAGGTAGAAATATCATTGATGCTAATCATGCTGTCAATTTTCAGAAATAGCATCAAGGAAGAATGAAATTTGCACCAATGGATAAGGCACTGGTCTTCATGAGCCAAAGATCTAAGATTCTGGACACCTCCTGAAAAGGAGCTGCCCTCCCCAAATGGAGCCACTGTTATTCATCAGTATTTTTCAGTTGTTGGTGATGACTAGTTGTAACAGCCAAGTTTCCTAGTAGCTGATCTAAAAAATTGTCAAATTTGCCAGCTGGAGAACACCCATAAACATTTTTTTCCCTCCTACCTTTTCAATCTTCCCATGATAAGATGAAACCTCATTATCAAGCCCTATCTAGCCTCAGCCATACTAGCTTGTCCATCAGCTCCAAAGAAAATAGTCCAAATCTGTCCAAAACATCTCCCCTAAGTTAGGTAGTGGCGCTTTAGGCATTTCTCCCTTGGAAAACTATCCTAAAGCCAAAGAACCTCTATCTGCTACAGACTAGTCATAACAGACCTTCCCATTCTGCAAATAAAGTTGGTTACAACCCTAAGTCGCACCACTAAAAAGCCCTAAAGTCTCAGCAATGCGCATGCCCTAGGACAAACTAATATTAGGTGGTTTTATAGTGTTTCGATGGATCTTTCAAGAGTAGAAGTATACCAGCATTCTTAGAAGACAATATTTGGTTCCACATGAGAAGACATCTGCTTCTCATATGATTTTGAGCTTGGGATGCAGCTACAGGGCAGAGATTTGTTTCATTAAGCTCCTGCTATCACAGTCACAGGTTAGTAAATTATGAATGACAAGAAGTGCTTTGCAAAAACTAGCCAAATTGCTTGTGATGTCTAAAGAGGCATAGAGATATTTGAAAAGTAGAATTACATGTCACGGAGAAGTGCCCATCTTGACTATTATCAATTTGTCATTCTTCATTGGCTCAAGCATGAAAAGGTAGTGGAAAGAAAAATAACACTTTTAAAAGCTGATGAAATGGCATCACTAAGAAAACCTCCTTCATTTTATAAGCAGAGGGTTGAGGACTGAGAGCGCCTCCTTCATCAATAAGCAGAGGGCCAAGGATAAAGTTTGATTGTAAGAATTGCACTGACTATAAGGCAATTTCTGGGTACAGTGGAAGAAAATTGAAGGTTTCTGAATAAAATAATGTTAAAGGCAGAGGCAAAGCAGTGGGATTTTAAAATTTGTTTGCATGAGTTTCACTATTATTTGAATTACAAGGTGAAGCTAATGGGTTGATCATCAATGAAGAAATATTATTAAGCAGATGGCCAAAAGAGTCAAACAGTCTTGGTCTCAAACTAACTTCTGCCATCATGTATAAGGAAAACCACTATTAATATGTTCATCAAACATTCTTCATTTGGTTGAGACAGAGGTTGAAAGGAAACCAGGCATTTGTCACAAGTGGGCCTCCTTCATCTATAAGAAGAGGGCCAGAGCAGTGATTTTTTTTATGGTTTTCACTGACTGAGAGACAAATTGTAAGAACAGTAGGAGACAGTTGAAGGCTTCTGAACAGAGTAGTGATGTTAAAAAAAACAAAGGGAAAGCCTGAGTGCTATAATTTTCAAAGAAGCTGACTTATCTCCTATCAGAGTTTTGTTTCAAAGATAGTTTGGAGCCAAAAATGAACAAACCTTGCTGAGGGGTGTAATTTCCTTAAAAATTACAAAGACCCATCTCCTTGATAAACAGGCTCGACATTTAGTCTTTGTTCCTTTAAACAAAACAGAGTTGAAAGTAGTTCAAATTAGTTGGGTTAGACACAGGCCAAAGAGTGATGATTGTTTTTCAAAAAGTCTTGTTCTTCCTGTTCATGAAGAATTTTCTTTCAATAACTCATCACAGTGGACAGGAAGGTAACCTGAGCTTAGTTTTCTCAAAAAGGATTTGCAAATAGATACACGGGTTCATAAAAGTGAAAGAAGGATTATGGTATGTGTTTCAAGGTCAGGAAACACACTCAAAGCAAATAAAGCATGCCATTGTTACGAATGAAGGGCTGTTCTTTATGGAAATATGTCAAAGATGATAGTGAAGCCCAGGTGATTACAAATGAGTTTCACCTCACAATCAAAGAGAAAATCCATTTGAAGAATGCATCTATAGTCACTATATGGTTTTAAGCCAGGTTTCCCTCTAACAAGCAGATATAAGCAGAGGAAAGACATGTCCCCCCTTTAATAAGAAAACAGTGAAAGGAGTTTGGCCCTTGAAAGTATTTCTTATTAGTGGATAGGTTCATATCTATTAAAACTGTTCAAGTAGGATACACAACCCTTTTTACCAATGTTATTTAAAATGTGAGCCCCTTATAGCACATTCAAAATCATGTTGTTTCCTTTCAAATGAACAAAGGCATTGGTTTTAAAGAAAGAAGTCTTCCAAACCCTCACATATCCAACTCAAGGGTAATTGACTTTTGCATTCAAAAGAGGATAAAGGGACCGTTGCAAGCCCATTTGAAATTCTCAAAACACAAGCAACACTTCCCTTTGCTGTTCACGAGACTGAAGAAAAATGTTTTGGGCAAATTCACAGAGCTTTCAGGCTTGGAGTCTGTGCGTCGCACCTGTAGAAATATGCGGCGTGTTCAGGAGAGTTTTTACAAAGGAGATGTGTTGTTGTGTGGCGCACTTGTAGTGGCACGCGGGGCGCCTGTAGGCGCAGGTCACGACTGTTCGTCAGCAACCCGAAAAACTTTCTGTTGCGCGACGCCTTCTCATTTCAAACATGTTGCACATACTTCAATAGTCCAAATGCCTTCCAAAAGCCCTGAAAGCTGCTCAAATATTTCAAGCAAGGGCTGCCATCCATTTTTGGCGTATTTTTATTTGCCTCACTGGTATAAGTCAAGTTGCTAAATGAGAGATCGTTGCCATGTTTTCAAAACTAAATGGTGATCAAATAGAGAAGGTCTTGCTATAAATCCAAGTGATTTGTTAAATATTTTGAAGAATTTTGTTACGATGGGAGGCTAGTGGAGTGTTCATTAGTTTCAAAGAGCTTAGAGATACCCTCAAGACTCTGATAAAACCATAACCTCTGTCAGCAAATGTAGTAGTGAAAACAGTGGTAAGGAGGGTTGAATTTTTGTTGAAAATCCGAGACTGATGTGGCTATGATTGCTCAAGGTTGACATAGTGATAATGGTGTGTTTATGATGATATCAAAGGCCTAAAAAACTGCCCTCAATACAGTGATAATATCATAAAAATACAAGTCAAAATATACACAGTAGTAGAGGTTTGTCAAATTGTTGGAGGTGCCCTAACTAAGATAGAGCAAAGTTAACCTTTGTCAGCCCAGTGTATGGTGGAAACATTGTTAGGAGGTAAAGTAGTGTTTTCAAGGAAAGCATAGTGATTATTGAAAGAAGTGAAACAGTGAAACAATTGATTCCTCATTTGTCCCATAAAACAAGTGTGGTGAAAAATCTTTCAAACTCAGTCTAGAGGTTTTTATCTGCCTGTGAATGTCAAAAAGTGAAGTACAAGAGAAGTATTTTGATTAGAAGGGGTGTTTGTCTCCTACAAGGTTGTCTTGCTTATACCAAAAAACACATAAAAGCTTTGTGACCTTACCCAACACAGTGATCATACATAAATGACTTTGTCACTTTCAAAAGTCCTCTCTGTGTGTTGAAAAGAAAAAATAGTGCTTCCTCCTTATACATGAAACAGACTATAGTGAGTGAAGCTGTTATTACAATTTGAAGGTTTTTTGTCAAAATTGTGTGTGAGAAACAGTGAAGTACAAGGAGGGTGCTTTTGATTGGAAGAAATTTTTTGCCTCTGTCTAAATACAAGGTTGTCTTGTTTTTATCAAAACATAAAGGATCTTTGTAAACATACCCAACCACAGTAACATTTTCACTATGTTCTTGTTATTTTGATAACTTTGGTTGATTGGCATACAAAGGGAGACAAACAGTGTTTTGGAAAGAGCTGTGAGTTTTGTGTTCAAGAATCATTTCACATAGGATTTGAAGAGATTTTCCTTGGTCAAACAGTGACTAAAAAAGAAGACATAGTTTTGTTTGAGAAAACATTTTGAAAACCATTTTGAGGCAGCTTGGTGTTGCAGAGAGCATTCAAAACAAGATGCCCCCTAGGCAGGATAGTAGGAGTGGTTTGCATAAGAGATTTGAGCCTACTTCCACTGAAGAAGTGAATGCCCACCCATCAGTCTTGTTCAATTTCCATGAGGTTGGGTGTTTAGATTTTTGTCAAAGAGTGCAAGAGGTGAAGATATTTTCTCCTTTGACACATCTTTGTGCTTTGAGGTTTCAAGACAAGCATTTCCAGCTGGCAGGCCTTGATTTCAAATTCTCTCCAATATCCATTTCCAAGGCCACTAAAATCCCTTATGTCGGGGAGAAGTGGTTTAAACAAAGCCACCTGGACTCAGAAGAATACAAACCCTTTCTAAAGCCTGAGCACAGAGATTCATGTCCTTCTATTTTCCCTTTCTCAAATCTTTTGGCTAGCTACACCCCCCTCATGAAGATCATCATGAAATACATTACTTGTGAGGGAAGATTCTCCCGAGTTTATGCATATCACATTCGACTGCTCATGCATTTCACTAGGGCCAAATTGCTAAATATTCCTTTATTCTTACTCAAAAGCATTGAGAAAATGGCCTCCACTGTTCAGAAGAAGCCTCCTTCACAGCAAACAGCCTGTCTCTTCCATCACTCTCTCATCAAAATCATCATTCTTCATCAGCTTGAAAAGAGAGAGGTCTCTTGGGATACTTTCTTCACCCATCCGGATTTCTCCACTGTCCCTCCAGTTCACACATCCCCTACACCTCCTACTCACCATCCGTTGCGTTCTTCTAGCAGACCTATTCCCAAGAAGCTCAAGTTTACCACAGAGCAAGCAAAAGAGCTTGAAAAGGGAGAAGAGCATGACCATGATGATGAGGAAGATGATGAAGGGTAGCAACATGAAGAAAAGAAACACAGTGAGGGTGAGCAAACTTTTGATGATACACAATAGACTTATGATGAGGGTGAGCAGCCACAGTATGATACACAACAGCCAAAAGAGACTGAACAGGTGCAGCATGAAAGTCCTGAACAGGAGCAGCATGAAGATGATGAACAAGGGCATGAAAGTGATGAACAGGGGCAGCAAAAAGATGATACACAACAGCTATAGCAGTATGAGCAGAGGCAGCCTTAGGGTGAATAACAGTAGCCTCCTCAAGAGGAACAACAAACTCAAAAAGAAGAGGGGCAGTAGGATAAAAGGTTGCAAAGCAGTGAGAGGAAAACCCTCAAAGGGAGATGCAAAAAGATAGCCTAGGCATCCTTGAAGAGAGCCAAGACATTGGAAAAATGAAGGTCAAAGTGACAAGGGTAAAGAGCCCATGGAGCATGTGCTAGATGTCTCTCCGAGGCAAGGGGCCATGCTCTCTTCTTCGAAAGTCGCCAAGCCCCGGACAGCAAAGAAAAGGGTGCCTAGATTGGTAAATCCAAATGTGACTAGGGCCCTCCGAAGCAAGGGAAAATTGCCAAAGAAGCCCATGGTCGAATTGCCTAAGAGGAAAAGTACCAGAAGAGCCACCCAAAGCAAATGGAATGGCAAGGAAGAAATCAGTCATGAACAGGAAAGGGAATTCGACATCATCCAAATCCAAAGTGATGATAGTGATAATGAAGCCCGGATCCTAGAAAATCTCTTGATCCATAGAGAAAGTCAAATTGATGACTTGAAGGGTGATCTTCATAGAGCTAGGAACTTCAATCAATTTTTGCAAGTTCAAAACAAGTAGATGAGTGTCCATATGGATGTTTATGAGACACGGGAAATCAAATACAAGAAGGAGGCCTCCAAAGCATAAGTGAGGTTGGAAGAACTCATGGGTGAGTTTGATGAAAGTAAAGTTGAATATCAGCCTAGGCGAAAGAGGCCAAGAACCATGGGGCTAAAAAAGGCCTTTGAGAAGCAAAAAGAAGAAGAAAATGCCTTTCTCCAATCTACCCCTCTCACTGCATTGTTCGAACAAGAGATAGAGAAAAATTGGCAAGCATGGCTTGAGAGAGTTAATGATCACTTGGAGATGAAATTGGAGAAGGAAAACAAGGACTTGGACCTTCAACGGAGGATGACGGGGCATTATAAAACACTAAATCAGTTTTCCCGGCAGAAGTTGAATGTTGCTCAAGAAAAACTCAAGGAAGCCAAAGGGAAGCGCTCAGCACAAAAATTGAGGAATTACACCTCAAGAATCCAAATATTGGCCTCTGCTTCACAAAATGTTTCTGAAAACCCTTGAGGGTCATGCTCGCCAAGTTTGGGCAAAATTCGACATATTTTGGTTTTTTGTCATTTTTGGGTTTTTGGCCAAAACTCATGGGCATCGCCATTTGAGTTTGGGGCATCATCAAAGGATGAGAATGGTATCATTGGATGCCATAATTTTAGTAGCACATACTCAGTGATTTTCAGGACATTTGAAGATCATTTTCTCCCCCAAAATGGCGAAAAATGCTCGCTTTTTCTACACTCTGCCTGGTTTATCAACAAGGCTTATTTTTTGGGTTTTTACACACAAGCCTATTTTTTGAGGACTTATAGTGGTCAGTTGGGAGTAAACTAAACATTTTTAGAAATTAGACACTCAGAGCTTTCCAACTAGCTATCATGAGCCTCATTTTGGCATCGGAAAGGCTTCCAAAAGTTGCCGGCAAGTTAGGGGACCTTTTGCTGATGTATTTTTTGAGTATTTTCGTAAAAATTGAACCTTTCAAAAAAAAAATTTCCTCATGTGCGTTTAGCTATTTTTGCACATGAGAAGTTATGAAAAGTCAATTTATTTCCCTCTTTTAGCATTTTTTAGATATTTTATGAGATATTTTGTGCCTTGGGCTTTGCAAAGCCTCAAGGACAAAATAAGATATTTTGAATAGGCCAATGAGATTGCAAGTTGAACTAAGAGGTTTTCCTCACTTGGGCCTATATATTCCAAAGGCTTTCATTGTAAACAAGGCTAAACTTGATGAATAGAAGCAACATATGGTCACATAAGCTTTGGAATAAATACTTGTCTTATGCTTTTGGATAGTCTCTTGGATGTTCTTGGATGATGAAAGAGGATTTTTGTTGGATTCCATGACTTGGTAGAATGGTATAGTGTTTCTCTCTTTGTTTTGTTTTCTAGTTTTCATTCATAAATCCATATTCTTGCTTGCTATAGGACAGTAGAGAAAAAATTTGAGACATGCCCTTGGAGGCACCTCAAATTTCATGTTTCTTCATGGCTTCCATGTTTTCTTCATTCTTAGTCACATTAAAGAATTCTTGATTGCTCTTTAATAACTTAAGGATATTGTTGCTTGTTTCATTCATGGTTTTATGCATGCTAAGTATGATTTACGGTATGCCCTGCTTACTCATGGCTAGCCATAGCTCCATCCATGAAATTTCTCTTTGACTGATTAGATTGTCATTTGTTGAACCAAGGAGGCCTTGTTTTGATCTTGCCCTTTGCCTAAGACTATGCAATCTTGTTTTCAAGGTGCCCAATAACTTGAAGTACTGTGTTTAGGTGTTCTGGCATAGTGATTTGAGTTTTTTGTCTGTCTTAAGTGTATTTCCCAAAGTATGATAGCCATTTCCCAAAGTTAGAGAGTTATATATCTCTATGCATGGCTTGAATGTTTATTTCTATGTATTGATTAGCTTATAGTTACATTTCTCATAATTAATGGTTTTCCCTACCATGTTTATGTTAGCTATTAAACTAGTTATGCTTGGAATCTTTTGTTATTCACAAACTTGATATCCATCTTACTCCATTTTGCCCAAAGATCCATTTTACCTCGAATCAAATCGGCCCTTCAACAACCTTGTATCACCATCTGATAGCTTTCTTGACCTCTTCGACCCCATAGCCCAGTTGATCTGACATCTTTTTACCTATATTATATCTTTGATCAGTTTCATCCCTCACAACCAAAAAAACATACCTCATAACTAGCCCAAAATCAGAACACAATAAGCAAACACATAGATATCCCTTACAAAAATAGAGAGAGCCCTCTCTGAGTCCAGGAAGGCTAGGTCCTTGGGCTCCAAAGATTGGTTTGGTGTTACACTATCATTTGGCTTGCCAATCAGCCAAATCACGGGACACTAACAAGAAGTAGTCTCAGAAGGTTGTGGAGCAGCCACAACTGGAGATGCAGAAGAATCTTTATAGATTTGATGTAGATGGGATTTCTACGGAGCTTCCTACTTATTGGGAAGTGCAAGAAAGACATGCAATTGAAGCTTGAGAGGGAGCAGGATTTGCATGTAGGTAATATTTAACCTCGGGACATGGAGCAGCCACAAGATGAGGATCATGGAGTGGGAGCAACCACTCATGCAGAGAAATTTCATGCCAGATGGGAAGAGGGAGTGCATGCAACTATACCACCAAGTAAGAGGTAGGGCGACATGAATGGATAATCCAAGAAGAAATTTTTGGGAAAGATTCATTGAGATGGTGTGGATCTCATGAATTGAACCTGGCTACGAGGTGCCCATGGA
Source organism: Pinus albicaulis (assembly GCA_034641835.2). Classification (NCBI taxonomy): domain Eukaryota; kingdom Viridiplantae; phylum Streptophyta; class Pinopsida; order Pinales; family Pinaceae; genus Pinus; species Pinus albicaulis. The sequence goes on from CM076575.1 coordinate 2,054,112,883, forward strand.
GCAGCAGTAGCATGATCAATTGGATTGATGCAGTGAGATCAAAGTGACAGTGTCGGATACTGGAGCGCAGTTCAGAGATGACAGCAAGTGCAAAGTGCATGGGTGCAGAGTTCAACAACGTAGTGGTTCCTGAAGACGTTTGAAGTTGGTACCAGCAAAAGTCGAAGAATTTGATGATAGATGCATTATACTGATTCATTTGTTTGGAGTCTATTCAGTTTCAGAAGTGTTGCATCAAGAGTTGCAGAGCAGATGAATGGAGTTGCGCTTGCAAAGGTTGCAGGGCGAATGCAAGGAGTTGCATGTCACATGAAAAGACAATCCTTTCTTGTTGAGAGGGAGTGTTGAATTTTGCAACAAGAAATAGTGAAGGAGGCATCCTGAAACATCAACCTTGATCCTAGTTGGAAAATAATAACCTAAACTAGGTGGGGCCCACACAGGCTATTTTTAGGTGTATGTCTATTTTTAGACATGGTGAGAATATTCTATATGTAGCAGGAGGCTATTTGTAGATGGTTGGTAAAATTTGAAAAGTAGTTGAGATTCTATTTTTAGAAGATTGGGCGAATTCTGTTTATAGATCGCTGATCTAAAAAGATGCATGTCGATTATTATTAGCCCTTAATAATAATCAGACTCTAAATATCAACTTATTCTCTTGGAGCACTTTATTTCAGTGAACAGACTTGGAAAATCAGTGGGCTGAAGGAATTACACAATTCCTAGGGTGGTTGTTGATTCATGCATGGAGGACTCAGTTAGAACTAAAGTGACAAAGTTATGACAGAGTTGGAAGAGTAGTTATGGGAGTTGTTATTTAGTTTAACTCAGTTAAGTGAGTTAAACTCATTTGAGCTAGTTGTATCTAGTCTAACTGAAAGATACACTAGTGAGAGTTTAGTGAATTAATTATTTAATTAATTCACAACTAATAACTCACTAACAACTGAAAAAATACAACAGTTAACTACTTGCATGTCAGTTCCAGTGGAGACTCGGTGGAGAGATAGGTGAAAGTGTGAGATAGACTATCCGTTGTGACTACTAGTGATGCATTAATTGCATCTACATATACATTGGAGATGACAATCAGAATAACAAAGTCAAGGAGAGTGGGATTGCATCGAATTGGTCTTTGTAATCTGCTTGGATTGCGCAGTGGAGGCAGGCTATCAGGAGGCAGAAATCAGTGCATGGATTTGCAGATTTCTTCATGATAGTGTGTGACGACTGTATTGTATCGAGAGCTTGATGTACTAAGATTTGTATGAGATTGCTACATGATCTCCATGATAAATAATATATGATAGTTGGGGTTTTTAGCTTGAGGCTTTCATGTTAAACAATTGTGTTATGTGTGTTTTTATTGCTTCATGTGTTTCACAATTGAGTTTATAATTTCCGCAAAAGATTAACAGCAGAAGGATTCTGTATTTAGCAAGAAGATAAATATTGTTAGATCATGAGAATCTGGATATATAATGCATATTTTATATAATTTCTACAAACAATACAGACAACGGTAAAAAGGTGCAACGGTTTGGTGGATAGCAAAAACAACTTTTCAGAGGGGGGTGAGAGCAGTGAGTGGTATCAGAATGGGGGGGGGGGTGCGAAGTATTGTGGGGGTGCCACGTAGCCGAGTCGGAGGTAATGGATACTTCCCAGTTCAGACCCCCCCTGTTGAGATTCAACAATATGATGGAGCTTAGTGAAAATAAGTCGCCTTCACTAAGTGGGCCTGCAGGATATTTTTGGTGCAAGTCTATTTTTAGACTATGTCTATTTTTAGACATGGTGATCATATTTCAGAAGTTGAAGGATTCTATTTGTGGATGGTTGGTCGAGTTGGAAAAATGGATGAAATTATATTTTTAGAATATTGGGCGAAGTCTATTTATAGATCGTCGATCTAAAAATAGATGCATGTTGATTATTATTAGCTCTTAATAATAATCCGACAATAAACAACAACTTATTCTCTCGGAGCACTTAATTTCAGTATACATATTTGGAAAATCAGTGAACTGGAGGAATTACACAATTCTTAGGGTTTATTGGTGGTTCATGCATGGAGGACTCAGTTAGAACTAAAGTGGTAAAGTTATGACAGAGTTGAAGAGTAGTTCATGGAGTTGTATTCAGTTTAACTCAGTTAAAGTGAGTTAGACTCAGTTGAGCTAGTTGTATCTAGTCTAATTGAATGATACACTAGTGAGAGTGAATTAATTAGTTAATTAATTCACAAATAATAAATCATTAATCAACTTAACAAATACAATAGTTAGCTACAGTGCATGTCAGTTCCAGTGGAGACCCAGTGGAGAGATAGGTGAAAGGGTAAGATGGACTATCTAATGTGACTATAGTGATGCATTGATTGCATCACACACACATTGGAGTTGCCAATGAGGATTGCATAGTCAAGGCAAGGGTAATTTGAATTCAATTAGAGCTATTCTTCAACAGGGATTGTGTAGTGGAGGCAGGCTATCAGGAGGGCAGGAATCAGTGCATGGATTTGCAGATTTCATCTTGTTAGTGTGTGACGATTGATTGTACTAAGAGATTGATGTACTAAGATTTGTATGAGATTTTTACATCATCTACATGATACATAATATATGATAGTTGGGGTTTTTAGCTTCATTATTTCCCATTCAACAAATGTGTTATGTGCGATTGTTTTTAATTTATGCTTCACATGTGTTTGCAATTAATTTTCTGCAAAAGATTAACAATGGAATGATTCTTTATTTAAAAAGAAGATAAATATTTTTAGATCAGGGGAATCTGGATATATGCATGCTTAATGTATATAATTTCTACATGGTATCAGAGCAGTGTTAAATCTTGAAGATTGCAATTGTGAAGAATTACTGAGTTTGTGCTAGTGGACAATTCGAATTTGCTGTAGAAAATTCTTGGTGCAGAAGTTGAGTATACATTAAAATTTATTTCAATGGGTTGTGATTGGAGTATGCCCTTGATGGAAGCTCGAATTAAATATCCTGAAAGGACAGGATGAAGGTGGTGCTGGAGGATAATGGACTAAAGGATTTCATCGATAGCGATGTTCCTAAGCCGAATTCTAGTGATGCTGCAGGACTTGACGCATGGAAAAATAAGGTAGAAAAGACAAGAAGAACTATATTGGAAGGTTGAAGGACCATATTGTGTCTAGCCTCATGGGAAAGCCACTCCATTTTCAATGTGGAAGGCTTTGACAGATTTGTTCCAAAGTAGAAGCGACCAGAGGAAGTTTGCGCTTAAAGACAAGATCAGAAAAATAAAAATGGAGAAGGGTGACAGGGGCGATGGGTCAAACCAAGAAGATAGGGATCTGAGTTAAGAATATCTACAAGCTAGAGGTATATGGCTGTGCTGAAATGATGGGCAAAGCAGAAGAAGTGGTGAGCCGGGATGAGGGCGAATTATGGCATAGGAGATTGGGCCATCTTCACCATGGCGCTTTGAAGATTTTGCAGTAGATTTCTATTGGACTTCCTGAGGGTACTCTTGCACATTCGTATCAGTGAAATGGATGTACTATGGGTAAGTTTGTGAAGACCACCTTTCATGAGAAGGAGAACCATGCTTCAGTGATCTTGGAGAGAATTCACACAGATGTGTGTGGACCTTTCTCGGTTGCTTCAACAACAAAAACCAGGTATTATGATATTTTTTTAATGAATATTCTCGTAGATGCTGGATCTTCTTCATACAAAAGAATACTGAAGCATTCTCAAAGTTCTGTGAGTTTAAATAATTGGTGGAGAAGGAGTCGGGGAAGCAAGTGAAAGCTCTACGGAGCGATAATGGTGGTGAATATATCTCGGGAGAATTCAAATAATTCTGTAGCAAAGAAGGAATTCAAAGAGAACTCATAGCACCTCATAACTATTGAGATTCAACAAGATGATGAGCTTAGTGAAAAGAGTCACCTTCCCTAAGTGGGCTCGTAGGCTATTTTTGGTGCAAGTCTATTTTTAGACATGGTGATCATATTTCAGAAGTTGCGGGATGCTATTTGTGGATGGTTGATCAAATTGGAAAAATAGATGAAATTATATTTTTAGGATATTGGGTGAAGTCTATTTATAGATCGTCAATCTAAAAATATTTCATGTTGATTATTATTATCTCTTAATAAAAATCAGAATCTAAACAACAACTTATTCTCTTGGAGGACTTCAGTTCAGTGCACAGATGTGGCATATCAGCTGACAGAAGGAATTACGAAATTCCTAAGGGTTTACTAGAGCTAATGCATGGATTACTCAGTTAGAACTCAAGTGGCAGAGTTATGACACAGTTGGAAGAAGTAATTATGGAGTTGTATTTTGTTTAACTCAGTTAGACTTAGTTGAGCTAGTTGTATCTATTCTAACTGATTGATACACTAGTGAGAGTGGAGTGAATTAATTAGTTAATTAATTCAAAATTTATAACACATTAATCAACTAAATAATACAACAGTTAACTACAGTGCATGGCAGTTTCAGTGGAGACCAATGGAGAGATAGTGAAAGGGCAAGATAGACTATCTGTTGTGACTATAGTGATGCATTGATTGCATCACACACATAGTGGAGATGCCAATGAGGATTGCGCAGTCAAGGCAAGGGTAATTCGAATTCATTCAGAGCTATTCTTCAGCAGAGATTGCGCAGTGGAGGCAGGCTAGCAGGAGGCAAATATCGGTGCATGGATTTGCAAGATTGGTCCTGATTAGTGTATGACGATTGTACTATACTGAGAGCTTGTGATAAGATTTGTATGCTTGTATGAGATTTTCATATGATCTCCATGTTACATAATATATATTTTTGGTTTTCAGCTTCAGACTTTCCTAGTTAAAAACTGTGTTATGTGCGACTGAATATTTTTGTTTATGCTTCACATGTGTGTGCAATTATTTTTTCCGCAAAAGATTAAAAAGTGGAATAGATTAAGTATCTTGCATAAAGTTAAATAGTGTGAGATCAGGTGGATCTAGGACATATGCATGCTTAGTGCATATAATTTCTGCAATAACGCACAGCAGAATGGGGTCGCGAAGAGGAAGAACAAAATGATCATGGGTGCTGCATGAGCGATGCTGCATGACCAGGGCCTACCGATGCACTTGTGGGCGGAAGCATGCAACACTTTGTTTTATGTGAAAAACCATTGTCCTCATAGAGTACTTGGTATGAGTACACCTGAAGAAGCTTTTACTGGTAAGAAGCCTGATATTTCTCATTTGAAGATTTTTGGCTCATCTGTTTACATTCATGTGACAAAGGATGCCATGAAGAAGTTGGAGCTGACTGCAGAAGTTGGGATATTTATGGGGTACACAGAAACACCCCATAATTATCATGTGTATTTTCCAAACATTCGAATGACTATGGTGTGACGGGATATAAAATTCAATGAGGTGAAATCCATGAATTTGTCGCTTGAGAGGGAGCTACACTTTCATGTAGAGGAGGAAATTCTTATTCCCAAACATGAGCCTCTAGATGTGGATCAACCACAGGAGGAGATTCGTGGAGTGGAGGAGTCCACTCATGCTGAACCAAACATCAGACAAGGTAGAAAGCGTACCACAAAATTTGAGAGACTAAAGGTTGATGCAGCACAGAATGTAGGAGTCCCTACATCACAGCGTAGACAGAGACAGTCACCTGACCGTTATACTGGATACATGGCTCTTATGAGCAAGTGTATCATGATAGGGCCATCTTCTTTTGTAGAAGTAGTGTAGGAGCCCACATGGGTAGATGCCATGATGGAGGATTATGTCTCCATTATTAGAAACAGTGCTTGGGATATTGTTCCAAGGCTGGTGGGTAAATCAGTGGTGGGATCAGAATGGATCTACAAGGTAAAGAAAGCTGCTGATGGGAGCGTCGAGAAGTATAAGGCAAGATTTTTTGCCTGGGGCTTCTCACAGATCGAGGGGATTGAATATGAATAAACCTTTGCACATGTCGCATGATATTCTTCCATACGGTCCATCCTTGCTCTCTCAGCACAGATGGGTTGGTGTATTCATCATATGGATGTGAAGACTATGTTCCTTAATGGGATCATTGAGGAAGAGGTGTACATTGAGCAGCCTGAAGGATTTGAGATCTACAGTAGTGAGTCGCATGTGTGCAGGCTCAAAAGAGTGTTGTATGGGCTGAAGCAAGCACCTCATGCTTGGTATACACGGATCAACAACGATTTCACCAGACTTGGCTTCACCAAGAGTGAGGTGGATGCAAACCTATACCAAATTGTGGTGGAGGGTGAGCTTTTAATCATTGTTATTTATGTTGTTGATTTAATACTAACGGGTGATGAGCAGTTGATACACTCATGCAAGGCAGATCTTACAAAGGAGTTCGAGATGAAGGATTTGGGCCTCCATTATTTCCTTGGATTGGGAATATGGCAGTGGGAAGGTGAATTTTTTTTGTCTCAATGCAAGCATGCCCGGGAGATACTAGAGAAGTTTCAAATGCAAGGCTGCAAGCCTATCGACACTCAACTTCCAGGAAATTGGAGGAAAGAGGATGCTACATCGGCAGAGGTAGTGGATGCCATTGTTTATCGATAGTTGGTGGGTTTGCTCATGTATTTAGTTAATACAACACCGGACATATGCTATGCGGTGAACCAGCTTTCACAAGCAATGGTTAAGCCTACCAAGCTCTTTTGGAAGGCAGGCAAGCATGTCCTAAGGTATCTCAGGGGCACATCTGAGTATGGCTTATGGTACAAACAGATGGATGAGGTGAAGTTGCATGGCTTCATTGATGCAGATTGGGTAGGTAGCCCAACAGACAGAAAGAGCACATAAGGAGGGATTTTCAGTATTGCATCTATAGTAGTTTCATGGTACAGCAGGAAACAAAGATACGTGGCACTCAGTTCAGTGGAAGCATAATACATGGCAGCAAGTCAAGCTACATGTGAGGCTATATGGATGAGGAAGATCTTGGTCGGTTTGTTTGGTTCACATTTAGATCCTACAATGACACATTGTGATAATCAGAGTTTCATTAAACTCTTGATTAATCCTATGTTTGATGATCGATCTAAACATATTGATATTCGATATCATCATATCAAAGATTATGTGCAGCAGAAGATCATGTTGCTTCAGTACATTCCTACGAAAGATCAGGATGCAGACATTCTAACGAAGGCGCTCACTAGGAGAAAATTCAAATACCATAGAGGCAAGATCAGGGTGAAGGGTAATCCCTATCTTGTTGAGAGGGAGTGTTGAGATTCGACAAGATAATGGAACTTAGTGAAAATGAGTCGCCTTCACTAAGTGGTCTCACAGGCTATTTTGGCGCAAGTCTATTTTAGACATGGTGATCATATTTCAGAAGTTGCAGGATGCTATTTGTGGATGGTTGGTCAAGTTGGAAAAATAGATGAAATTATATTTTTAGAATATTGGGCGAAGTATATTTATATATCATCGATCTATAATAGATGTATGTCGATTATTGTTAGCTCTTAATAATAATCTGACAATAAACAACAACTTATTCTCTTGGAGCACTTAATTTCAGTATACAGATTTGAAAAATCAGTGGGCTAAAGGAATTACACAATTCCTAGGGTTTACTGGTGGTTCATGCATGGAGGACTCAGTTAGAACTGAAGTGGTAAAGTTATGACAGAGTTGGAAGAGTAGTTCATGGAGTTGTATTCAGTTTAACTCAGTTAAAGTGAGTTAGACTCAATTGAGCTAGTTTTATCTAGTCTAACTGAATGATACACTAGTGAGAGTGGAGTGAATTAATTAGTTAATTAATTCACAAATGATAACTCATTAATCAACTGAACAAATACAACAGTTAACTACAGTGCATGTCAGTTCCAGTGGAGACCTAGTGGAGAGATAGGTGAAAGGGTAAGATGGACTATCCGTTGTGACTATATTGATGCATTGATTGCATCACACACACATTGGAGTTGCCAATGAGGATTGCACGGTCAAGGCAAGAGTAATTTGAATTCATTTAGAGCTATTCTTTAGCAGGGATTGTGCAGTGGAGGGAGGCTATCAGGAGGGAAAAAATCAGTGCATGGATTTGCAGATTTCATCTTGTTAGTGTGTGACGATTGATTATAATGACAGCGTGATGTACTAAGCTTTGTATGATATTGGTACATGATCTCCATGATACATAATATATTATATTTGGGGTTTTTAGCTTTAGGCTTTCCCTTTAAACAACTATGTTATGTGCATTTGTTTTTATTTTATGCTTCACATGTGTTTGCAATTAATTTTCTGGAAAAGATTAACAGTGGTATGATTGTGTATTTAGAAAGAATATACATATTGTTAGATCAGGGGAATCTGTATATATGCATGCTTAATGTATATAATTTATACACCCCCCCCTCGTGGTTAAATCTCAAAGGTTGAGGGGGGAGGGTGAAAAAAATTACGGACCATCGGATGTGGGATGATGTGCAGGGGTGATGAAAAGGTACAGGGAGTTTAAAGGTGGACGTGATGTGGCAAGGAGGTGGGGCCCAAAATCACATCGCATATCGCAAATCACTAGTATTGGTTATGATCGATGGAGGTTGAATGTTATAATATGCGATGTGATGAGTGCAGTGAGTGGAGGAGTGACATGGCAGGATGGAGGTGGGGGCCACTCGCACATCGCAATTTGAAAGGTTCTGAGTGGTGAAAGGGAAAATTTAGAATTTTTGATGTGCGAAGTGCGATGAATAGAGGTGTGACGTGGCAAGGAGGTGGGCACACCCACAGCCCGGAGGTCGGTGCTTTTGTTATGAGTGACAGGGAGTTCAGTGTTAAATTCTGCAAAATGAGAAGTGTGACAGGCGTAAATGAAGTGGAAAGGAGGTGGGTCCCATTAATATCGCATCAGAATATTTGTGAAATAGAAATTGTATTGGAAAAGAATATTTGCAATATGCCGATGTGAATTGCAGTTTGGGACTTGGAGGGATTTGTATAGGACTTAGGATAAATAAAATATGAGCTGGGGGGAATAAGGAGAAATGAAAACTGGCGGGACTTAGAATAAGAAATATAACATAAAGTCCCAAACTTTATAGGATCACCTGATTTTGAATTGTAAAGTATGAATATCCTTTCATTTTGATTTTTTCTTATTTTATCATAGAAAAAATGAGATTTTGATGTTGTACCTGGTGGAATAATTTCAAATTTTCCTTTCATTCTTTCTTCTTGACCTTTCTACCTACCCACACTACAAATTTAGCATTTTTCTTCTTTGGTAGGGTGCATTCACACTTGCACACCCCTAAATTTCTTTCCTTTTTAACTTATAACCTAACCCCTATCAGTTAGTTCTCCTATTGGTCTAGATTAAGCTGTTGAAGCAATGTCGTTTTCTACCTATCTACTGATAAGCCAAGATTAAACAGTTTGGGAAATCCTCATTTTCTAACCTATCAGCAGGAAATTCAAAATTGTACAATCATGCTTAAGTTGTATGATTGAGAAAACCTTTCTAAAAATTAGTGGCATTTTTATTTGCAACACTTTCAAAACTATTCATTTTTTTGGGGTTTTCTTTTCCTTTTTTTTTACACCCTATGTTAGCCACCCATAAATTTTGTCATATCAGGTGGTGGCTAAATGATGTTGGATATCCTTCAGGAAACAATTTCATTGCTAAAATTGCTAATGCTTAAAGTATTTTGATAATATCCTATCCTTTGGATAATCGTCACTTCTTTTCCCCTCTTCAAACTCAGAAATTCTATTGTCATTAAATGAAGAAAAACTGCTACAAACACCTTTTTCCCCTCCCTTCCACCTCAAAAATTAACCTCATTTTAACCCTTTCATCTCCCAAGAGAAACCCTCATTTTCATGTTTCTCCCCTTTCCCCCTCTATTAAAACCCTTTGATAAGGCCTAAGACCCTATCTTTGCCTTATCGAAACCCTCAAAACCCCTTGAAAACCATTAAAAGTCCATAAAAATACATTATTTATGACTTAAGCCCCCTTGGGCTAAGTCTTTAACCCGCCCTTCCATACGTCTTGGTGCCAGCACCAAGCGCTAATCCTCTAAGTGCTTATCATATCGCCCCATGCCAATTAGCCCTTCATCCATAACCCCCGGTCATATGGCTTTCCATGTAACCAGTGGCCTCGCAGACGGGCGCCTAACCATTTTGTATTTATATCCTGCCCCCAAAAATATTGAAACTTTATGTTATTTTGAAACTATGGGTTTTTTATTATTTTCTAAAGTTTCCAATGGCACAAATTTTTAGTCATTCTCCACCATCGATCTGATCCACAGATCGACGGTGCACATTCCATCGCCTAGGTGGTCCTCGCCAGCCACTCACCGATTGCAAAAACCAAGTGGATTTCATCGCACCGCTTTTGAGCACGGGGCGGTTTTTTCCATTTCGCAGTGATTCCATATGATAGCCGACACGTGTCTTAGGCACTGTTCATAAAACTGCCATCCATCGCGCGTTAAAGATCGGAAGTCGGCCTGGCGCGATATTGACGTCCACCATCCGATCTGAGTTCGCCCATCGGACGGTGATCATTCTACGAAGATGCCCGACAGTTAACCAGGCTATGGCACGACATTTAAAAGATCTCCGTTGTCGATCTGATCTACAGATCGATGGCCCACATTCCATCGCCCGTTTCCCCCCGTCCACATCAGTGTCAGTGGTCCCAGCACCACATCAACATCCACATGGCATCATCGGATTGGAGCAGGTTTTCATTGGTTCCTTGTGCAGTCAGCAAATCCAGACCCGAGAACTTTATTCAGCATAGTTTTATTAAAAAAATTGAATTCCGGGTGTGTTTTTATAAGGTTTTTGACATATGATCCCCACCGTTGATCGCTTGGGCCGCTCTCATCTGATGGCCCACGATCGTTCTGACTCCCGATATTGATTTCCGACCATTTTTATCCAAATCGAAGGTTTTAAACCTTTGTCTCCCCTTTTTTATTATTTTTTTGAATAATGTAACCCATGTATGTGTTTATTCACCTCTGTTCCTGACTGTCGATCTCTGTGCGATCGACGGCTCCGATTCAAAGTCTTCTACCACCCTCCCTTTGACCCCTTATAATCAATCTCGACTGTTGGATGATGCAATCCAACGGCCATGATCTCTCCACTTTCCTTCTGAAGCAGTTAACCTACACATGTAGGATTTCCTAATGTTTTTTGTATTTTGCAGGGTTTAAAGGTTTTTTCCGCTATGTCTGAAGAAAATTCAAAGGAAGAGGGTGACGATCCTCCCGCCTTCGATTCACCAGAGGAAACCATTCAAAGAAAGAAGCTCCACATTTCATCAATCATTCATGAAGCATTGATGCCACATAACCCTGCGCAGCCCTAAATACCAGCGAAACACAGAAAGCAGGCATAGTCAGAGAGTATCAGTGTCGAAGACAAAATATATCATAACAGAAGATTGAAGATAGATCTGTGGGGATTAAGTCTAAGATGGTTTATCAAAAGCCTAATCCCCAATTAAAACACAGTTTGAAGAAAATCTTGAGTGTTTTATCAACAGGGAAGCCTCCACTGCCACAACCGAGGCAAATTACTCCCTCTGGCTACCACGACGCCACCTGTGCCTCAAAGCATTCATATCTGAGGCCGGAGTTATTGATCAGGATTAGATATTTGTCTCAAACATAGCCAGAGAGTAAATGTGCCAAGGAACTTAATGACAAAACATCTGCAGAGTTACTTTGACACCACACAAAGCCTCAAAGGTCAAAAAGAGCTCCCACCGAGCTTAAATATTTATCTAAATAATTTAATACAAAGGACACCTATGTAAGTTTCTTCATTGAGCCCCCCAAATGCCAAGAAGCCATTAAGTCTATATTAATTGTAATTGAAGATATTTTTATCAGATCTCACCTCCTCATTCTTCTATATATACTATTGCAGAAAATGAGTGAGGGGTTGGTTGGTTGTTGGTTGATCACTAGTTGTAATACTGAAACTCTCTGAAATAATACATAGTCTATTGAAGTTAAAGAAGAAATTGAAGTCTTGGACGTCCTGATGATGTTGTTGCATGCTTGTTCTTGAGAAGGCTCTATCATTGGATCCATGAGCTTGGCTGTTGGTGAAGTATTCTAAATTGTTTAATGTTTTCTCCTGTTTTCATTATGTTCCATAATTTCTTACTACAGTAGGTTGAAAGTTTTAAGCTAAGAAATGACTCTTGGAAGCACCTTAGACCTGTTCATCCTTCACTGTTTTATGTTTTCTTCTACTGAAGTATTTTAGAGTCTTTAATCTCTCTCTTTAGTCTTCATTCTTGTTTATTTAATTAATAGTTCAATAGTTGGTTTCAGCATGATTTATGGTTCTCCCTACTTGTCTGCTGCCACTTTAAAACTGTTATTGAGGTCTCCCTTTGAATTTTTCTATTTACAGTGAGTCAAGGAGGTCTGTTCTGATATTTCCCTTTGTCCTTACTTAAACAATTGTCTCAAAGGTCTTTATATTTGTAATCATAGATGTCTTAGGTGTTCCCTCTTCTATGACTGTAGTTATCTGTGAATATTTTATGTTTTCTAAGTCATTTAAAATAAAATATTTGAGGAAATAGGGTGTTCCCCAAATCTTAGATTTCATTTTAAAATTTGTTTTGAAATCATTGTTTTCTTAAAGGTGTGATTTGTAGAATTCATGGTTAGCCCTGTCTATCAAAAAGTTCTTTATTGTTCAAATTGTGTTTTCAAATTCCCTTTGTTGAGGATTAAACTTATATTTTCAAATCATTGATGTCCATCTCATTCCAAAAAACAAAGGATCCTGTGGCCAAGTTAGATTTGCCCTCTGATATCCCATATCCATTGATGAGTATGTTATGACATTTTCTTGACTCCATTGCCCAATGAACCAGATGTTTCTCCATTCTGTGTGTCTTTCCTAGACCTTTCATGTTATGCTATATCAATTCAACCAAACAAAAAAATAAACAAACAGCTGCACTTAATAACTAGTCTAAAACCAATACTCAAAGCACACAAGATAAACCTTTGCAAACAAAATTTCGAGAGATCCCTCTCTGAGAACAGGACTAGATCCCGGGACTCTAAAGAATGGTTCTGATGTTGCCTTGTCTTTTGATTTTAAAAACTATCAAAACATGGGACACCAACATAATGGCGATCACGGTGGGACCCTACTGAGAATATAGTGGTTTGAAAACCCTTCTTCAAACTTTTTAGGCCCAGTATAACATAAGTAACCCTCTTCAAGCACTACCTAATAAATGGTAATCATGATAGGATTTAATTGAATCAGTGAAAAACTAAGTAACCCTTAGGATTCTCATTTAACCTTATCAAACCTTGAAGGAATCAGTTACCAAGCCATGAGAGTGAACTTTGTATGATTAAACACCTTAGCTAAGTGTCAAATCACATTTAGGACACTCTCTTAACCTGTAAAACCGAAATAACTCAGAAAAACCCAAAATATTTCAGTTTGGCTTCACAATAAGCATGGTGGTGGAACCATCCAATATCTCACCTTCATAAAAGCTAAAATGTTTCCACCCAGTGACTCCACTAGCCCCAGTAGGCCTTTTACTCATCTAGGTTCCCAGATCTCTTCAGGACTATCTTAACCAGCCGTGAAGAAGTTTAGAAGCCTATTCCCTTACTAGATAAGAACATCGTGAGAGGTAAAATTCCTAAAAACAGTCTCTAAAACCTTAACCTCTCTCATTTTGGAAAAAACAGTCTTTCTTCACATAGGATCAACACTAGATCCCATCCAGACCCATATCCTCCGTTAATCATTGACAATCCAGAGAGAATTTTGTGGCAGACTTCTAACTCCGGAAAATCAACCGCTAATAGGAGCCTCTTAAGAACAAAATCTTTCCCTGAAAACCTTGTTGTTTTGGAGGATTCACTCTTTGATTTACATCATACAAAGAACATCTTTAGAACCAAATCTCAAGGTGATTTCAACCAAACTGACCTTGATATTGCATATTTTCAACAAAGATTTAGTAGAGAAGCCTCACCTTTCACTCCTCCTGATTCCCAGCTTCTTCATCACTTTAGTATTTTCCATAACAAATCTTCTCAAAATCAGTTTGCTGGCCCAAGTATTTCTTCCACTCCAATTCATACTACCACTATGAAAAACACTCATGTTCAACCCACTTTCACTTTTGTAAACCTGCCTCTTGTAAATCCACTCTTATTTCCAGCCATGGCAACATGGTATGCCCCATTAGCGTTACCGCAACCTCTACTTCCCCTACCACATGATTACCAATCCAAAATCCCTCATTTCACTGGAAAAGAATCTACAACAGCTCAACAACATGTAGATAGGATGGAGGATGCATTCGATTACATGGAGATAGAAGAAGAAACTGTGAAGATGAGAATCTTCACCCAAAGTTTAGGAGGAGATGTAAAGAAATGGTTTAAAAACTTACCTCCTAATAGCATAAATGATCTCCCTGCCTTGCATCAAACATTCATCAACAAATGGGAACTCAAAAGCAACCCCCTCCAAATACTAGCAGAATATAGTAGTCTCACGAGAAATCAAGGAGAAAGTGTTCATGACTACTCCACTAGGTTCAATAGCGTTTATAATGCTCTCCCACCTCACATGAAACCTCCTCAAGGCATGGCTTTGGTAAGGTATCCCGAAGGCCTTGATGCTAAAATGACTTATGAGTTAAGCAGAAGAGATTACTTAACCTTAGAAGATATGTAGAAAGGAGCTGTAAGCGTAGAAGAAAACATAATTGAGAAAAGAAATAGGTTGAGATCAGAGAAGAGGGTAACTTATAAAGATGATTTACTACCCTCAACCTCAACTTCTGACACAAAAATTGACAACCTAGTGAAGGTGATGGAGAGGATGCTTGAAAAGATCAACTTAAATGATAAAGTGCCACCAAGAGAACCTCAAAATAACCAAAACATAAATAGAAATCAGAATTATAGAAGAGAAAACAATCAAGATAAGAAAAAGGAAAGCGACCAACATATTATACCTCCCTTCCAACAGAACTATGTAGATCAATATGAGGAAGATAGGGAGTTGGAAAGGTTGGAAGAATCTCATGTAAACTTGATTGGATCAGACAGTGGAGATGATGTTTTCCTCACTGAGGAAGAACAAGGTTTCTTCTCTTATGATCAAAATACAAACACCTATGAAGACTCTGATAACTCTAGATTGGGTTTTGAAAATGCAATCATGGAGGTACACAAATAGTATGATCTTAGGAGCAAGGGAATCATAGATAATTCAAAGGATAAGAACACTAGCACTACTGTCAAGAAAAATGTAGAAAACCAGCCTAAAAAGACAGCAGAGAAACCCAACATTCTGGCCAAGAAACCAGACTTAAACAAAGACAAAAGTTTCCAGCCAAATGTTGAACAGAGCACCCCTAGCACTTCAGCTAGTGGTCCTAATAAAACTGTCCCAATTACCAGTCCAAACAAGTTTCAACAAATTAAATTTGCTGAAAAGAATTCAATTGAAAAGACAGATGTAAATATCAACAAGTCAATTATTCCTTTCAGCCTTGAGGGAGAGATTTCCAAGATAAAAATTGCCATTCCCCTAGCTGAAATAGTAACCCAAGAAGTGTACAAAAACCAAGTTTTGAAAGCTTTGAACTTAGGAAGTGATACTGACACCTTGAACTTGATAGATGATAAACCTGAGTTGTTGTTTGGTCCTGAAGTTGAAGGAAAATACCAAGAAGGGGATGTCCCTCCCTTCTATGTTAGCTTGAACATACACGAGAAAATTTTACACAATGCCATGTTAGATTCAGGAGCTTCACACAATCTAATGCCCAAGGTGGTAATGGAGAGCTTAGGCTTAGAGATTACTAAACCATACAAAGATTTGTATTCTTTTGACTCAAGCCGAGCCAAATGTTTGGGTTTAATCAAAGATTTATGTGTTAATCTAGCTCAGATCCCTGCTAAGAGTCTAGTTATGGATATAGTTGTAGTTGACATTCCCCCTAAGTATGGCATGCTCTTATCAAGATCTTGGGGAGCCAAACTTCAGGGAAGCCTTCAAATGGACATGTCTTATGCCACCATCCCTGTTTTTAACCAAAATAGAAGACTATATAGGGAATCTCACATGAAGTACATGGTGAGCAACATAGACAAACCAAACAACTCTCCAATCTATTCTATTCAATCAAGTTTAGATTCCTTTATCTTATGTAACGAAGATGAAATTACTCAACAAGATAAGGAAAACATGGACCCAATCAGTTCACCAGAACAATCCAATCTTCCCCTCAATCAAATGCAAAACATTGAAAATCAACAGCAACGAGAGAATGAAAACAAGGATGACATACTTTGGAAAATAAACTTTGATGGATCTTGTAATAAAACAAGTGCAGGAGCAGGTGTGTGGATTCAAAATACAAAACAGATTTTTTCATACAAATTGGATTTCCCATGCACTAACAATATTGCTGAGTATGAAGCACTTCTCCTAGGCTTACAACTACTTAAACAGTTAGAAGCCCAGAAGATATCAATCTTAGGAGATTATGAACTTATCGTAAAACAAATCAAAGGAGAATACTCATCTAGAAATCCAAGGCTTAGGGAATATCGAAACGTTGCCCTTGATCTTTTGAAAACCTTTGAAAAGTATGAACTTATTTTCATTCCAAGAGAATTGAATCATCTAGCAAATGAAATCGCTTTCAATGCCAGCAATTTCCAGATACTTGAAATAAATGAACAACTCAGTGTGAAGGTAAAACACAGGCCTTCCGTGCCCGATAACAAAGATCACTAGCAAGTGTTTGATTCTGACAAACACATAGATGATTTCTTGAAATCAAAAAATGATTTCCGCATACCAATATCAGAAACCAGCCATAAAGAAAATTGTTTGTATATTGAACAAATCCCAAAAGTTGAAATGACATATACTGCTGATATAAATCATTATGAAAATCCTTTTGAAGCAGAGGTAACCGACAACGCAGACCAAGAAGACTTGGAAGTTTTACAATGCAAAAATGATAAAATTCCAAGAGGTCTAGCACCTTTAGAACACCTTTTTGATTTTAACGATGTAGCCAAAGAACCAAGAATGGAGCCTGTGGAAACAAATGTAGAAGAACATAACATAGGCAATCTAGCAGAACCCAAGATGATCAAACTGTCCAGCACTCTCCCAGCTCACATAAAATTGCAGTACATAGAGCTGTTCAAAGAGTTTAAAGATGTTTTTGCTTGGGGATACAAAGACCTAAAATCATATGATACCAGCATCATCCAACATAAAATTCCTTTGAAAGAAAATCAAAAGCCTTTCAAACAAAAACTAAGGAGAATAAATCCTCTCTTACTACCTCTAGTTAAGGTAGAGATTGAAAAAATGCATGATGCTGGAATCATAGTACCCATTAGATTTTCAGAGTGGGTATCAAACTTAGTTTCTGTTAGAAAGAAAACAGGGGAAATCAGGCTCTGTATTGACTTCAAAAATTTAAATAGAGCCTCTTTAAAAGACAACTACCCCTTACCCAATATGGACCATATACTTCAAAGGGTAGTTGGATCAAGAAGGATTTCCCTCTTAGATGGGTTCTCGGGTTACAACCAGGTGTTAGTGCTCCCAAGTGATCAAATCAAAACCACTTTTACCACACCTTGGGGCACCTTTATGTATGTCAAAATGCCTTTCGGATTAATGAATGCAGGGGCCACCTTCCAAAGGGCCATGGACATAGCCTTTTCTGAAGACATTGGCTATTTCATAATCATTTACCTTGATGACATAACCGTTTTCTCAAAAACTGATGAAGAACATTTGATTCACCTGAGGAAATTTTTTGAGCAGTGTAGGAAATTTGGCTTATCATTGAATCCCAAGAAGACACTCTTTGGTCTCCAAGAAGGTAAACTTCTTGGCCATATAATTTCAGAAGAGGGAATCAAAATAGACCCTACAAGGATAGATGGCATATTGCAGATCAACCATCCAAGAAGCCTCAAAGAATTACAATCTTTCATTGGAAAGATTAATTTTCTAAGGAGGTTTATCCCTAATCTTGCTGAGCTATTGAAAAACATTACAAACATGCTTAAGAAAGATGTCGGTGTAAAATGGAATTTACCAGCTAAACAATTATTTGAACTGGTCAAACAAGCTTTTACTCAAACACCAGTCCTGATTAGTCCAGATTTCACCAAAGAATTTTATATCTTTTCTTTTGCATTTGAACATACAATAGCTACAGTTTTACTTCAAAAGAATGATTCAGGGCAAGAAAAAACAATATCCTTTTTTAGTAGGGCCTTAAGATATGCTCCTCCCAAATATAACATCATGGAGAAGCAAGCCTTAGCATTAGTGAAAGCATTAAAAGACTTTAGGGTCTATATTTTACACTCTCACATAATTGCTTTTGTTCCACATACTATTGTCAAGGACATTCTAAGTCAAGACCCTGATGGTAAAAGGGGAAAATGGATTGCAACTATTCTTGAATATGACTTAGAAATCAGGCCCACCAAACTAGTTAAAGGGCAAGGATTAGAAAAAATTATGGCTGAGTCTAACTTCCAAGCGCTAGACATGAATATGGTAGATGTGTTGGAAGAAATAGAAGAAGTTACTGCTCCTTTTATTGAAGAAACATTTATGAATTCTCCTTGGTATGCTGACATTATTTATGAGCTTTTATATTTAAATACCCTTCCTTATTTGTCTAAAACTAAAGATAGATTCTTGAAAAAAAAGGCTTTGATTTTTTGCATCCTAGATGGGGTGTTATATTGGAAAAATTCTGCTGGAATTTTACTTAAATGTTTACTTGAAGATGATGCAGGGAAAATCATGCATGAGTTTCATGACGGAGAATGTGGAGGACACCTCTACTGGAAGGCCACAACAAACAAAATTATTAGATCAGGTTACTATCGGCCTACCTTTTTCCCAGACACTCAGAAGTTGGTCATGTCTTGCCATAAGTGTAAAATATTTGATGGCAAAAGAAAATTCCTTCCCTTACCCTTACATCCTATCAAAGTTGAGGCACCTTTTCAACAATGGGGTTTAGAATTCATTGGGGAAATTCACCCATCCTCCTCAGCTCAACATAAGAGGATCCTCACAGCCACTGACTTCTTTACCAAGTGGATAGAAGTTGTACCCTCCAGAAATAATAATGACTCCGTCATTATCAAGTTCCTTGAAACAAATATCCTATCCAGATTTGGTTGTCCCAGAAAAATCATAACAGACAATGCTGCTGCTTTTAAGTCTAAAAAGATGGTTGATTTCTATTACAAATACCACATAACCTTGGGCCATTCCACTACTTACTACCCCCAAGGAAATGGATTAGCTGAATTTTCCAACAAGAGCCTCATCAATATCATTAAAAAACTATTGGAACAAAATCAAAAATCATGGCACAGTAAACTGGTTCATGCCTTATGGGCTGATAGGTTAACTACAAAAAAATCAATAGACATGTCCCCCTATTAGCTAGTCTATGGCATGGATACAGTTTTTCCCACCTCATTAGGAGTTCCAGTCATGAAACTCCTTCAAGAATTGCAGATTGAAGAGAATGATATGCAGAGGAGAATCAATCAAACCATCCATTTGCAGCAGACCAGAGAAGAAGTTTATGAAAGAACACAGTTAGTCCAAGAAAATATGAAGAAGCTATTTGATAAGAGGACTAAGGCAAACAATTTCCAAATTAGAAATGTTGTTCTTAAGTGGGATGCAAGAAGAGAAGAGAAGGGAAAACATGGCAAGTTTGAAAACTTGTGGAAAGGGCCCTATATTATTCATGCGGAGAGGGGTCACAATGCATTTTTCTTGAAAGAATTGAATGGATAAGATCTGTATGGAGGTCCTATAAACGGCAGGATGCTCAAGCATTACTTCTGCCAAGAATATTGAGTTTCAAAGCATTTTATTTTTCATTGTAAATATCACGGTCTAACCATTGCATTCAAAGTTAGAAAAATAAAAAATACAAAAACAATGAAAGAAAGAAAAGAGGGCAGATTGTAAAACAAGAAAGGTATAGCCCCATAACACAAAAAATAAAAAAATTTGAAAGTGTGCAATCTTAAATGTCACTCCTGAAAAAACACACTTCTAATTAGTCATATAGCCTAGTCTTGACTAATTAGCTTTAAATTTTCTGACTGATAGGATAGTGAATTCGATTTGCCAAACTATTTAATCTTGGCTTATCAGTAGATATTTTAGGATAGAAATTAAAGGTTCAAACATGCTCAAAACCTAAACCTAAGTTTCCAAAAGAGAATGACTCAAATCTGTTTCAAATATTGAGTCAAAGGATGTAAAAAATCTAGTTCTAATCAGCTCAAAATCTGAACCAGTTAGCAAAGTAAAGATAGCTCAAACAAAAGTTAAAACAGAGCTGTAAGAAGAGGGAGGAAATGATTTGAAATGTCAGATCTCAAACCTTCCATTTTTGTTTTAAATTTTCTACAAAATAAATTTCTATGTGCAGCTTGTTTTTATGCCATAGACCAGCATCAAGTCAGATTGTTCAATCCTGACTTGAATGCTTTTTAAAAAAATTCTGTTGTAGAATTTACAGAATAAAATTTGTTGGACAGTTTAATCCCAACAGATAATAGGTTAGGTACAGAATCATATGGGCTCAACCGTTTAATCTTAGTCCATGGAGAAATAAGGAGTAGAAATAGTTTAGATTTCCTGCTTTCAAAAGAATAAAATGTTGTAAAAGAGTTTGCCAATCCAAGTGCACTTTAAAGAAGAAAAAATGTTAGATCAGTAGGATTGGGTAGGTAGACAGGTTGTATTGATGAAGTTTCATTGTTAATCCATGAATGCTACCCATAAATTTTTTCATATCAGGTGGTGGCTAAATGATGTTGGATATCCTTCAAGAAACAATTTCATTGCTAAAATTGATGATGCTTAAAGTCTTTTGATAATATCCTATCCTTTGGATAATTGTCATTGCTTTTCCCCTCTTCAAACTCAGAAATTATGTTGTCATTACATGAAGAAAAATTACTACAAACACCTTTTTCCCCTCCCTTCCACCTCAAAAATTAACCTCATTTTAACCCTTTCATCTCCGATGATAAACCCTCATTTTCATGTTTCTCCCCTTTCCCCTTCATTAAAACCCTTTGATAAGGCCGAATACCCTATCTTTGCCTTATCGGAACCCTCAAAACCCCTTGAAAACCATTAAAAATCCATAAAAATACATTTTTTATGACTTAAGCCCCCTTGGGCTAAGTCTTTAACCCGCCCTTCCATACGTCTTGGTGCCAGAACCAAGCGCTGATCCTCTAAGAGCTTATCATATCACCCCATGCCGATTAGCCCTTCATCCATAACCCTCGGTCATATGGCTTTCCATGTAACCCGTGGCCCTGCAGATGGGCGCCTAACCATTTTGTATTTATATCCCACCCCCGATAATATTGAAACTTTATGCTATTTTGAAACTATGGGTTTTTTATTATTTTCTAAAGTTTCCAATGGCACAAATTTTCAGTCAATCTCCACCGTCGATCTGATCCACAGATCAATGGTCTGCAGTCCATCGCCTGAGTGGTCCCCGCCAGCCACTCGCCGATTGCAAAAACCAAGTGGATTTCATCGCACCGCTTTTGAGCGCGGGGCGGTTTTTTCCATTTCGCAGTGATTCCATACGCTGGCTGACACGTGTCTTGGGCATTGTTCATAAAACCGCCGTCCATCGTGTGTTAAAGATCGGACATGGGCCCGATGCGATATTGACGTCCACCATCCGATTTGAGGCCGCCCATCGGACGGTGATCGCTCTACGAAGATGCCTGACAGTTAACGAGGCTACGACGCGACATTTAAAATATCTCCGCTGTTGATCTGATCTGCAGATCGACGGCCCACATTCCATCGCCCGTTTCCCATCATCCACATCAGTGCCGGTGGTCCCAGTGCCACATCAGCATCCACACTGCATCATCGGATTGGAGCGAGTTTTCGTTGGTTCCTTGCGTAGTCAGCAAATCCGGACTTGGGAAATTTATTCAGCATAGTATATTAAAAAAATTTGAAGTCCTGGTGTGTTTTTATAAGGTTTTTGACATATGATCCCCACCATTGATCACTTGGGCCGCTCTCATCCGATGGCCCATGATCGTCCCAACTCCCGATATTGATTTCCGACCATTTTTCTCCAAAGCGAAGGTTTTAAACCTTTGTCTCCCCTTTTTTATTATTTTTTTGAATAATGTAACCCCTGTACGTGTTTATTCACCTTTGTTCCTGACCATCAATCTCTGCGCGATCGACGGCCCCGATTCAAAGTCTTCTACCACCCTCCTTTTGACCCCTTCTAATCAATCTCGACCATTGGATGATGCCATCCAACGACCATGATCTCTCCACTTGCCTTATGAAGCAGTTAACCTATACATGCAGGATTTCCTAATTTTTTTTGTATTTTGCAGGGTTTAAAGGTTTTTTCCGCTATGTCTGAAGAAAATTCAAAGGCAGAGGGTGACGATCCTCCCGCCTTCGATTCACCAAAGGAAACCATTAGCAGGAAGAAGCTCCACGTTTCATCAATCATTCATGAAGCGTTGATGCAACATAACCCTGCGTAGCCCTGCATACTAGAAAAAAACAGAAAGCAGGCACAGTCAGAGAGTATCAGTGTTGAAGACAAAGTATATCACAACAGAAGATTGAAGACAGATTTGTGGCGATTATTTCTAATATGGTTTATCAAAAGCCTAATCCCCAATTAAAACACAGTTTGAAGAAAATCTTGAGTGTTTTATCAACAGGGAAGCCTCCATCACCACAGCCGAGGAAAATTGATCCCTCTGGCTACCACGATGCCACTTGTGCCTCAAAGCATTCATATCTGAGGCCGGATTTATTGATCAGGATCAGATATTTGTCTCAAACACAACCAGAGAGTAGATTATGCCAAGGAAATTAATGACAAAACATCTGTAGAGTTACTTTGACACCACACAGAGCCTCAAAGGTCAAAAAGAGCTCCCACCGAGCTTAAATCTTTATGTAAATCATTTAATACAGAGGACACCTATGTAAGTTTCTTCATTGAGCCCCCCAAAAGCCAACAAGCCATTAAGTCTGTATTAATTGTAATTGAAGATCTTTTTATCAGATCTCACCTCCTCATTCTTCTATATATACTACTACAGAAAATGAGTGAGGGGTTGGTTGGTTGTTGGTTGATCACTAGTTGTAATACTAAAACTCTCTGAAATAATGCATAGTCTGTTGAAGTTAAAGAAGAAATTGAAGTCTTGGACGTCCTGATGATGTTGTTGCATGCTTGTTCTTGAGAAGGCTCTATCATTGGATCCATGAGCTTGGCTGTTGGTGAAGTATTCTAAACTATTTAATGTTTTCTCCTGTTTTCATTCTTTTCCATAATTTCTTACTACATTAGGTTGAAAGTTTTAGGCTAAGAAATGACTCTTGGAAGCACCTTAGACCTGTTCATCCTTCACTGTTTTATGTTTTCTTCTGCTGAAGTATTTTAGAGTCTTTAATCTCTCTCTTTAGTCTTCATGCTTTTTTATTTACTTAATAGTTCGAATAGTTGGTTTCAGCATGATTTATGGTTCTCCCTGCTTGTCTACTGCCACTTTAAAACTATTATTGAAGTCTCCCTTTGAAGTTTTCTGTTTATAGTGAGTCAAGGGGGTCTGTTCTGATCTTGCCCTTTGTCCTTACTTAAACAGTTGTCTCAAAGGTCTTTATAGTTGTAATAATAGATGTGTTAGGTGTTCCCTCTTCTATGACTGTAGTTATCAGTGAATCTTTTATGTTTTCTAAGTCATTTGAAATAAAATCTTTGAGGAAATAGGGTGTTCCCCGAATCTTAGATTTCATTTTAAAAGTTGTTTTGAATTCATGGTTAGCCCTGTCTATCAAAAAGCTCTTTATTGTTCAAATTGTGTTTTCAAATTCCATTTTTTGAGGATTAAACTTCTCTTTTCAAATCATTGATGTCCATCTCATTCCAAAAACCAAAGGACCCTGTGGCCAAGTTAGATTTTCCCTCTGATATCCCATATCCATTGATGAGTATTTTATGACTTTTTCTTGACTCCATTGCCCAATGAACTAGATGTTTCTCCATTCTGTGTGTCTTTCCTATACCTTTCATGTTCTGCTGTATTAATTCAACCAAACAAACAAATAAACAAACACCTGCACTTAATAACTAGTCTAAAACCAATACTCAAAGCACACAAGATAAACCTTTGCAAACAAACTTTTGAGAGATCCCTCTCTGAGAATAGGAGGACTAGATCCTGGGACTCTAAAGATTGGTTCTGATGTTGCCTTGTCTTTTGATTTTCCAAACTATCAAAACACGGGGCACCAACACTTCTATTTTCTTTGGAAATTATTTGAATATTGAAATGTATATACAATATGAAAATTTTCAAGTAAGAAATACACAGTCACCTTGTGATACTGTAAATTACAGGATTATAAGACATACTCTGGTGTTTCCCACACTACTAGAGAGATGGGAAAGAGTAGCCAATAGTAGAAAAACTTTTTCCCCTCCTCCTGTGCCTCGTGCACGTTCTCCAGGAAATTAGTGCAGAGGAATTGTGACAGTTGAAACTTATGTCCTTCTCGCACTGCTCTGCTAGTGTGATGACATGTGCAAGGACCACCTTAGGTCTACACTTCACATCATTTGCAACCCAGCACTAACATTTCGAGCCGTAGTGCTGGATCATCAAAATGCTACACTAGCAAGCCCCTAATATCTCATCCCACCTTGTAGTCCTTCTTGACCTTCGCAACTACTTTCATCTCTTGGATCATGCCATAATTAGCCATGTGGTTGGGTCCATTCCTTGGCAGGTCGATGATCTAGTGGATCAACATGGCATTGATTGGAATTATTCTCTTGATCCAAAGGCACCCATCATGCGCCAATGCCAATAGCTGGTGCACACATATATCCATGATGGGATATATTCCAAAGTGAGGAATCCTCAACAGATTGAGAATTCCATCATTAATCAATCCTCGCGCCCAAGGCATGGGCTTTAATTTTACGACTCCAGCATATACAATGTGCTCAAGGTAGAATTTTGGCACCAATTCAACGAATGTTTTCTCGTTTTCCAGATCTTAATCATCAAACTTTACTGCAAGGATATTCCCAAACATATCCCCCTCCAATGTGACCGCCTCTGGGATCAATGGCATTTGCAGGTAGTCGCGCACCATATCCAAATTGGTGCCTTCATAGAGGGTCTGCGTGACCTCACATAATTTGGGAGCCACAAAATGGGCTCGAAAAAGAGCATAGCCTCCTTAGGCGCAATCATGGGTCTCATTTTCAGGTCACTTATAGGAGACTTATCCTTTGACGGCTGGCATGGGGATGTGATTTGTCTAGGAGATATCTGCGACTTCGACGTTAACCCCTTGGTTACCTTACCCTTTCCTTTTGTAGGTGTGGACATGACTTCATGCACTTCAGAGACAACATCATCTATGTCATCAAAGCCTAGTTTAGTAGATGTTGTAAGTGGCACAAAGTGCTCTTTAGGCTGCACACTCTCAGCAGCAGGGTTAGTGGCGATCATTATGGGCTTGAAGATAAATTTGGGATTGCTAACGTATGATGTGGGGGTCTCACATCCAGACATACATTTTACAGAGATAATTATAGGGCGTAATTCATTCCAACATCAAAGGAACAAAATGTGATTCGCTTCTTCACTTTTATAGGCACTCCGTTGTAAAAATAGTAAAAACCTCATTAATGGAACCTTATCCCCATAAAAAAGGTCAAAAATCTCGTAATATCTCCTCATTAAATGCATAAAACCCATGGTAAAATTGATTTTTCACCCAGATTTACTGTTCCAACGACTAGTTTTTCCCATTGCGCACAACCTCTGTGCTCATGTCGCACTTGACTGCGTATGAACTCTGCACAACGGGAAATCAAGTGGGCTTCATTTTTCTAGCCATATAGTCATTTGGTAGGAACAATTTTATCCATATATGACTTCAGTCGGCTTCTATTTATGTACCCAAGGAGATTCTCTCCCCGCAATGTGGACAAGCGCACCACACCTCCACTAGTGATCTCTTTCACAATATACAATCCCACCCAATGCTTTCTGAACATCATTGGGTGGCACACAAATTGACTGTCGTACAACAAGACCAAATATTCTTTCTTGAATGCCTTCTGTCGGATGTGCCTATCATTCCAAGCCTTTTCACGCTCCTTTTGCACTTGCTGATGAAATTTGGCAATAAATTGATCCTCTTCTAGTGCAACCAATTGTGACAGACATTCCTCCATGATGTCAGGTTCAACCATATTAGTTATTGTTGTGATGCAAAATATTGGAACGATGTATTCCATCGGCATGATTCTTCACTGGTCAACTTATTACATGTAGTTCTATAAGCCCATAAGACAGAAGGGATGCACATGTCCCAATCGTTCTGGTTTGCATTGCAGATCTTGGTGAGTGCATTCTCTAGGATTTTGTTGAAGGCTTCCACCACACCATTTTCATGAGGGTGATAGGGGGTACTCTTCTGGTGATGTATATGTAATTCCTCTATAGGAGCTTCAATGGTCTCATTAACAAAGTGAGTACCCCAATCACTCATAAATATCTTTGGACACCAAAATCTAGTCAAGATATTTTTGAAAATAAATAGTGTAGAAATATCAGCAGTACAATCTTTTACTAGCTTGGCTTCTACCCATCCAGTTACATAATCTGTGGCAGTGATAGTGTAGCACATGCCAGTCTTTTTCCCAGGAGGATTAATAGGTCCAAAAACATCTATGGCCCATTTATCAAAATCCTGCAGGGCCATTTGGGGTTTTAATGGCATATCATATCTACGCGATGGATTTCCTATTCTTTGACATGCATCACAGGCTCGACAATAGGCATGTGCATCATTGTGTAGTGTGGGCCACCATAACCTAGCACACAACACCTTCTACATAGTATCTTTCCCTGCATAGTGGCCTTCTGCCGGTCCCCCATGAGCTTAAGCCAAGATGTAATATCTTTCATGTTCTAAGACATACCTTATTAACACTTCATCTACTCCTAACTTGTACAGTTGACCAACAATCAATGTAAATTTAGCTGCACGTGAAACCAACTCCTTTTGTTGCTCCGAGTATTCAGCAGGAACACTAATCGTAGTAAAAAAGTGAACGATATCTGCAAAGTGTTCATCAACCACTTTAATGGGAAAGAATTGTGAATTAGGTTGTCCTTCCTCCAGACTGGTCCGTTCCTCCCCATTCTCAACATGTGATAAGTGATCAGGTCTAGTATTCAATCTACCAAGATTAACAATGATTTCAAAATCATATTATTGAAATAGAAACATAAATCTATAAATATTCCCCCCCAACACAGGCTTTTTTACTAGGTACTTCAAAGCAGAGTGGTCAGTGAACATCTTGAAGTTACCTCATAACAAATAATGCCTATATTTTTACATACCGTAGACCATAGCAAATCCTTCCCTCTCTTTGGTTGAATAGTTGCGCTCTACACTGGAGAGCTTCCTACTTGCAAAGGAAATGAGTTGAGCAATATCCTCTTCTCTAGGATGCGCTAAGACAACTCCAAGTGCAATGCCAGAGGCATCAACGTGCACATGGAATACCTTGGATCAGTCAGGGAATATTAAAATAGGTGCAGTGACCATATTTTATTTTAGCAGCTCAAATATCTTTTTTCATTCCCCATCCCAAAAAAGGGACAGATATTTCTTCAGCATTTTCTCCATGGGTGTGGTAATTAAAGCATAGCCCTGAATGAATTTTCTATAATATCCTGTGTGTCCTAGAATAGAGAAAAGTTGTTTCTCATTGGTAGGAACCTCCAATTTGATAATAACTACAATATTAGCTATATCTACCATCAACCCTTGTTGAAAAACAATATGGCCCAACAAGATTCCAAAAGGAACACAAAAGATACACTTCTTCAAGTTAAGAGAGATCTGATGCTTCCTACAAGTGTCGAGCATCATGCACAGGTTGGACACATGCTTCTTTAGTAGTCCAAACATAGTCCAATCATCAAAGTACACTTCCAGAAACTTGTGCATGAACTCCTTGAATACAACTACTACTACGCGCGAGAATATAGCAGGTGCATTCTTCAATCCAAAAGCCATGACTTCTGTAATATTCCAAAATTAGCATGCAACTAATTGGAATATTAATTTTTTATTTTTCCCTTTAGTTAGAATAATAAGTGGGTAGAGAGACCCATAACTATCTTTAGTAGGAATAACATCCCTCTTAATGTGAAAGGGGATCATCAAAGTACTGGAAAAATCACCCTTATGTGTGAATAGGGGATGAAGCATGTGGAATGGGTCAACCTTGACCAAATCAACAATGCTGGTATGGAGGGAGTGGACATTAATTGAGGGACAATGCAATTTTGGAGGGAGTTTCCTTGCATGGAAGTAGTGGCTTTAATGAGTGGGGCCCAGGGTGAGAAGGCTCACAAAGAATATAAGGAAGGGGATGGCATCCATGAAGGGCATGATCGATTATTATTTTGTTTATGGTCTGTTAAGACTTTTTTCTCTCTTCAGCTGTTTAGCACAAGGGTGTTCCCGAGCGGGAATCCCACCTTCATCCTCAGGGGGCTTTGAGTGCCCACTCATTAGAAGTTATTGGGCTGCATTTCCACATTACGACATTAGGCCAAGCTACAAATTTCTTCTACAATGCAGTTTCTATTTAGAGTTGTACTGAGTTGCAGGGTGCAGCAGTGGAGGATTGGATAGGGCCATTTCTGAGCAAGTTTTCAGTGGAGGAATCATTCCTTCCATCGGGAGGCCAGCAAGGGAGGTCTTTGGGCATTATTGCTACATTTGGCACCAGGCCAAGAAATTACCATCCCCTGCAGTGTAGTTTGAATCTTAGACTGCATTATTTTAGGGAAGAGTTGCAGGGGTGGTTTCAGTACATGATTTGGGGAGTTAGATCTTCAGTCGAGGGATCAGCCTTTCACCCGAAGAGTCTATTGGAGGAGAGCCACATATTTCTACATCCGTTTTAGCCATATCTTCCCAACTATTTTTTTGCAGTGAATCTTGAGCCCTAGGGCTTTGGTTCACCATTTTGTATCTTGTATATTTCCAGAAACCCTTTCTGGGTATTCTAGGAAAAGTGTTGTAGAGCCTTGATCTCTGTTTCCTGCACTATTTGAGCATTGTATTATTACATCCATTCATTCATATTTTCCAGCTATAGTATTACTCACTTAAGTTGCGTTGTGTGGGCTTGAGACCTTTTATGTAGTAGTTGAATCTCATGTTTTGGTGCTTTTTGTTGTTGGAGGCTTCTCTTGCCTAGCTTGAGGGGTTGGTTCTCCAAGATATTGTATACATTTTTTTTTGATACACTTAATACAATCAATATATGTTTGGTTCCTACTTGATGTATTGTTATTTGCTGCTATTTTCCATTATTGTGTTCAATATTTCTGCTCTTCCTATTTTGGGATATTATAGTGGAATCAAAGCATAATCTTGGCTCAACCTATGAGACATTACATCTATGTTATCAATAAGAAGAAGAAGCTTCTCACAGAAATGAGAAGGTTTACAGAAGATACAAAGGAAAAACTCCAATATCAATAGAAATGAAGGGAAAGGAGTTTTCAAAACATCTTCTCTATACTATGGATGATATTAATAGAGAAATCAAGGAAATGAGGAGGGAAAGACCTAAAGATTCCTCTAAAAGGTTTGCATATGAAGAAAGCTCCAGTTCTTCATATTATGGGTGTGAGAATTCAACCACACAATCAGATCCACAATGCTATACCATTCCTACATTCATAGCAAGAGAGATGGAGGGAGGAGATGCACCAAAGGAGGAGACTCTTGGTGACTATCTGCAAGAATATGAATCTCAATCTTAGAGGTTCAAGGAGCATCTAAACTTCCAATGGTTTTTCCATATCAAGGAGAATAGAAGGCCTAGAAATCACAATAGAAGCAAGAGGTGCAAGCAGTTTGCTTTGAGTAGATTCTTTCTACCTACTTTTGATGGATCACCTAAGTGCACAACTAAATCTTGGGTGAAGGAGCTAGACACCTATTTTTAGCATCACCAAGTTTCAGAAAAGGAAGCCATTAAAGTAGCAGTGTTGCATCTTGAAGGTAAGGCTCATGATTGGTGGTTTTAAATTTTTTATTCATTGATTCATGCAAATGTAGCTACTTATGCAGGGTTCACTAGGAGGTTAGTGAAAAGGTTTGATCTAAAAAATTCTGAAGCATCCTTGGTTGAGCTAGCCAACCCCAAATAGTAAAAACCTTTGCATGAGTTGGAAGGATCCATAAACCCAAATCCATTCTAGAATGCTATTGAGGGGGTTAGAAACTTGTAGAATACCTTGCCAAAGGAAAGACCCCCACTTCAGGAAGAGCTCTCTTCTCACAAGGAAGACATGGAGATTCCTTTTTCAAAAGAGGATCAAGACAAAGGGCCTCTTAATTATGATGAGGCTATCCTCCAATAATGATGAAGGGGAAGAGCAAGCAAGAGGTAACAGTGATGTCACACCAGGAGGATATATATTACCACTTGGAGATGGAAATGGAGCAGCTCCAATCAGAGGAGCCCTTGTGTCTTTGCAAGGATTTCCAAAGGATCAAACATGTGGAGACCAGAGCACAATCCAGGAGCAGCGTGTGCCAACATTGATAAATTGTGAGACCTTGCAAATGGAAGGAGAATATAAGAAGGATGGCCAACATCAGGTGATTAGGAGCACACACCCCTATCCATTTCAAGAGGATCATGCACAGAAGTAGGAGGATGATCTGCACTGTGACGGTAGAGACAAATCAACCTACTCACATATACAACCTACTCTAGGCCTTGATGTTTCATTACATGGAGGCATTCCACCAGGGAGACCCCCTGATAGGGAGCTGATCAAAGAGTTCTCACAACATGGCACAACATTCCTAGATTTTTCTAAGGTGAGGACTTTGGGAGGACTTGGTACAATGCAAAGAGTCTTGGGTAGGCTCAAAGAGGAGGGAGATATTCTCCCAATATCATTATTACCCAATCTCACCAAACATCTTGCACTGAGAGAAGATGTTTCAGGGATGGAAGATGGCACCATCATGGTGCAAGGAGACCAATCCATGGATTTGGAGAATCAGAAGATACTTCCACATAGGGAGGGCTCTTCCACATATGGTAGAGGTTGGTGGCCACTCATGCTTACATTGGCCAAAATCAAAATTCTTTTTATAGGTGATAGCTTCCCATGGAAGGCTAGCCTCCAAAAACTTCAACCTTCACTAGAGCATGAGCAGCTGCTGGAGGAGCAGCAGAGGCAAGATAGCAGCATCCCGGTGTATGAATTTGGCATGGGAAATGTCAAAGAAGAGGACAACAACATGACAGAGGATTTGCATGGTAGATCAATGTCATTATCATTATGGAGTATAGATTCTTATTGGAGATCCCAGCTATTGGTGGAATAATCCAAGGATCTCTTTTCATATAGAGTACTTGATGGCCAATTATCAAATGGGAGATATGTAGTGATAGATGGGGTCATCTATTTTCAGAGTGGGAGCTTCTTGACTAAAGCCTCTAAGCTCAAGGAGAAGCTACTACACACAACACATGAGGATTTTCTCTCTAGGCACACTCATTTCATGAGGGCATATTGTACTATCATGGAGGGATTCACTTGAAGGCATCAAAGAGGAGATGCACCATCATATGAGGAGATGCATGGGTTGTTTGGAGGAGGGACATAACTCTTTGATATATTTATCACAGCCACTTCCTTTCTCATTGGGAATGAGAAGAGGTCCATCTATGAGCCACTTCACTAACTTGTTCAAGGTACATGGTAAGGATCTTGTGTTTATGTGCATCATGATTCGCTTAGTATGTGTTTGTATTTCCTTGACATCCATGTAAATATCATTTCTACAAGGGGGGCATTATTTATTATAGACCTCATGGCCCATTTGGGGCCATAAGTAGTGATGGTGATTGCCACTCCCTAAGAGAATTTGGGGATATGATGTCTTATTCAGGGTGTGCTCAATTGGCACCACACATCATACACCTTCCCCAAGCATGTGAGAGGATTGGGGAAACAAGAAAGTGGTTGTGAAACCACTCATCATGCCATATTTTGATGCAGTTAGGAGTGAAACTGTGCTGGTTGCACTTGAGGGACCATTATCCTTCTCTGGTCTTAAATATGGAAGCTAGTATGACATTGATTGTGATCCCATATGTTGATGAAGTTCTTATCATTGTTGTGGGCATGATTGTAGGGATGACACATGGATTGGATATGCTCATTTGGTATGATATTCTACACATTTCTTATTCTTCATACTTCAAGGAGAACATTGGGCAACACACGATTGCTACATTTGACCTCTTGTTTCCTTATGAAGTGAGCCATATGGGTAACTTGAGCACTTGGGAGATGCCTCTCATTAGAATTTGGGAGGATTTTTTATACAAATTACCATTCTGGAGGATGATTCATTTTTTGTGGATGATAGCTTGGGGATTGGAGCTTCACATGGGAATGGAGGTTCCTAATATTTTTCAGATTCCATGCCTCAAGAAGGCCTTTAGACAACATATAGTTGACTCCATGGATATTCGCATTCTTCATGATGACATCCATTTGGATTTGTCACCAAAGGCTAACTTGTACACTTGGGAGGAGAAACTATGGGACAAATTAATGAGAGAGCATCTTGTTCATTGGAGAAACTTATCATATGAGGATGCTACAGGAGGAGGAGGGGAGGCTCTTCAGTTCTATCCTTGCAGTTGCTAGAGGAAAAGAAACATTTGGGAGGGGAGGACTGTAATATTCCAAAATTAGCATGAAAATAATTGGAATATTAGTTTTTTCTTTTTTCCTTTAGTTAGAAGAATAAGTGGGTAGAGAGACCCATAAATCTATTTAATAGGAATGAAATCCCTCTTAATGTGAAAAGAGATCATCAAAGTAGCTGGAAAAAACACCCTTATGTGTGAATAGGGGATGAAGCATGTGGAATGGGTCAACCTTGACCAAATCAATAGTGATGGTATGGAGGGAGTGGACATTCATTGAGGGACAACGCAATTTTGGAGGGAGATTCCTTGCATGGAAGTAGTGGCTTTAATGAGTGGGGCCCAAGGTGAGAAGGCTCAAAAATCATATAAGGAAGGGGATGGCAACCATGGAGGGCATGATTGATTATTATTTTGTTTATGTTCTATTATGACTTGTTTCTCTCTTCAGCTATTTAGCGGAGAGTGCACTGCTGTTTAGCACAAGGGTGTTCTCGAGTGGGAATCCCACCTTCATCCTCGGGGGACTTCAAGTGCCCACTCAAGAGAAGTTATTGGGATGAATTTCCACATTCTGGCATTAAGCCAAGCTACATTTTTCTTCTACAGTGCAGTTTATGTTTAGAGTTGTGCTAAGTTGCAGGGTGCAGCAGTGGAGGATTTGATAGGGCCATTTCTGAGCTAATTTTTAGTGGAGGAAGCATTTCTTCCATTGGGAGGCTAGCAAGGGATGTCTTTGGGCATTATTGCTACATTTGGCACTAGGCCAAGTCCTTACCATCGCCTACAACATAGTTCTAGCCTTAGACTATGTTATTTTAGGGAAGAGTTGCAGGGGTGGTTTCAGTACATGATTTGGGGAGTTAGATCTTCAGTGGAGGGATTAGCCTTTCACCCGAAGAGTCTATTGGAGGAGAGCCACATATTTCTATATCTGCTTCAACCTTATCTTCCAATCTATTTTTCTGTAGTGAATCTTCATCCCTAGGGCTTTGGTTCACCATTTTGTATCTTGTATATTTCCGGAAACCCTTTCTGGGTATTCTAGGAAAAGTGTTGTAGATCCTTTATCTCTATTTTCGACACTCTTTGAGCATTTTATTATTAGATTCATTCATTCATATTTTCTAGATGCAATATTACTCACTTAAACTGTGTTATGTGGGCTTCAAACATTTTTTGTAGTAGTTGCATCTCATGTTTTGGTGCTTTCTGTTGCTGGAGGCTTCTCTTGCCTAGCTTGAGGGGTTGGTTCTCCAAGATATTGTATACATTTGTTGTTGATGCACTTAATACAATGGATCTATGTTTGGCTCCTACTTGACGTATTGTTATTTGCTGCTATTTTCCATTATTGTGTTCAATATTGTTTCTCTTCCTATTTTGGGATATTACAACTGTGTGTTGGAAGGATCCCCATTCTATTGCAAAAGTGGTCTTACTTCAGTCCTCTGGCACGATCCCTATCTGATGACAGCCTGAAAATCCATCAGTGAAAGAGCAGGCCTCTTGTCCTCCCTCATTGTCCAATATCTCATCTGGAAATGGAGTAGGGAAGGGGTCATGTACACATGCATCGTTCAGTTTTCTTAGGTCCACACAAATCCTTGTTTCTCCCTTAGTATTATTTTCCTGAACGACCTTCGGGCTCACCCATTCAGACTATTCCACAGACTAAATGATTCCTGCAATAACCATTTTCTCCAATTTTTCCTTCACTTTTTGCTTATATATTGGATTTAATCAGTGTGGCCATTGCTTGAAAGGGTGCGCATATGGTTTCAGAGTGATTTTCATAACTCCCAAATCTCCTAGAATTCCTTTGAGCTTAGAAAAATTCATGGGAAATAGATCTTGATATTATGTCAACAACTCCACAAACTTTCCCACTATGTCATCATCCCAATAATCTCGTATTTTGGCAAACTTGGGTTGTTCCTTCATCCCAGTGTTGACTTCCTTCAGTTTTAAAGGTTTAGTCACATCCACCATTCCTAACAAGGGCCCTGCAACTACATTCTCCCCCTTAGATTCTGGGATATTTATATTTATTGGATCTTCATCATTATCTTCGACTGACAGATATCTGCAGTTGGCAATATCTTGCATCTGTGCTACCCATGTCATCGCAACACATTCTATCTGAGGCCAGGAATCATCAAAGACAATTGATTTTGTTAGTGTCAGTTTTTACATCCTATCACCAGTGATAAAATTGAATCTTATCATCTTCCAATATTGTCCTTAAGTCAAATTTTTTTCAATTCATTATTTCATCATGCAAAAATTTGGTCACTATATGTAGATCTATGTCTATTTTTACTCCTTCCAAAGTTTTACTAATTTCTGGTTCATTTCACTTCTCAGTTGAGTGTACCATCATTCAAAAGTTTTCATCATCATTACAATCATATTTATCATGTTTTCATTCAGTCTGTTGTTCCTTGAGAAACAATTCTTGGCTGTGTACAAGAATCCGTGCTCAAGACATTAAAGATTATGTCACAAAAATGTATATATGTGTCTCTGTTTCTTAACCCTTTAAATGTTAGTAATATATTTCCCAAATATCAAATCTTTAGTAGCCATGCAATGCCATATTCCCTTTATACTGAAGTGAACAGATGAAAGACAGAGAAAGAAAAAGATTTTAACTTGTCATGTTGCGTTACACAGAAACTGTCATTATAAAATCCAGAGGAAGTGAAAAACAGATAAGTTAAAGAAGAGGAGCGCCCATTAAGGATATTTAACTCTTAGACATATAAATATCAAGAGACCTGCAGCTCTAATCACTCTACTTTATTCACAGAAATGCAAATGAAATGGAAACCAAGAAAACTCTTCAACATAGATGGAATATTGGAAACTTGCAAAACTTCTTTATTCATTCGATATTGCTCAGTACAAAATTAGCCTTCAAAGGTTCAAAACTCGGAACCTCCTTCCTTCCTTAAGATGTCTTTAAATACAATCTGAACCAAAATGGTTTCAGTTATAAAACTGATTCTAACTAACTGTAACTACTTAACTACTTTCTGTAACGGAGGCACATGCCTCGAAAACATTTCATTACATTGCATCACTTGACTTGAAACAAAATAAAAGATGAAAACTCCTAATCTAAAGGAACTGATGTTCCTGGAACAGCAGCTGACTCAATGATTTCTTGCGGCTGCACGGTTACTTGTGGCTGCTTGGCGGGAAATCCTTTTTCTGTGTCAATAGTGAATTTCTTACATTCCTTCCAGAGCTTGTCTTGAGTTATTGGAGCATTCTTATAACGATGATATTCTACTGTGAAGGCAACAATATGACCGTGAGTGAGGTTACTTGTGAACAACGTTTTCACCATCCACAACAGAAGGAAATGTCTTTGTAAGAAATTGAACACTGTTTCTCCCTTTAGTATCTGCGTCTTCTCATGTCGGCCATCTGCTCTGCTTTTTGCAAATACCAGTTGATCTTCATACAACTTCCAGGACATAAATTCACCTCCCTCCTTCCAGCATGAGGGCAAACCAGTTCTTATCAATTTATCAAATGAAATGTCAAATTTCTTAATCATCTCTTTAATTACCTGTAGCCGCTTCTCTGATGCTTTCAGAAGGTCATTTTTAATGATCATTTTGTTTACTTCTTCAGCATAAAAATACCTGTCTTGTATCCCCATCTCTTGCAACTCTTCATCTATTTTGGAATTAATAAAATTCATGAATCTCTTGGCCCAATTTGATCTTTTGATTGCAGCTGGCTTATCCGATGACAAATCTTTTTCATGATCAGCAACAATGTTTTTCTCTCTGGCAATTACTTTTATGGAGTCCCATTTTGCTTGTATTTCAGAAATGATCTCATTCCAGATGAGATCCTTAGCTTTAATAAGGGAAATATTTCCCTTCAATTTCTCCTTGAGTTCTTTAATCTCTTCTTCAGCTTTATGTAGCTTCTGCTCATTTTCATTTGCCTTCTCTTCCCATCCCTGCATCAATCTGAGAGCTGTGTCCTTTTCAGACTGGGCCTGTTTGCAATCTCTCTCTGCCATTTTTAACTCTGTATTCAGTTGAGCAACTTGGGCTTGTGGATCGGCTACACCTGCAGAAAAATCAAAAGTACAAGTGTGGTTCTCAATTTGATTTTGTAAGGTTATAGCAGTTTGCTTTACCTTATCAAGCTCTTCGTCCTTCTTTATCAATTGTTGTCGTAGCTCCTCTTTTTCCTTTTCTACCTCTGCTACTTCAGCTGCCAACGAATGCTCTGCAGCTGGCAATTTCAGCTTCTTCCTTAATGAAGATATTTCTGCTTCTGCGCCCTTTATTAGTTTGTGCATTGCGCTTTTATCATTTGGATCAATGCCAATCTTCATTATGATTTTCTTCAGTTCTTCATTTTGAATAGTCAACGCTGTGGCATTGGCTTTCTCCATCTTGCACTGTTTGACAACCTTAGCAAGCATATTCTCTGTTTTGACTGATGTAGCATGAGTCTTACCTAAATCATTAACAATTAACTGACCTGTTTGCATGTGGAGATTCATCTTGTCCCACAAGGGAATCTTTTTCACATCCATAACAATATTCAACTCCTTAAAACTGCTTGAGGGTCCCAGAGACATTCCTGTCGGATGCGACAACGCCATTTTGAACTGATCCTTCTCCAAATCCATTACAGTCAATAGTCGTGTTTGGTCAGCAGATATATGATGTTCTGCTTGTGTCTCTATATTGGCCTTTATTCTTTGATTCTTTTCTTCAATTCGGGAGAACACCTGCTTCATGGAAGGAGCCTTCTCCAATTGAAATTCTGATCTGCTAGGAGATGAAGCACCCTGTTCTTCACTGACCTGGAGAGTGAAACCAGGTGAATTGGAGGAGTGATCTTCTACTAATTTAGTCCTTTTCTCCTCTCGGGGCTCTTCCTCATCAATCTCAATAACATCATCTCTCACTCTCTTGCCCATCTTTTCCACTATTACAGGGGTTTGAATACTAATCCGTGATAAACTTGGCCCTCCTGGATTAGCCAACTTCTCTAAATCCGGTTTACTCACATGAGTAAAAGTAGCATAATCGTTCTCGACCCTTATTTGTGAAATAATCGCATGTGGATCATAGGCCCATTTCTCTCCCAATAATAATTGTGTTCCTTCCAATATCCTTGATACCTCCTCATAAGCTTGCCTTGTGTTAACGACAATAGGTCCCACACTCATTGGCAACTTGTACATTAATCCCTTCTTCATCAGAAGAAAATGAACTTGATCCACATTGAGACTTTTCCTTATGAATTCCAAAGCAAACAGTCTCATGGGAACAAATGTTGGAAGCCTATAAGGCTCAATACTGACTCCATATAGCCTTATTTCAGAATAATCATCAAAAACAAACCAGTCTCCATATTTACAATTAGGCCCTAATTGCAAGAACTCCTGAGCTTTTGGCAAGAAGCAGGGAGGCAGAGTTCCATTGAGAATTTTATAAGCGGTGGTCATGAAGTGTTCCACAAATTCAAATAAACCGGCTTCGTTCTCTTCCCTTCTGACCATATCAGTCCAGAGCAGAACTGACTGTTTATTTTTGTTGTTATCCATTATGTTCAAACCAATATCCATGAATTCTTCCACATTCTGATATAAAAACAAGTAAACTATCAATGAGGGAAATCTGAAATAACCTGTTAATGGGAAAGAAATCAACTGAGAATTCACTACTTCTTGCCAAAAGGATGGGATATCCAACACCACTCCTGGTTTCATCATGAGAGTGAACATTCCCAGGGCGGCCTTGTCAACTTCACGATCATCTTCTCTTCCCAGAATCTCCATAATACAGTTGAGAACTGACCTGTATTGAACATTAAATGCATCCAAACTAAACTTTCCCGATTCTAATTGGGTCTTCTCCGGACTCGATACCAAAAATGACATGCAGCAGTTAAACTCCTCATTTGAGAGCTCCTCGAAATATTGAACCAGCGAATCTTCTGAGAATTGCAAAGGGGAATCATTTTCCGGAAAGCATAATGCCTGACGCATTAATTGGGCTGAAAC
Source organism: Pinus albicaulis (assembly GCA_034641835.2). NCBI lineage: Eukaryota > Viridiplantae > Streptophyta > Pinopsida > Pinales > Pinaceae > Pinus > Pinus albicaulis. Next base: position 2,054,151,880 of record CM076575.1, read on the forward strand.
CTGCAAAATACTTTCTCCTTGGGAGTTCATGACAAAACATTTGCCGGGATACATGGAAGAAACCAACCAAGAGATGAATTCAGGAAAGACATGAGTTTTAGGAATGCAGGCTGACAACACTCCCGAACTCTGCATGGCGGAAAACACAGGTGACTTGTCGGTGTTCAAGGTCACTTGATAATGCAAATGAGGATGATTTATGGACGACGCAGTATCATGGACATCTTTCTCACTATCTAGGAGAGGGCTCAGAGTGGATAAACCAGACAAGGATGCTCGTTTGGCCATGGCTGACAAGAATTTCAAACACGACTCAGTGCGAAGGTGGCGGGACGGAGTTTAGAACAGGGAAAATTGTCACAATTAAACCCCACTAGAACGGAAAACCCCACTTATAGACAACGGAAACCGTAATTAATGCAAGGGTGACGTGGAAGGACACGCATAGTGGATGACAACTACTTGCCACTTCGGCGGATGACGTAATGCGGGGGGTCTGTGAGTACGGCGGAGACCTCCAACCCCTACCCCCCGCAATCGATCAGAGTCGTCGATTGACATTCTTCAGAGATCTGACCAGTCAACTGCGGGGGGTCGGGTTTTGATAACCGACGGGCTAGTTGACCCCCCGCAGTTGCTTATCCAAAAGCTTCTGCTCATGATTGCGACTTCCGCTCCGGAAGCTGCTCGGACTTTACCATTAATTTAAATATAACAATCTAAAGTCAGTCCGCTCCGCAAATTAAAATGGAAATGGAAATACGTTGCATTCTTTTTCATCTTTTTTTTTAATACTAAAGTATAAAACCTTATACTATAGCACATTTCGGATCCTCATGTATATTTTTTCAAAAACACTTTCTTTTTCCAAAATTTCAAAACTTGACATAATAAAAAGGATATGCAGATATAATGATCCACAACATCTGGCTCCACCTGGGGATAGTGTTTTTACCACGAAACACTAAGAACCTGCAGATTAGTGCCTTCACCTCGGGCATGGACTCAAAAATTGCTTGATGGAAAACGTACAGTGAACACTCCGGATATATACAATGATGAACCAGTAACTGCTTAATGTCGGAAATAATGCTTGAGATATTGCCCGTTGACAGGCATATCCAGCATTTCTCCTTCCAGATTTTCCAACACGAAGGTGTTATTTCCTCTAACTTCATTTATTTTGAACGGGCCATACCACAAAGGATCAAATTTGCCGTGTTTGCCTTTATCTTCCCTTCGTGTATCCCATCTCAAAACTAAATCTCCTTCCTGAAACAAAACCTCCTTTGCTTTTCTATCAAATACTGCCTTCATCTTTTGCTGATAAGTGAGCAAGCGGTCCTGAACTTGATTTATGCTTTCACTTAATTCCATCACATTGTTCATTCTTCGTATCATGGAGTTTGGTTCTGCTTGGGCATCTTGGAGAAAAGAAATCACAGGTTTGACCAATTGTGTGGGAAATAAAGCTTGAGTGCCGTACACGAGCTCATAAGGTGACTTGCCAGTGGACCTTCTTGTGGTCATCCTTGTTGCCCACAAAGCAAAGACTAACTTTGTGTCCCAATTCTTCTGATTTTCACTGATTGTTTTCTTCAAGATTCTAACCAATGTTTTGTTAGATGATTCTGCTAATCCATTGCCCTGCGGATGGTAAGCTGTGGAGTGAGACAATGTCACATTATAAGTTTGGCAAAAATTAATAAACCTGAGTGAACTGAAAACCTGAGCATTATCTGTCACAATCTTCACGGGGCATCCAAACCTGCTAAAAATTTTCTCCTCCAAAAACTTCATTACTACCAAATCATTAGCTTTCCTGGTGGGAATTGCCTCCACCCACTTTGTAAAATAATCCGTAGCAGTAAGAATCCATCTAAACTGCCCGCTGGATGGTGGATTAATCTCTCCAATGAAGTCCAATCCCCATTGTCTAAAGGGTTCTTCAACGAAGACAAGAAGAAGAGGTAGAGGAGCCAGCTTTTTCTTCTCTGCAAATAATTGGCATTTTTGACAGCTTCTGACTGTCTTGTAAACATATGAAAACACAGTCGGCCAATAAAAACCTGATTTGAATATTTTGTGAGCCGTTACCTTCCAGCTGTAATGCCCTCCACACAGGCATTCATGATACTCTCTTATTACTTCTAGAATTTTTTCCTTTGTAAGACACAACAACAACATACCAGCTGGATCCTTCCAATATAATTTTGCTTCGATTATAACATAAGGCTGAGCCTTAAGTTTCAGGGCTCTGTATTTTGCTCTATTAATGGAAGGAGGACATGACAGAAAGCACAGATAATGTACAATATCCTTATACCATTCTGAACAAAGAAATTTATACTTAACTGCTGTTTTTGACTGACTGTCACGCGTTTCTTCATTTGCTTCTTCTACGGGGGCCAGCAAATTGATTCCCAGCGCTTGGAAATTGGATTCTGTCAGTAATTTGGCCAATCCCAATCCTTTAACCAGCTTGGTTGGCTTTATATCTAAATCATACTCCTGTATCTTCACTTTTTCTAACTCTTTCGACAGACTGAAAGTTTGATTTGATCTTGTCAACTTTTCAGGGTCTTCTTGATCTTTTTTGGAATTTAAATTCTGATTAGAAACTGTGACCACCTTCTCCAAAATGTTAGCATCTTTCTCTTTTATCTGGGATGTTTCAGCTTGCTGCTTACCTTTCTGCAGTGGAGTCGCCTTTGGAGTAGGTGCTGTTTCCGGTTCCTTTTCTTCATTTTCTTGCGTCCTCAACCTCTTTTTTGACCTCAAGTCATATTTTTTATGCAACTCGGATTGCATAAAATCTGTGAATTGTTTACAATAATCATCCATTTCTTCTTGATCAAATGAGGGTTCAGCTTCTTCCTCTTCCTTCTCCTCTTCTTCATCAATCTCTTCTTCTGTTTCATCATCTTCCATATATACGGCAGAAATTCGAGCATCATCTTCTCTGTCGTCATCTTCGTCTGCTGAGCACGACGGGGCTGCTTCTATGTACAAAGGTGCTTGCACCTGATCTTGATCCTTCCTTTCTCTTTGTAGGATTTGCAAAGGTTGTTTTTTGAATTGGGGATTAAAAACCCCTCTATTCTGTCTGGCAGGCTTGCTATCTATTTCCAACTTTACCAACTTATTTGAAATATTTTTAATAACCTTAGTCATGTCTTCAATTCTCTGATCCTGAACTGAGGCTTCCTCCTTAGCTTTTCCTTTATCTGAAACTTTACCAGCAGCAGACATATTTGCTTCAATCTCCAAAGCATCATTTTGAATCTGTTCCAGCGTAGGAGACCTTCTTTCCCTTAGCGTGAAACTGAAATCTGGTTCAAAAGCACCAGCAAAAACAACCCTTGCTCCAATCGGAGGGGGTTTCATTTCACCAGGCACACTATTATACAATTTGTTAAATCTTTTAACAAAATCGTTCATATTTTCATCGGACTTTTTCTTAATTGCATTAAATTCTGTCAAAGAATAACCGTGGTCCCTTTTTTCGCCCCATCTCTCAATGAAACGTCTTTCCAGAGCCTCCCAATCATTAATGGAACCATTCTGTAATCCTTTGAACCACTTCCTTGCCTCTCCACTCAGAGACTGAACGAAAAGTCTCATGACAACATCCAAATGTTCAACGTTTAAATTTTCTACAAAAGTGCAAAACAGGGGCAGGTGCTGTTCTGCAGTTATTTCATCTTCACCAGTAAATCTTGGGAGTAACTTGAGGTACTCCTGTGGTAAATCATGCAATGGTTGTGGTAGATTTAAAGGTGCATATATGTTCATCAAGAAAGCAGGGGCTGCAGGAACTGCCATGTTTGCGCCCGGGTTAACTGCTCCTTGAGCGGGGGTAAAATGAATACCAGTTGTGGGAAAATATGAATGAGGTGAAACAACTGATATGGGAATGGGACTTTGAACAATCGCAGAAGAGCTGGCAACTGTATGTGACTGAGTTTCTGTAAAGAGGAAAGACACAAACTCCAAAGATTGCTCTTCTAATGTGGGTTCTTGAAAATGAACGGATGATGGTGATGATTCTTCTTCCGAAAAAATGAGTTTCTTGCAAGCTTTCTTGGATGAGAAAATGTGCGAACTGCTGCCAGGTGCGAGCAGTGTAGTTTCAGGTGTATCTAGTATTTTTGGTTTCTGGCCCTTCTTTGAAACAAGCTTCTCGTGATTTGCCAAACGGGAAGCTTTTACCGAGAGGTTCGACTCGTGTGAGGCTTCGGGAGCCGTAGCCATTATCAAAAATCACAACCGTACTATTTCCTCCTTTCTCTCGAACAACCGTAGAAATTTAGATCAGAGCCTGTGGAAGAACTTCGACTCAACATTTCCTCAAGAATCTGCCAATTAATGTTGTTCCTTGAGAAACAATTCGTGGCTGTGTACAAGAATCCGTGCTCAAGACATTATAGATTATGTCACAAAAATGTATATATGTGTCTCTGTTTCTTAACCCTTTAAATGTTAGTAATATATTTCCCAAATATCAAATCTTTAGTAGCCATGCAATGCCATATTCCCTTTATACTGAAGTGAACAGATGAAAGACAGAGAAAGAAAAGGATTTTAACTTGTCATGCTGCGTTACACAGAAACTGTCATTATAAAATCTAGAGGAAGTGAAAAACAGATAAGTTAAAGAAGAGGAGCGCCCATTAAGGATATTTAACTCTTAGACATATAAATATCAAGAGACCTACAGCTCTAATCACTCTACTTTATTCACAGAAATGTAAATGAAATGGAAACCAAGAAAACTCTTCAACATAGATGGAATATTGGAAACTTGCAAAACTTCTTTATTCATTCGATATTTCTCCGTACAAAATTAGCCTTCAAAGGTTCAAAACTCGGAACCTTCTTCCTTCCTTAAGATGTCTTTAAATACAATCTGAACCAAAAAGGTTTCAGTTATAAAACTGATCTTAACTGACTGTAACTACTTAACTACTTTCTGTAACGGAGGCACATGCCTCAGAAACATTTCATTACATTGCATCACTTGACTTAAAAAAAAATAAAAGATGACAACTCCTACTCTAAAGGAACTGATGTTCCTGGAACAGCGGCTGACTCAATGACTTCTTGCGGCTGCATGGTTACTTGCGGCTGTTTGGCGGGAAATCCTTTTTATGTATCAATAGTAAATTTCTTACATTCCTTCCAGAGCTTGTCTTGAGCTATTGGAGCATTCTTATAACGATGATATTCTACTGTGAAGGCAACAATATGACTGTGAGTCAAGTTACTTGTGAACAACGTTTTCACCATCCACAGCAGAAGGAAGTGTCTTTGCAAGAAATTAAATACTGTTTCTCCCTTCAGTATCTGCGTCTTCTCATGTCTGCCATCTGCTCTCCTTTTGGCAAATACCAATTGATCTTCATAAAGTTTCCAGGACATAAATTCACCTCCCTCCTTCCAGCATGAGGGCAAACCAGTTCTTATCAACTTATCAAATGAAATATCAAATTTCTTAATCACTTCTTTAATCACCTGTAGCCGCTTCTCTGACGCTTTCAAAAGGTCATTTTTAGTGATCATTTTACTTACTTCTTCGGCATAAAAATACCTGTCTTGTATTCCCATATCTTGCAACTCATCATCTGTCTTAGAATTAATAAAATTCATGAATTTCTTGGCCCAATTTGATCTTTTGATAGAGGCCGGCTTATCCGATGACAGCTCCTTTTTGTGATCTGCAACAATGCTCTTTTCTCTGGCAATTACCTTTATAGAGTCCCATTTTGCCTTCATTTCAGAAATGATCTCATTCCAGATGAGAACTTTAGCTTTAATAAGGGAAATATTTCCCTTCAATTTCTCTTTGAGTTCCTTAATTTCTTCTTCAGCTTTATGAAGCTTCTGCTCATTTTCACTTGCCTTTTCTTCCCATCCCTGCATCAATCTAAAAGCTGTGTCCTTTTCAGACTGGGCCTGTTTTCAATCTCTCTCCGCCATTTTTAACTCTGTATTCAATTGAGCAACTTGGACTTGTGGATCGGCCACACCTGCAGAAAAATCAAAAGTACAAGTGTGGTTCTGAATTTGATTTTGTAAGGTTATAGCAGTTTGCTTTACCTTATCAAGCTCTTCGTCCTTCTTAATCAATTGTTGTCGCAGCTCCTCTTTTTCCTTTTCTACCTCTGCTACTTCAGTTGCCAACGAATGCTCTGCAGCTGGCAATTTCAGCTTCTTCCTTAATGAATAAATTTCTGCTTCTGCGCCCTTTATCAGTTCGTGCATTGCGCTTTTATCATTTGGATCAACGCCAATCTTCATTATGATTTTCTTCAGTTCTTCATTTTGAATAGTCAACGCTCTAGCATTGGCTTTCTCCATCTTGCACTGTTTGACAACCTTAGCAAGCATATTCTCTGTCTTGACTGATGTAGCATGAGTTTTGCCTAAATCATTAACAATAAACTGACCTGTTTGCATGTGGAGATTCATCTTGTCCCACAAGGGGATCTTTTTTACATCCATAACAATATTCAACTCTTTAAAACTGCCTGAGGGTCCTAGAGACATCCCTGTCGGATGCGATAGCGCCATTTTGAACTGATCTTTCTCCAAATCCATTACAGTCAATAGTCTTGTTTGATCAGCAGATATATGATGTTCTGCTTGTGTCTCTATATTGGCCTTTATTCTTTGATTCTTTTCTTCAATTCGGGAGAACACTTGCTTCATGGAAGGAGCCTTTTCCGAATGAAGTTCTGGTCTGCTAGGAGATGAAGGGCCACCCTGTTCTTCACTTACCTAGAGAGTAAAACCAGGTGAATTGGAGGAGTGGTCTTCTGCTAATTTAGTCCTTTTTTCCTCTCGGGGTTCCTCCTCATCGATGTCAATAACATCATCTCTCCCTCTCTTGCCCATATTTTCCAGTATTACAGGTGTTTGAATACTAATCCGTGATGAACTTGGCCCTCTTGAATTAGCCAGCTTTTCTAAATCCGGTTTACTCACATGAGTAAAAGCAGCATAACCGTTCTTGACCCTTCTTTGTGAAATAATCGCATGTGGATCATAGGCCCATTTCTCTCCCAATAATAACTGTGTTCCTTCCAATATCCTTGATACCTCCTCATAAGCTTGCCTTGTGTTAACGACAAAAGGTGCCACACTCATTGGCAGCTTGTACATTAATCCCTTCTTCATTGGAAGAAAATGAACTTGATCCACATTGAGACTTTGCTTTGCTGAATTCCTAGAAGGCAGACAACTTCATGGGAATAATGTTAAGCCTAGTGGCCTCCTAAGATCGACTCCATATAGCCTTATTTCAGAATAATCTTCAAAAACAAACCAGTCTCCAAATTTACAATTAGGTCCTAATTGCAAGAACTCCTGGGCCTTTGGCAGGAAGCATGGAGGCAGAGTTCCATTGAGAATTTTATAAGCAGTGGTCATGAAATGGTCCACAAATTCAAATAAACCGGCTTCGTTTTCTTCCTTCGAATTATATCACCCAGAGTGTATCCGATCGTTTATTTTTGTCGTTATCCATTATGTTCAAACCAATATCCATGAATTCTTCCACATTCTGATATAAAAACAAGTAAACTATCAATGAGGGAAATCTGAAATAACCTGTTAATGGGAAAGCAATCAACTGAGAATTCACTACTTCTTGCCAAAAGGATGGGATATCTAACACCACTCCTGGTTTCATCATGAGAGTGAACATTCCCAGGGCGGCCTTGTCAACTTCGCGATCATATTCTCTTCCCAGAATCTCCATAATACAGCTGAGAACTGACCTGTATTGAACATTAAATGCATCCAAACTAAACTTTCCCGATTCTAATTGGGTCTTCTCCGGACTCGATACCAGAAATGACATGTAGCGGTTAAAATCCTCATTTGAGAGCTCCTCGAAATATTGAACCAGCGAATCTTCTGAGAATTGCAAAGGGGAATCATTTTCCGGAAAGCATAATGCCTGACGCATTAATTGGGCTGAAACCTGCAAAATACTTTCTCCCTGAGAGTTCATGACAAAAAATTTTCCAGGATACATGGACGAAACCAACCAAGAGATGAATTCAGGAAAGACATGAGTTTTAGGAATACAGGCTGACAACACTCCCGAACTCTGCATGGCGGAAAACACAGGTGACTTTTCGGTGTTCAAGGTCACTTGATAATGCAAATGAGGATGATTTACGGATGACGCAGTATCATGGACATCTTTCTCACTATCTAGGAGAGGGCTCAGAGTGGATAAACCAGACAAGGATGCTCGTTTGGCCATAGCTGACAAGAATTTCAAACACGACTCAGTGCGAAGGTGGCGGGACAGAGTTTAGAACAGGGCAAATTGTCACAATTAAACCCCACTAGAACGGAAAACCCCACTTATAGACAACGGAAACCGTAATTAATGCAAGGGTGACGTGGAAGGACACGCATAGTGGATGACAACTACTTGCCACTTCGGCGGATGACGTAATGCGGGGGGTCTGTGAGTACGGCGGAGACCTCCAACCCCTACCCCCCGCAATCGATCAGAGCCGTTGATCGACATTCTTCAGAGATCTGACCAGTCAACTGCGGGGGGTCGGGTTTTGATAACCGACGGGCTAGTTGACCCCCCGCAGTTGCTTATCCAAAGGCTTCTGCTCATGATTGCGACTTCCGCTCCGGAAGTTGCTCGGACTTTACCATTAATTTAAATATAACAATCTAAAGTCAGTCCGCTCCGCAAATAAAATGGAAATGGAAATACGTTGCATTCTTTTTCATTTTTTTTTTTAAATACTAAAGTATAAAACCTTATACTATAGCACATTTCGGATCCTCATGTATATTTTTTCAAAAACACTTTCTTTTTCCAAAATTTCAAAACTTGACATAATAAAAAGGATATGCAGATATATTGATCCACAACACTTGCCACGAGTTTATAACATGTACTCGGTGGTCAAGCTTACAGCAAAATGGAAATCATACATCAACAAAATTACAAGACCAGACCTCATCGTCGCATTTTGAAGTGATGGAAAAACTCCTCATCACTTTTACATGAAAGAAATGCATCAAACGACTCATACAACATGACCAAAACATAATCGTCGCATCTCAAAGTGATGGCAACATATCATCACTTTTACATGAAAGAGATCTAACACACGACATATAAAATAAGGCCAAAAATAAATGTCATGGTTGCTTAAACGAGTGATGGAAACACATCATCACTTTCATAATAAAAATGCGACAAATGACTTACAAGCATGGCCATGACAAGCTTAACATCTCTAGAAAAACAATCTAGAAGAACCACTTCTCATTTATTAAAACGAGTGGATCATTTCCCTGTGGCGAACTTGCTTGTCAATTAGCTCTTCAACTGGTGTATGCATGGGCTCTTTGGCTTTACGGCGCTGCTCTGGATGAAGTTTCCAGCATGTGGCTCTTTGGTGGCCACTTCGGTCGCAATGGGTGCAAAATTTCTTTTTCCTCCAAACTTGCCTAACTGATTTCTTTTCCTGTTGGGGAGAAGGCTTTTCGTGCCTCTTCCTTCTTTGTGCTGCCATCCTCTTCCAGCACTTAGAAATCACATGGTTATTTAAACCACAAAAATAACAAGTTCTACGATGCCAGATTTTACGACCATGGTTATCGACATTCTTATAGTCAAAATGCACTCTGGAATAATGAGACTTAGTATACCTTCTGTGGTGGTCTCCGGTGCCATCATGATGATGGGAGCTCGCCTCGGTTCCTTCACTGCAACGAGCACTACCGTGGAACGATGGCGAAGTGTCCCTATCATTCCTCTTCCTTAGAGAGTTCATCATTATCTATTTTCCCTTGATGTCCTTCGAACATCCTTCACCACTGTACCCCAAACCTGCATAACGAGGTCGTTGCACAACCTCCAAAGGTTCGGTTATGCCTTGGCCACGAATGCCAAGTCCTCCTCCTCTATACCCCATTTTGGTGAGGAGCCTCATGCTGGTACCTGTGATGGGTATCTCCACACTTCCAACTGAAATAACATCATGTGAAGAACTGAAGAAAAATCAACACTGTTTACCTTAGGTGTTGATTGCGAAACAGATGAAGAAAGTTGTTGTAAGCCTTCGTCGCGCTTCACTTCTGTCACTGCCTTTGACATGGCTTGTAGCTGAAGTTGCATCTGCTGCATCTCCTCCTTCTCTTCCTGTAGGAATTCTTTTAAGGCATCATGATCTCTCTGGAGAGTTTCGTTGTTGCGTTTCAAATCTTCCCATGCCTCTGTCGTGGCTTGCAACTGAAGCTGCAACTGCTGCTTCTCTTCCTTCTCTTCATGTAGGAACGCCTTCAAGGCATCATGATTTGCTTGCAGAATTTCATTGTTGCGCTTCGAATCTTCCCACGCTTCTGTTGTGGCTTGCAACTGAAGCTGCAACTGTTGTTTGTCCTCCTTCTCTTTGTGTAGGAGGATCTTCAATTCTTCGTTCTCTGCTGCTTGTTTTTCGTAAGCCTCGTACAATATGTCTGCTTTCTCAGACACCCTAAGCATGATTTCATATATTTCCTTCACATTCTCCATGGCTCAAATTAGCAAACATTCAATGTTCACGACTACAATCCAATCAGCAAGAATACCTGCTCCGATACCACTTGATCCAGGGTAAAATCTTGATACCCCTTAACCAAGACCTTTTAATTCAGCTGATAAATAGAATTGCATTTAATTAAGACGTTAAAGAACTGAAATGAAAAATTGTAGCTGTAAATAAGAGGAACATAAATGAACAAGATCAGCAATCATAAGAACACGTTGTTTGATGACGGAGTTCGTCCAGGAGGGACTACATCTCCGGGCCTCGGTGTCAAGATGGTGTAGGCCGCTGCATTATGTGTTGTAAGAAGAGATGTGCATGGATATGTTTCCCTATGACATACAAGGAAAAATCGCCCTCACGCATGAGTGGCTTGACTTCTTTAAGAGATGTTCTACTGCAGAACTCTCATACATAAAGAAAGAATCCTATCAGTATGACCATAGCTGACATGTAGCAAATGAGAGTATCCCGCCAATCCTGGCAAACAATGGATCTCAACAATACACATAGAAAATAAGAGCATCTCGCCAATGTGGCATAAAAGGGACTCATACATGACACAAATCCATAGCTGAAAGTACATCAATAACAACACAAAGCAAGATCCCACGACTCATGTATCAACCGGGATCTGCAAGACATAATGCATCTCAATGAGAAATAAATGAAGAAGTACATGGAATACACATCATATACCTCACGCTGCCATTTGCTGAAGGCTGAGCAGCTTTGCGGCAGAATCTGAAAACACCATCAATCTTGTAGCGTCGAAAAAGGTGAAAACGACTGCTCACACGTGGAAATCTGACACCGGCATAGTCCACTTCAAAAAGTGGCTGGAAAATCGAAAACTCAGATGCAGAAACTGAGCACGCCATCAGACTCGTGGCGCTGAGTAGTGCTGAAACGACATAAAATTTGTCCCATTTGGACAAAGTCAAAATTTCGCCCCTCTTGAAAATTGGCCTCAATCAAGGTTCCGCCTGCCTCTTTTTTGGCTCATGGTTCCACATGCACTTGCAATAAAAATAATAATAAATCTGGAAATCCGTGCATCTCCTCGGATTCCGTGCACGCTGCTCCATTCCTTGGGCGCACTGATCTGCAATTAAAAAAATATTAAACTCGAATTCCGTGCGCGCTGCTCCATTCCTCCATGGCCTTGGGCGCACTGTGCAAATTCTGGGTTTAAATAATTTTTCTGGGCGGAATTACCAACAAAGAAGTTGTTGGTTGAGTGGTAAAAATGGTTATTGGTTGAGGAGGGGTCGGGGGGTCAAATCCCGCCCCTCCCAACATAGCACAAAATATTGTTTTGAAAAAAACCGCATTTACATTTTTAAACCCGTTGATGTTGATGGGGGGGGCCGGATCCATATTGGGCGGCCCGCCCGTATGGAACCGTGCCAATTGATGCGGTGGTGGGCGGTGGGGTTAACAACCCCCGCCTTGTTTTAATGCAATACCGTTGTTTGTATTGGTATGTTGGGCCGCCCGTGTATGTTGGGCCGCCCGTGGAGCGGGTCGGCCTTGGAGGCCGGGCGGGTTCGATTCCTGCCGGCCCATATATATATATGTGGCATATGGTTGGGTGGGGTGGCAGGGGTGGTGGCCTGCCACCCCCTTTTTTTAAATAATTTTTGTTTTAATAAAACAAATTATGCCTTTTTAAAAATTCGGTTTTGGACCGAAGGAGGCAATTTAAACAGGCCACAATTTTGCCCAAAATCTGGCCTGAGTTTGCCGGAATCCGGTGGCCGGAAAAAGTATAATTTTTGCCTTCCTTAAGGCTGTCCAGTCACCAAGTCAACCTGGAACTTTGACCGCTTATAACTTCTTCATACGGACTCGGAATTGAGTGCCGTCTGCGCCATTGGATTCAGAAAGACGAGATCTACAACATGAACCTGGTTCAAGAATATTTTGAACACTTTGATTTTTGAGCCTTGTACTCAAGCCTCTTATACCTGTACCTGATTATTCCACCTGGATCAGGTGTGGATGTCCACATTTCCACTTCCTGATCCCAGTTGTGCCCCTCGACACACTCGTGCCATCACTTGCTCCATTTTCTCACCAGAAAGTCTGCTCCTTTTCAATATGGGTACTGGACCTCTACGCGATAATCCGGTTATGAAGTACACGTCAGCAACCTCTAGTTTAACACTTGATCCCGCAACTTGAATACTTGTTCATCTGCGTCCCACATATTGATTAGGTACTGTAGAAGCTCAGGCTGAGCTCGTAAACAGGGCGTCAGGAAGAACTTTTTTAGCCCACAGTTCCTGAAGGCATTCATGCAAGTTTCATTTTCCATGGCCTGTTCATCCTCTTCACCGTGCTCTCTCTCTTTCCACTCAATCACCATTTTTCTCGGTTTCGTGCATCAACATGGTCACAAACCCTTAATTAGATCCTTGATGAGCTTCAAATTTCATCCAAATTGATTAGAATCTCGAATTTTTAGGCGGAAATTTGGGTTCCGCCGCTGGCGCGGCTGTTTCATGAACAGTCGCGCCAGTCGGCGTGGGCCCTTTGCATATAAAAGTCCATTGGCGCAGGTCCGTGCCCGATACCCGCGCTAATGAGCGGAGCCCTAAAAATTTAAAAAGTTGCCACAAAAGTCTAATGCATGATGGAAAACTATTAAAAAATGGATTGAAATGGAGTACAAGGAAATGCCTCTTACTTGGAACTGACAGAACGCTGAATGGTAGCCCGGATCGGTCGCAATCGCGGTCAGAATTTCGCACTCAAACTGGACCACTGCTGCTCTTCGGTGAGGTAAAAAGTAAAAAGTAATTTTATTTTTACCATTTGACATATTTATAAATTTTTGAACTCAAAATAAGTTTTGAAAGTTATTTTTCTGAATATTTTAATATATTTTGTCGAAAATGGGTTTTACACTTGCCTTTTTGGGCAGCAACAGGTCTTTCATGCAACTTAGACGGCGAAACGAGTTGTATTTTATACTTTTTCGGACTCGGTAAATACACAAAAAAGTCTCTCTGGAGTCATCTTTCAGCTCTTTTCTGACTCTCTAAACATGAAAAGATTTCCGAGGCCCTTGTCGTTTCGATCTCGTTAAAGTGGACACGAATCGACATCTACCCAGTATATGTTTACCCCTTTTTCAGGATGGGATGGATTATTTACGAAAAAGGAATACCCTAGCCTATCACGACTAGGAGGTTTTCTCGGGTATTGTTTTCTACCTTTTCGGGTCCGAGGAACTATCTACAAAAAGGGACCGCTGGAGTTTACTTTTCTGCTGTCTTTTCAAACTCTTTAAATATGAAAAGACGTCGAGTTCATCCTTTGTCAGAGTCGTTAAACCCTGATGACATTGGATTCAGTCGAAATGATGTTCTCCGAGTTTCTCCTTCCTAGGGCTCGTTAAATGTACTAGGATGGATTCGCCCGAAGGGCAAACTTATATTACAAGCATATGATATCCCCTTCAAGCTTGTTATAAAAAATAATTGGGGTACTCGCCAGAAATGGTGGGGGAAAATGGAACCAGTATCATTGTCGTGTCGGCAGTATGTCGCTCTTGAACATGGCACTTGTCTGCATTCGTGTCGGGTTGGGGACATCTCATCTCATTCTTCACTTGCCTCCATGGGTTTGGATAATCCCTTTTGACCTCTCATCTGCTCATTGCCTCGTCACCATGACCTCTGATCCGTTGATGTCAAATACTGCCAAGTCCACTGTCGTGCCGTTTACATGTTCAAGAGAAGTTGACCTTTGCAAGTATCAACCTTCCTCTGATTCTCATATGATCCCGATTCACAAAAACATTATGTTCCTCTGTCTCGTGACGATGATGTGGGAAATGTTATGGCCCACCTTCGATCAAGGCCACTTCCTGTTGACTTCAGCTCATTATCCAGGAAGATGGTCTAGAGACTCTTTCATGGTACCTTGGAGCCTGCATGCCTCAATGGCAGGTTCGTCGCATTCGACGTGAGGTTTTCATCATTGGCCTCCGATCGAGTGATTCTACGGGTGTTCGACACCAGCTCATTGATTCACACGCCGTAGATTGTACCTGCAGTACCTTGAGAGCCATTGTCATTATTGGTGGTTCCTCTCGCGTCTATTAACAACTTTCATCATTGGTTGGTAATTAGGCGATGTTCTTGCATGTTCGACTTCAGCTCACACATTCGCATGATTGAACTTGTACTTTTTTCGGGTTGAGATGGAGCGCAAGACCCTGGATTGTGTCTGTTGTAATCCAGGCTGCGATATTGTGGATTATTATGATTATTTACATGAATCATTGATTGGATGGCTGCGACCATACCTGAGTCTATTTATCAATCCTCACTGGATGGCTGCGTCCATGCCTTGGATCTAGATTATTGTAAACTCTGTTATGGATGGCTGTGCCCATACCACGCATATATATCATGTATCTGAGACATCAGTTGTACTTCGCTCCGCAGGTTTTTCGATGGCGGTGTTTTCAGTCGACATGTTCTTGTAAAGCATTTCACCCCTCTCTCTCTCTCTCGGGCCTCATGCTTTAGGGGGCATTTGTTACACAACAATTTGTCACCGTCCCTGCAATCCCCATCACGCACATTGGAGGGTTCATTCCGTGACCTGTGAACAGAGACAAGACTTGAAAATAATTTCATTGCATCCCTTTGAAGATGAGCTTTCATTGCCCTGAAGACATCTCCTTGCCAAAAACCCTAAAAATATCTCTTTTTCCATTGGCGCAGTTCCATAGTTAAGCCCTCGCGCCAAGAGGGAAAATCCTCCAAAGAGGGCGCACCAATTGGCACTCTGTCATAGAGTCGCACCCACGCCAACCATATTAAGAGGTGTTTTTTAAAAATAAGAGGCAGAAGTTTCATCCTAAAAAAATTCCTGGACTGATATCTATCTTGAGTTGGGTGGTTTGGCTACGAATTTCCATAGAGAGGAAGTGGTTTGCCACCTCTCATGGAAGCTTCCTTGATGATAGGGCCAATCCCATAATTATAGGGATCCCAACTTCCCTTCCTCCTTCTATAAAATCTTTCCCATTTCCCTTGCAAGCTAGTTCCAGAATCTCCAAGTTCCCAAGAGCTTTCATGCTGCAAAAGCCTTCTTGATTCCCTAAGGCCAAATCCAAGCAAGGAGACTATTGCCAAGTATCCGGAGAGAGAGGCTTGTCCCATCCTTGACAGGCTTTATGGAGACATGTTCTGCTGACGACCCGCCAAAGGAGAATTCGGCGTCGAAGCTTTGGTTGTATTCTTCTTTTTGACTCATTGATATTAAGTGACTATTGGTTATGGTTCCACTCTTGTTCTTGATCATGTTCATGAGTTATGTCCTCTTCGACTGACATAAAGTTGTATATTCTGGGTTTTATGCTTGCGTTTGTGTTGTTTCTTGCATGTGCAGGTATCCGATCATAGAGATCGTGAGGATTGTGATCTGCTAGGGCAAAGGAACGGGAGCACCACCTCTTCTACAAATGACAGTGTTGGATTCCAGGTAAGCCTTCCTCGCAAGTCAGTTTATTTACAATTAGGAAACTGCACTGTAGCGTGTTTGATTGTTGCTAGATCCGATCTGGGCTAGTAGGGATTGCCTCTGTCCGCAGAGGGGATTTACCTCCTCAACAACAACAATGACCTCTGGCGTGATAGAAAAATTTAGCATCCCCACTTTAGTGGCTGTTCCACTGAAATTCATAGAAAATTCCTTGGATACCTTTGTTTGAGATCCTTGCAATTTCTTACCAAACTGAAAGCAACCTACTCTTCTGAATGCTTCCATTGCTACTAGATATTCAGTTATTGCTCTCATGTCTTCGAGTTCATGTCTTAAGCACTATCCTCCTCTGTGTATTTTTATTTCCTCTGCCATAGTTCATCAAAGAACCCCTCAGCATCGATTGATATGAATATTCGACCTCACTTGATATGAATGTAGTAAACCCTTTGAAATAACCAGCCACAAGTTTGGCTCAATACAATAACGCTCCAGAGCTCAGACATTACGCATGGAGGAAGAATGAATGAGAATGACTAATTAGGAAAATATTTCAAATTTAAATGTCCTCTCATAACAGAAATGATGGCTTATTCATTACCTAAACTGACCATGATGACTGCAAACGTGGGTATGTACTTTGATTTCATCATTTATGACTCAATAAGCATCTAATTTACCCTTTCCCAATGATTTCTGACATTTAAGGACTCAATTGACAAGACAGATACTAAACCGTGCTTTCATAGTGCTTGTAGTGTTAATTTGACTGTTTGCGCTACGAAACTATCAGCGGTTTCGTAGCGCAAAGTGACTTTTTACAGTGTAATGCGCTACGAAATTGCGGTTTCTTGCCTAATTAGGTAGTTTTGGTACAAAAACTTTGGGAAATGAAATAAATCATAAAATGATGAATGATTTGACATGAAGGACTTTTAAAATGAGTTTTTCTAAACCTTAGGGTAAGCTCAAACTATAAAAAAATAATGCTTCCCTTGATCAAACTTAAAATGACTCCTAAAACCCTATTTTGACCCATGAACCTATGTAACCTTGTCAAGATGATGTTTTGAAATTTTTGAGTGATAATAATGGCTCCACTTGGGATAGTGTGCCCCTGTGGTACACTAAATAATGAGTAGTTCCAGTGCTGCTATCCATCGTCTTAAAAAAAATAGAAAAAACTTTGAAATTTCCAAGCTTTCTCTTCAAACTCTAATGGCCTTCACCTCAAGCTCAAGCTTGATGATTTATCTTGTCATTATTAGCAAAAAGAACACATAAAATGGAATATATACAATGATATGAATGGTCAACATATTTTAGGAAGAGTAGTGCTTTAAAAACCTACCATTGATAGGCCCTATAGCACATGATTTTCCATCCATCTCTTGCAATATGTAAGTATTGTTTCCATGGAAAGCAGCTACTTTGAAAGGACCTTTCCATATGTTCTCAAACTTACCATGTTTGCCTCTCTCTTCAATTATGGCCTCACATTTCAACACCACACCTTGAATTTGAAAATTTTCTTCCTTGATCTTCTTGTCAAATGTCCTTTTGATTATGTTTTGAGATTTTTGATTAATATTATAAACTTCATCCCTCTTCTCTTATGGAGATATTAGCTGATTGATTCTTCTATGAACTTCATTTGGCTCCTCTTCCAATCCTTGAAGCAGCTTCATGACAGGTACTCCTAAGGATGTAGGAAAAATGGCTTCAGCTCCATATACCAGTTCATAAGGTGAAGTTCCAATTTACCTTTTTGTGCATATCCTATCAGCCCATAAGGCGTACTTTAGCTTCAAATTCCATGCCTTCTTATTTTCCTGCAACACCTTCTTAATGATCCTCATAGTTCTCTTGTTAGAAGATTCAAAAAGACCATTCCCTTGTGGATAATATGCAGTGGAATGCCCAAGAGTAATATGATATTGATAACAAAAATTAATCAGCTTCTTAGACTTAAATTCCTGTGCATTATCAGTTATGATCTTCATGGGGCAACCAAATCTAGACAAAATATTATTCTCCAAACAAGAAATAATAACAGAATCATTTGCTTGCCTAGTTTGGATTGCTTCAATCCATTTGGTGAAGTAATTAGTTGCTGTGAGAATCCAACGATGTTGGCTTGATGATGATGGATGAATCTCTCCAATAAAATCTAGCCCCAATTGCTGAAATGGTGCTTCCACATAGATAGAAATTAAAGGTAAAGGTACAAGCTTCTTCTTACCATCAAAAATCTGACATTCATGGCTGGTAGCAATCTTTTTGTAGACATTCTTAAACATTGTAGGCCAATAATACTCTGCTCTAAGAATATTGTTCACTGTAGCCTTCCAATAATGATGACCTCCACAATCTCCTTTATGGAATTCCTCAATCACTTTATCAGCCTCCTTTTTCAGAAAACAATTCAACAAAATACCTTCGGTATCCTTCCAAAACAGATTTTTTCAAAGATGCAATACCTCAAGGATTTTAGCTTCACAAATCTTGCCTTAGACTTTGTTAGCTCAACAGGTGCTCTATGATGATGTAGGACAAAGACAATATCCTTATACCAATCTAAAATGATGTAATTTTCTTCAATAGGGATCAATTCTTCTTCGTCCTCTGAAATTTCTGATATTTCTGTAATTAAGTTCATGTCAAGATAGTCAAAGTTTGACTATGCCATCAGCTTTGCTAGACCTTTTCCTTTGACAAATTTTGTTGGCTTGATCTCTATATCATATTCCAGCAGGTTAGAAATCCATTCCCCCCTCTTACCATCAGGATCAACTTGAGTTAGGATGTCTTTCACAACAATATTAGGAACAAAATCCAAAATATGAGAATGAAGAATATAAATTCTGAAATATTTGATAGCCTTAACCAAGGTGTAAGCTTGATTCTATAAGATGTTATACTTCATCTCAGACTTAGCTAATGTCCTACTAAAAAGTGAAATGGGTTGCTCAATACCTTACTGTCCCTTTTGCAACAAAACTCCAGCAATTGTATATTCTGATGCAAAAGTGAAAACCCGAAATTCTTTTGAGAAATCTGGACTGATAAATACCAGTGCTCGAGTGAGTGCATTTTTTATCTCCTCAAATGAGTGCTTTTCTTCTGTTGTCCACTTAATTTCAAATCTCTTCTTCTTCATCTTTGTTATGTCCTACACAATCTCAACAAAATTAGGAATGAATCTCCTTACAAAATTTACTTTTCCAAGGAAAGATTGAATCTCCTTTCTTCTTCTAGGAAAATCCACTTTTTGAATTGCATTGACCCTATTTGGATCAATATTAATCCTATATTTAGAAATAATGTGTCCAATTAATTTACCTGAAGTTAAAGCAAAAATATTTTTGGTGAGATTTAGAGAAATGCCAAGCCTTCTACACTTCAGCAGAATTCTTTCTAGGTGTTTCAAGTGATCTTCTTCCCTCCTTGAGAAGACTGTTATGTCATCAAGATAAACAACCACCATCTTTTCCTTCTCTTCAGAAAAAGAAATATCCATTGCCCTTTGAAAGGTAGCTCCTGCAATCATGAGACAAAATGGCATCTTGGCATACATGAAAGTGCCCAATGGTGTAGTAAAGGTTGTTTTTTCTTGATCATTTGGATGCACAAGGATCTAATTATACCCTAAAAAACCATCAAGCATAGACATCCTTTGGGAACCAACAATATTTTGCAAAATTTGGTCCATCTTTGGGAGAAAATAGTTTTCCTTCAAAGAGGCTTTATTCAAGTTTTTGAAGTCAATGCATATTCCAATTTCTCCACTCTTTTTCCTTACTTGAACCAAGTTTGCAAGCCAATTTGAGAATTTGATTGGAACAAAGATTTTGGCATCAAAGAGTTTCTTGATTTCCTTCTCAATCAGTGGCATGAGAAGTGGATTAATCCTCCTCAACTTCTGTTTGAAAGGTCTTTCATTTTCTTTAATAGGAATAGTATGCTGAATAATAGTAGGGTCATACTCCAAATCATTATAACTCCAAGAAAAAACATCTATGAATTTTTTCATCATCTCAATATACTTATACTTCATATCAACTGAAAGAAACTTTGAAACTTTAATCATTTTGGGCATAGCTACCATACCAGGGTTACAACTCTCTACCTCTTCCTCATCAGCTTGTATCTTAGGAGATTTAAAAACATCATTCTGATCAAAAAGCTTCTCAAGAGGTATAAGGCCTTTGGGTATAGAATTATTATTTAGCTGTAACACTTCAGAATTTCCCTTAGATTCAACAAGCATGTTTTGCTGATCTACTTGTATATTTTCAAACTCTTCTTTCAACTCAATAAAATTCTTCACTTGTTGGTCATCTTCAAAAAATTTCCAATGGGTAATATTATCAGGGATAGTTGGTCTATGGTGAACTTTAACTTCATATTTTTCAGTGGAATGTATGGGGATAATGAAAAGACTTGCAAAGATAGCTAGATAGTCAGCAATGGATTTTTGGTCTCTAGTCTTGAAAATGAATGAATATGCTTGGAAATTTTCCAGAATGTCCATAACTAAGTTTATATATGCCCTGATTCTTGTATCCTTTGTTTGATACACACCTTAAACTTGTTTAATGACTAATTCAGAATCTCCATAAATAGAAATCTTTTGAGCATTCATTCTTATCAACACCTCTAAGCCCAAAATCAAGGATTACTATTTAGCCATGTTATTTGTGCAATCAAAATTCAATTTGTAGGAAAAGAACTTACTTTCATCATTTGGAGTTGTGATCCAAATCCGTGCTCCTGCCCCCTCTCTTCCTGTTGATCCGTCAAAGTGAAATAACCACCAATCTTCCGCCTTCTTATCGCTGACTTGCTGATCTTCTGCTTGCTGATTTTTTATCTGCTGAATTTTAGATTCATGATTTCCTGCTTTCTTCTCATCTTCAGCTTCATCAATCAACTCATTGAAAAGAATATCAGATCTAAGTTCAGTATCAAGAGCATAAATTGGAAAATTTTGAGGTTTATCTTTACTAGTCACCATATAAGCCATTCTTGTCTCTCTGTATAGTCTCCTTTGCTCCCCAAAAACAGGAATGGTGACATAATTAAGGTCCATCTGCATTGTACCTTTGATTTTTTCTACCCATGATCTTGATAATAACATGCAAAACTTAGGTGGAATGTATGCTACCACAATTTCCATGACCATTGTCTTGGTGGGGACTTGTGTAAGACCAACAACAACATCCTTAATTAAACCAATGCATTGAAATCTTTTTGAATCAAAAGAAAACGAATCCTTATATGGTCTAGTTATTTATAATCCCATCCTCTCCATGATTACTTTGGGAATAAGATTGTGAGAGGCCCCTAAATCCAACATAGCATTATGCAACGTTATGTCATGAATGCTAAGGCTCACATAAAAAGGAGGCACCTCATCATTCTGTTTATCTTCTAATCTTGGACCCAAGTATATGGTTGGATGATCCTCTTGAAAATTCAAGATATCAGTAGCTCCTGGTTGTGAATTCAACATTTTAACAATATTTCTTCTACATTCACTTACCTTGAGAATCTCACCAAAAGGTACTGGTATTTTGA